>OW121744.1:93084884-93641373 GCA_933228675.1 Stomorhina lunata
GTCTAGCCACAATATTCTAATTTCTATAGTATAGTCACAATAGTCTAGTCATAATAGCCTAGTTACAATAGTCTAGTCTATATATTCAAGTCTCTATAGTCTAGTCACTATAGTCTGGTTACTACAGTATACTCACAATAGTCTAGTCACTATAGTCTAGTCACAATAGTCTAGTCACAATATTCTAGTCACAATACTCTAGTCTCTATTGTTTAGTCACAATAGTCTTGTCATTATAGTTTAGTCACTTTAGTATAGTCACTATAGTCTAGACTAGACTATAGTGAATAGACTATAGTGACTAGACTATAGTAAATACACTATTGTGACTATACTATAGTTGACTAGACTATAGTATTCTAGTCACTATAGTCTAATCACTTTTGTCTAGTCATTATAGTCTAGTTACAATAGTCTAGTCACTATGGCCTAGTCACTATAGTCTTGTCACTATAGTCTAGTCACTATAGTCTAGTCAATATAGTCTAGTCGATATAGTCTAGTCACATTAGCCTAGTCACTTTAGTCTTGTCACTATTGTCTAGCCACAATAGTCTAGTCACTATAGTCTAGTTACTATAGTCTAGTTACTATAGTCTTGTTACTATAGTCGAGTTACTATAGTTAAGTCACTATAGTCTAGTCACAATAGTCTAGTCATTATAGCCTAGTTACAATAATCTAATCTCTATAGTCTAGTTTCTATAGTCCAGTCACAATAGTCTAGTCTCTATTGTCTAGCCACAAAAGTCTAGTCACAATATTCTAGACACAATAGTCTTTTCATTATAGTTTAGTCACTTTAGTATAGTCGCTATAGTCTGGTCATTATAGTCTATTCACATTAGTATAGTCGCTATAGTCTACTTCCTTTAGTCTATTTTAGTCTAGTCACTATAGTCTAGTCAATATAGTCTAGTACAATAGTCTAGTCACTATAGTCCAGTCCTTTTATTCTTGTCATTATAGTCTAGTCACAATAGTCTAGTCATTAAAGCCTAGACGCAATAGTCTAGTCACTAAAGTCTAGTCAATATATTGTATTCACTATAGTCTAGTCACAATTGTCCAGTCACTTTAATCCAGTCAATATATTCTAGTCACTATAGTCTAGTCACAATAGTATAGTCACAATAGACCAGTCACTATAGTCAAGTGACTATAGTCTATTGACTATAGTCTAGTGACTATAGCCTAGTGACTGTAGTCTAGCCACTATAGTATAGGTCACTGTAGTCAAGTCATTATGGTCTAGTCTCTATAGTCTAGTCGCTATAGTCTAGTCACTATAGTCTAGTCAATATAGTCTTGTCACTATAGTCTAGTCACAATAGTTTTGTCATTATTATCTAGTCACTATAGTCTAGTCACAACAGTCTAGTCAATATAGATTAGTCACTATAGTCTAGTCACTATAGTCTAGGCTCTATAATCTAGTCACTATAGTCTAGGCACAATAGTCTAGTCACAATATTCTAGTCACAATAGTCTAGTCTATATAGTCTAGTCTCTACAGTCTAGTCTCTATAGGCTAGTCAATATAGTCTAGTCACCATAGTCTAGACACTTCAGTGACTATACACTATAGCCTGTTCACAAAAGTCTTGCCATTATAGTCTAGTCACATTAGTCTAGTCGCTATAGTCTAGTTACTTTAGTCTATTTTAGTATAGTCACTATAGCCTAGTTTATGAAATTTAAATATCATTTATTTTGGCATAAACTCGTACATACATCCTCTTTGCTCATTGTAAAACGTTTGAAAAAATCAACAAAAAGAAACGGAAGTAAAACATTTAAGTGAATCATTTTTGAAACCATTCAGCATGAACAAAATTATGCCATTAATATGTTTACAACTGCTTTCCGGTGAAAAGAAATATTTTTTTTATTATTCTGCACAATTATAATGAAGAGAGTGCGAAGGAAAGGAAGAGGGAGGGAAAAAGAGTTGCAGACTCAATTACTCAAGCACACACACATTCACTCATATGAATGTTATTTGAAAAAAACTGTTGTTTTCCCAACGACCGAACAACATATGCATGTGTGGGAGTTTTTTAAGTTAAAATATTATGGCATATTTTTAGGTGTAACAGTAAATTTAATTGAAACTGTTTTTTTATTATATATAATTTCTGTGATTTTTTTTTTTCAGACATTTAATTAACGTTTCAAAATGTTTATGAAAAAGCATAATTAAAGCAGTCACTTAACGTTGAATATAAATTAACAAATGAGCAAAGAGAATTTTTTAAGACCCAAGAGATGATAAAAAAAGGAAAATATCTACCATAAATCACATAACATTACAACTCAAATTAATATAAAAACATAACAAAAACTTGATATGATATTTTGGATTAGTAATTGACAACATTGAGACATAGATGTGTGATAGTTATACAAAACGGGGGATGTTAACCACATCCACATCTGGGCCTCTCCCCCTAACCTGCCTGAATCCTTAAGCTGCTCCATAAAATCTTTGCCCGTTATATCCACCAACGAATTGGGATCCATATTCGACAGTGAATCCAAATCGGGATCACTCATAACCGAGACATTGCAAAGATTATTCTGCAGCTGTCCCACCAGTTGTTTAATGCGTGCCGTTTTCTCGGCCTTGTCGGCAGCATCGGTTTGGTCATGGGGTGTTGTAATGGTGACATAGTGTGAGGGCTAGAAAGAAACAAGATAACAATTAAAATTTAATGGAATATTAAATGAATGTCAATTTTTCTTGTTTTTTTTTTTTTTTTTATTTCAAGTTATTTTATTATTGTCAATTAGA
Organism: Stomorhina lunata; assembly: GCA_933228675.1. Classification (NCBI taxonomy): domain Eukaryota; kingdom Metazoa; phylum Arthropoda; class Insecta; order Diptera; family Rhiniidae; genus Stomorhina; species Stomorhina lunata. The sequence goes on from OW121744.1 coordinate 93,087,679, forward strand.
AACTGAAAATAAATTGCAAAGAATGTAAATTTTTTATTACTAATAAATTTTAATACTTATGCAGATTTATCTGTTATATAGTATTTGGTCTTAGGGGTATATTATACAAAATTCTACATTTATTTTGGCCTTAAAAACTGAAATAGAAAAACCACAAACACATAACAAACAAATATTTACAGAGACTGAGTTTTCATTGTGAAAGGTTGTATAGTAAAGGTCAAAACCAGAACAGTGTAACGAAAAGGGTATAATATTTTTTCTCTGTTAACAAAAAGTCACGGTGGTCAAGATACTACTTTTGAAAAATTTCCTATAAAAATAGGAAATTTTTGAAAAATTTCCTATAAAAATAGGAAATTTTTGAAAAATTTCCTATAAAAATAGGAAATTTTTGAAAAATTTCCTATAAAAATAGGAAATTTTTGAAAAATTTCCTATAAAAATAGCAAATTTTTGAAAAATTTCCTATAAAAATAGGAAATTTATGAAAAATTTCCTTATAGGAAATTTTTGAAAAATTTCCTATAAAAATAGGAAATTTTTGAAAAATTTCCTATAAAAATAGGAAATTTTTGAAAAATTTCCTATAAAAATAAGAAATTTTTGAAAAATTTCCTATAAAAATAGGAAATTTTTGAAAAATTTCCTATAAAAATAGGAAATTTTTGAAAAATTTCCTATAAAAATAGGAAATTTTTGAAAAATTTCCTATAAAAATAGGAAATTTTTGAAAAATTTCCTATAAAAATAGGAAATTTTTGAAAAATTTCCTATAAAAATAGGAAATTTTTGAAAAATTTCCTATAAAAATAGGAAATTTTTGAAAAATTTCCTATAAAAATAGGAAATTTTTGAAAAATTTCCTATAAAAATAGGAAATTTTTGAAAAATTTCCTATAAAAATAGGAAATTTTTGAAAAATTTCCTATAAAAATAGGAAATTTTTGAAAAATTTCCTATAAAAATAGGAAATTTTTGAAAAATTTCCTATAAAAATAGGAAATTTTTGAAAAATTTCCTATAAAAATAGGAAATTTTTGAAAAATTTCCTATAAAAATAGGAAAATTTTGAAAAATTTCCTATAAAAATAGGAAATTTTTGAAAAATTTCCTATAAAAATAGGAAATTTTTGAAAAATTTCCTATAAAAATAGGAAATTTTTGAAAAATTTCCTATAAAAATAGGAAATTTTTGAAAAATTTCCTATAAAAATAGGAAATTTTTGAAAAATTTCCTATAAAAATAGGAAATTTTTGAAAAATTTCCTATAAAAATAGGAAATTTTTGAAAAATTTCCTATAAAAATAGGAAATTTTTGAAAAATTTCCTATAAAAATAGGAAATTTTTGAAAAATTTCCTATAAAAATAGGAAATTTTTGAAAAATTTCCTATAAAAATAGGAAATTTTTGAAAAATTTCCTATAAAAATAGGAAATTTTTGAAAAATTTCCTATAAAAATAGGAAATTTTTGAAAAATTTTCTATAAAAATAGGAAATTTTTGAAAAATTTCCTATAAAAATAGGAAATTTTTGAAAAATTTCCTATAAAAATAGGAAATTTTTGAAAAATTTCCTATAAAAATAGGAAATTTTTGAAAAATTTCCTATAAAAATAGGAAATTTTTGAAAAATTTCCTATAAAAATAGGAAATTTTTGAAAAATTTCCTATAAAAATAGGAAATTTTTGAAAAATTTCCTATAAAAATAGGAAATTTTTGAAAAATTTCCTATAAAAATAGGAAATTTTTGAAAAATTTCCTATAAAAATAGGAAATTTTTGAAAAATTTCCTATAAAAATAGGAAACTTTTGAAAAATTTCCTATAAAAATAGGAAATTTTTGAAAAATTTCCTATAAAAATAGAAAATTTTTGAATATTTTGATAGGAAATTTTTGAAAAATTTCCTATAAAAATAGGAACTTTTCCTAAATAAATTAGGGGTAAAGTGAGGGGTATCAATTAGTCGGTCTTGATTGGGTGTTATTGTACTTGTGTTAGTTTTAAGTATATTTGAACATGAATTTGTTATTTCTGTTCGTATTTGAATTTTCGAGAACATTTTTCTTTCAGTTTCAGTTCATGTTTATTTATTCCCTTAATACCTGTAACTGTCATTGTCACTGAAAAGGATACTTTTGTATGGGTTTGAGGGAATTTTTTTTTTGTGCTGTTGTTGTATATGATGTTGTATTGTATTTGTTGTTGGTAGCAAAATGAAAACATGTTTGCATACTAAAATCCTTCTACTTCATTCTTCAAAACCTTTGGCTTGGAGGACTCAATGTTTAAGAGACATGTAAATATTTTACTTGTATGTATGGAAGCGAAGAAGACATGCATATGCAAGCTTTAAAATTTATTTTGAAGACGTATCCTATAGCCTTATTAGGTATTGAAATTTATGGGCTAAAGGAATCTTTGGAAAAGTCTGGTATAAGTTTGAAAGTTATACATTTTTATAAGCCAAGTGTCAGAAGCAACATATGAGCCAATAAAGGGTGTAACATTAATTAAGGGCAGCGGTGGAAGAGGGATTAATTTAAGAAAGGTTTAAGATGAAAAGGTAACTAATGAAATATTAAATCCTTAATCCTGAATAAGAAAAAGAGAACATTTTAAGGCTTTTATTTGCAGAATGCCAATCCTTTTTTATTTAAGTATTCTCGCCCTTTTCTTTGGCTTATTTCCTCCAAACAAGTTTTCCAATTTTCTTTAGCACATGACATTTTGTCGAATATTGCGTCTTCTTGATAAATTGAAAATCCTGGGCAAATTTATAGCTGAAAATCCTAAAAAAAAAAAAATTGTGCAAAACTGCCTCTGTTTTAGGTTGAAGAGCAAAAGTTTGTACTTTTGCAAAACTTTTAATAAAAAACTTGTTTAATTTGCCAGCAAAACGTGTGAAATCTTTTAGGCTTTATTTTCCATTTTACTCTTTTTTCCCATATATTTTCATTTATTTTCTACGATTTTTCCAACAGTTTTTTCAAGCTGAAATGTCAGACGCATGTTTTAGGCATAAATTGTTGTTATAAACACAAAAAAAATTCCTGACAACTTAATAGAAACGACAAAATATATCCCATGAACTTGAGATATGTTGTCCTGTCGTTTAAGCTGGGCAAAGCATAGAAAGATGGATAAGACAAAAGGACTAAGAGACAAAATTAAAAACAAACAGCAGAAATAAATGTTTGCAAAGATAAATTCGACTTTTTTAATAAATTTCATTAAAAATACTAAATTTTAAAAAAATTTCCTATAATAACAAATTTTCGAAAAATATTTCACAAAAAATAAAAAAAAAAATTGAAAATTTTCCTACAAAAAAAAAATCTGAAAAAAATAAGAAATTTGTGGAAAATTTCCTACAAAAAAAGAAGTTTGTGAAAATTTTCCTACAAAAATATGAAATTTTTGAACAATTACCTATAAAAATAAGAAATATTTGATAAATTTCCTATAAAAATTAGAAATGTTTGAAAAATGTCCTATGAAAATAAGAATTTTTTTTTAAAAATTTCCTATTAAAATAAAAAATTTTTCAAAAATTTCCTATTAAACTAAGAAATTTTTTAAAAATTTCCTATAAAACTAAGAAATTTTTGAAAAATTTTCTATAAAAATAAGAAATTTTCGAAAAATTTCCTATTAAAATAAGAAATTTTTGAAAAAATTCCTATAAAACTAAGAAATTTTTGAAAAATTTCCTATAAAAATAAGAAATTTTTGAAAAATTTCCTATTAAAATAAGAAATTTTTGAAAAATTTCTTATGAAAATAAGAAATTTTTTAAAAATTTCCTATTAAAATAAAAAATTTTTGAAAAATTTCCTATTAAACTAAGAAATTTTTTAAAAATTTCCTATAAAACTAAGAAATTTTTGAAAAATTTTCTATAAAAAATAAGAAATTTTTGAAAAATTTTCTTATAAAAATAAGAAACTTTTAAAAAATTTCCTATAAAAATAAGAAGTTTTTGAAAAATTTCCTATAAAAATAGAAAATTTTTGAAAAATTTCCTATAAAAATAGAAAATTTTTGAAAAATTTCCTATAAAAATAGAAAATTTTTGAAAATTTTCCTATAAAAATAATAAATTTTTAAAAAATTTCCTATAAAATGAATAAATTTTTGAAAAATTTCCTATAAAATGAATAAATTTTTGAAAAATTTCCTATAAAAATACAAAATTTTTTAAAAATTTCCTTTAAAAATATAAATTTTTTGAAAAATTTGCTATTAAAATATAAAATTTTTGAAAAATTTCCTATTAAAATAGAAAATTTTTAAAAAATTTCCTTTAAAAAAAGAAAATTTCTGAAAAATTTACTATAAAAATAGAAATTCTTGACTAATTTCCTATTAAAATAGGCAATTTTTGAAAAATTTCCAAAAATTTCAAAATTTTTCTATTTTTATAGAAAATTTTTCAAAAATGTTCTATTTTTATAGGAAATTTTTCCAAAGTTTTCTATTTTTATAGGAAATTTAAAAAATGTTCTATATCTATATTTCCTATTAAAAAAAGTTAATTTTTGAAAAATTTCCTCTTAAAAAAGAATATTTTTTGAATATTTTTTTGGCTTTTATTCCCTTTTACGCTTTATTGGTGTAATAGCAAATATATTTGCTCATTTCCAAGGTCAACATATCTAGTATTACTTTCACTTGGGGTTTGTCTGTAGGAAAGGAGCTGTTGATACATTTAATGATATACGATGGCAACATACGCAGCTTACGACAGAAAATAGAAAAAATTTTCCTAATGAAAATTGATGTCTGTTTAGGTATTTGTTTGCCTGAAATAGAGTGAACAAATGGAAATTGTTTGTCATTTATAACTTCTTTTGGCTGGTGATGGATGACAAACATGTGTCGAAAAATCAACACTAAGAATAGGAATGTAAGGGCAAATAGTCGGACAAGACTGACCATATGATGTCCTACAGTTTGTTTTTTACATACAGTTGTATTAGAGCCTCCTCGACGACCTGGCTATTAGTTATCTTTGGGTTCCTTTTGCTTTTATATAAATATTTTATGATAAATAAATATTATCCTTTTTTAATTAATTTTCACTCTTGAAATAAAGTTAATTTATTTCGTATCAATTCGTATAACCTTGACGTCATTTTCCATTCTCTGAACTTATTTCTTGATTTCATTTCATTATTTCCTTTCTTCCTCAAATTTGAGAATAAGTACAAAAGGTAAAGGATATAAAAGATCTTTCCACTTAAATGTCAATTTTTCTACTTAGCTAATAAATCCTTTTACTTTAAAAGCTTAATAAAGTGTCCTAGATAATATCCTCTTTTTCGGAAAATGCTGTTGCAGACGTTTCAAACTTTTTTCTATCTAACAAATAAAACTAAATGTCACAATTTCCTCTGTTTTCAGCTGTTGGCTATTGTTTGTCGGATTTTATTGTTTTATAGTAGAATTTTGGAATTTTGTATTGAAAAAAGAAAGAAACAAATTTATGAGTCTTTTTAAGGGTAAAAGAGCTTATGAGAAGAAAATAAAATAAATTTTAGTATTTTAAATTATGTTCTTTTCTAAAAAGAAGAACAATTTTCGTACTTCTTTATTAAAGTCTTTTTATAGGAAATTTTTGAAAAATTTTCTATAAAAATAAAAAATTTTTGAAATTTTTGGAAATTTTTCCTATCACAATAGAAAATTTTTGAAAAATTTCCTATAAAAATCGTAAATTTTTTAAATTTTTTCTATAAAAATAGTAAATTTTTGAAAAATTTCGTAGAAAAATAGGAAATTTTTGAAAAATTTCCTTTTAAAGTATTAAATTTTTGAAAAATTTCCTTTTAAAGTATTAAATTTTTGAAAAATTTCCTTTTAAAGTATTAAATTTTTGAAAAATTTCCTATAACAAAAGTAAATTTTTGAAAAATTTCCTATAAAAATAAAAAATAAAAAATATTTGAAAAATTTCCTATGAAAATAGAAATCTTTTGAAAAATTTCCTATAAAAATAGGAAATTTTTGAAAAATTTCTTATCAAAATGTAAAATTTTTGAAAAATTTCCTATAGAAAAATACATTTTTGAAAAATTTCCTAGAAAAATAGAAAAATTTTGAAAAATTATAGGAAAATAAGAAATTTTTGAAAATTTTCTATAAAAATAAGAAATTTTAGAAAATTTTCCTATAAAATAGAAAAAATTTATAAAAGCATTTCATATCAAACAGAAATTTTTTTTTAAATTTCCTTTAAAATAAAACATTTTTGAAAAATTTTTGTAAAATTTCTTATAGAAATAAAAAATGTTTGAAAAATTTCCTATAAAAATAAGAAATTTTAGAAAATTTTCCTATAAAAATAGACAATTTTTAAAAAAAAATTCCTATAAAAATAGTAAATTTTTGAAAAATTTCCTATAAAAATAGTAAATTTTTGAAAAATTTCCTATAAAAATAGTAAATTTTTGAAAAATTTTCTATAAAAATAGCAAATTTTTGAAAAATTTCCTATAAAAATAGTAAAATTTGAAAAATTTCCTATAAAAATTTCCTATAAAAATAATAAATTTTTGAAAAATTTCCTATAAAAATATTAAATTTTTAAAAAATTTCCTATAAAAATAGTAAATTTTTGAAAAATTTCCTATAAAAATAGAAAATTTTTGAAAAATTTCCTATAAAAATAGGAAATTTTTGAAAAATTTCCTATAAAAATAGTAAATTTTTGAAAAATTTCCTATAAAAATCGAAAATTTTGAAAAAATTTCCTATAAAAATCGAAAATTTTTGAAACATTTCCTATAAAAATAGTAAATTTTTGAAAAATTTCCTATAAAAATAGTAAATTTTTGAAAAATTTCCTATAAAAATAGGAAATTTTTGAAAAATTTCCTATAAAAATAGGAAATTTTTGAAAAATTTCCTATAAAAATAGGAAATTTTTGAAAAATTTCCTATAAAATTAGGAAATTTTTGAAAAATTTCCTATAAAAATAGGAAATTTTTGAAAAATTTCCTATAAAAATAGGAAATTTTTGAAAAATTTCCTATAAAAATAGGAAATTTTTGAAAAATTTCCTATAAAAATAGGAAATTTTTGAAAAATTTCCTATAAAAATAGGAAATTTTTGAAAAATTTCCTATAAAAATAGGAAATTTTTGAAAAATTTCCTATAAAAATAGGAAATTTTTGAAAAATTTCCTATAAAAATCGAAAATTTTGGAAAAATTTCCTATAAAAATCGAAAATTTTGGAAAAATTTCCTATAAAAATAGTAAATTTTTGAAAAATTTCCTATAAAAATAGTAAATTTTTGAAAAATTTCCTATAAAAATAGTAAATTTTTGAAAAATTTCCTATAAAAATAGTAAATTTTTGAAAAATTTCCTATAAAAATAGTAAATTTTTGAAAAATTTCCTATAAAAATAGTAAATTTTTGAAAAATTTCCTATAAAAATAATAAATTTCTGAAAAATCTCCTATAAAAATAGGAAATTTTTGAAAAATCTCCTATAAAAATAGTAAATTTTTGAAAAATTTCCTATAAAAATAGTAAATTTTTGAAAAATTTCCTATAAAAATAGTAAATTTTTGAAAAATTTCCTATAAAAATAGTAAATTTTTGAAAAATTTCCTATAAAAATAGTAAATTTTTAAAAAATTTTCTATAAAATAAATTTTTGAAAAATTTCCTATAAAAATAGTAAATTTTTGAAAATTTTCCTATAAAAATAGTAAATTCTTGAAAAATTTCCTGTAAAAATAGGAAATTTTTGAAAATTTTCCTATAAAAATAGTAAATTTTTGAAAAATTTGCTATAAAAATAGTAAATTTTTGAAAAATTTCCTATAAAAATAGTAAATTTTTGAAAAATTTCCTATAAAAATATTAAATTTTTAATATAATTTGCTATAAAAATAGTAAATTTTTGAAAAATTTACTATAAAAATATAAAACTTACAACCTACAAAATACTTGAATGAAAAATTTGAATAGAAACGTTTTTTATAAAAGCTATAAGGCTTATAGAATATTTTTGCTCTAGATCTGCGATGCCCACTATTGCTGTAGGAGTTGTTATACATGTAAATTGTTATTGTACTCGGCATCACTGCCCTTTTCGTATAAAAGCTTTAAGTCTTATAATTCTTGAATTATTTGGGTCTAGAACAGAGTTGCCCAGGAATTGATGGTAGGTTTCGTGTTTGTTGTTATTGTACTGGGCATCACTGCTCTAGATCATCTAGTTAACAATTTAGTATTAATTTATTTCTTTTTAGTGTCTTTAAGAGAATACCTTCCCTAAGATTTTCAGTTCCTTTAATAAAATTTATTCTTGTTTCAAATTTAATTATCTTTTGTTCATATTTTAAGAATATTCTCTTTACCATGACAACTTTAACATTAATATAAAGGACACAAAGTATGTATTTCTATTTGTTATGATAATAACAAAAGCTTTTATATTAGAATTTTATTTACATTTTTTATAATGACAAATTCAAAAGCTTTACGAAACAGAAAGTAAAAAAGTATTTTATGAAGTCTTTAAATATAAAGTTTAAGACTTAACAATGTTTAAGACAGCTTTAAGTTACATTTAGAGAACTATCTCAAAGGTCACAATGTGGTTCCTTGGAACCATGTTTAAAGAAGGTATATTGACTTAAAACTGACAAAGTCTAACGGATCACGGGAGATTAGTATATTTTGTGATGGTCAAAGCGGCCAATAACTCTCCAGATTCCGTTCTCTTTATCTGATCTGTCTAAAAATAGGGATACTCCTCCTGACGATGATGGCCTAACTAACCATTGAAACGCTTCGAGAAATAGGTTGTCCACACAAACATATTTTGCGAATAATTTTTCTTTGAATAAATATTTAACTTGATAAATCTTTCTTATTAAAAAAAATATGTTTAACCCTTAAGAGAATGGGGACTTAAATGACCCAAAACTCTTACGGTACTGAAAGACTTATTGACGGGAAAATATAATATGGATTAATCATTATTTTCTTATAACATAAAAATTCTGTATCTGATAGTCAATTTGTGATAATTGATTCGAAACGATGATATTTTAAAATATTTCCGATAAAAGTTCTCAGTTTTTAAAAGTAATTAGATTTTAAGGAATTTTTATATATAAGACTCACTGATTTTGTAAAAGCTTAACAAAAAAAAAATACCTCTATAAAAATGAACTTTGTATAATTAAAGGAGTATTAACGAATAAGGCTTAAAATTGTTTATATTTAACTTATAAAAGCTATTTTAAATTTTAAGAAATTAAAGAAAACAAGTTATTAACAGATTTGTCTTTAACTTGTGAAAGCTCTTTTAATTTAAATTAGCTAAAAGCATTTAGTAACACGAAAAACGTTGTTTGTTTTGGAAGCTCTTAGGTTAAGTTAAGTTTAAATTCAATCACTTTAAAATGTGTAAACTTAAAGAATTTACATTTTGTTTTTAACCCCTGAAAGCTTTATGAGATTTTATAAAAATAATGTGTTTTCTTAACGTAAAAAAGTTAAAGCTTTTAATTTTAAGTACTTTATACTTTAAACTAAAAGCTTTATCAATTTATAAATTTAAAATTGAATTTTTATTTCTTAAAGCTCTATCTTTATTAGAACTTAACAATTAAAAGCTCTAGATTTGATGTTTTAAGATAAACATTATTTATAAGAAAGCTTTTAAGGGTTAAAAACAAAGTTTAACAGTTTTAGGGGGTTTTGAATTAAATTTCGCCTTATTACAAGGCTTTTAAAGTAGAAATAGAAGCTTTTAATTAAGCGAAATTTAATTCAAAACCCCATAAAACTATTAAACTTTGTTTTTACCCATAAAAGCTTTTTTATTAATAATGTTTTTCTTAAAACGACCAAGTTAAAGCTTTTAATTGTTAAGTTGTAATAAAGTTAGAGCTTTAAGAAATAAAAATTGAATTTTAAACCTATAAACTGACAAAGCTTTAAGTTTCAAGTATAAAGTAGCGTCTAATTTTCTTAAATGATAAAAGTTTTTATATAAATTCAAATTTTTTTCATATGAATTTAAAGCTCTTGCTTTTTTAATGAGTAACGTGAGGTTTAAATGCTTTTACTAAAATTAAATAAAGTTTATCTATTGTTTCCTTTAAAGCTTTAGTAAACTTACTTTTGAAAGCTTTTCAATTATAAATAATGCTTTTGCTTAATTTAATAAATTTCATCAAATTTGTAGCATTTTAAGTTTCATCGTTTTTGCCTTTAAATTTTAGAAAAATTTATATGAAAGCTTTTTATTTAAATGTGTATAAGAAAAATTTAAAACTTTCAAACTTAATATAAATTAAAGCTTTAAGTTGAAGGAACAAAATTAAATTTAATGGCATTCAAATAAAACTGAAAAGTTTTTTTTTAAAGCTTTCTGCTTAAAGTTTAACTTGAGCGAAAAGTAATTTTACAACGTCTTTAACTTGAAGCTTTAGAAAAGTTTAAAAGTTTTTCGTTTAATATAGAATGAAATTTATTTAAAATTGTAAAAGATTTTTAATAAATTGTTATGTAGATTTCAGACATTTTGTATTTTAAAAAGCTTCTTCAAAAGCTTTTGTATTTTTTCTAAATCTCTGTAAAGCTTTTTTTATCATATAAATAAAATGGAATTTTAACTGCATTTAAAAGTTTTTAAGAAGATTTTTGATTTTTTCGTTGACTTTTACAAAAGCTTTTATTTATTTCTTTAAAAGCTTATAATGAAGTTTATGCATGGTTTATATTTTTCTTTAAAGTTTTTACATATTGGAGTAGACTATAGACTACATTTGAGTTAGAATTGTTAGGAAAATTTTTAAAGCTTTTTATTTTCTAGTTCATTTTACTCAAATATTCATTTCTATTAGAATTTTTGTTATTTTGTAATTGATTTTTCAGTGATAACAATATTTTTCAACAAAGTTTCATTGTTAACAAGTTAGACAATAAGTTTTTCTAAACAAAGTAATTAGATTTAATAAACAATCAATTTTAAAAAAAATTCGTTTACAAAACTAAAAGTTCAATGTTTAAGTCTAATCGGAAAAGTTTCAACAAAATTTAAATTTCAAATGAAGAATAAAATATTTTTACATTTCAATTATTTTCATAGATAAAGTATTTAAAAAGTTTTCAAAATATTGACGAAAATATAAATCTAATTTCACTTACATCAATCCAATGTTCCCCCGGAAACACTGCTATCAATTCAGTGTTTGCATCCAGGGTACGAAAATATTCCTCATCATCGATTTCCGTACCATCCGAATCCAAATGTATTGTGGGTATTTCATCGATCTTTTCAAATTTTTCCGCCACTTTAGAGCGTATCTCTTCCAGTGAAGCAGCCACAACAGCCTTTTTTATATTGCGCGTTATATCCTTGACCTTGACGAGCAAAATAAAGAAAAGATAAAGAAAAAGAATGGAAATGTTATTAAAAATAAAGAAAATTGTCTAAATAAATATAATAATAGAATATTTGAAAAAGAAATCTATTTATTATTTTCTTTTGCCCCTAAAAATATACTCAAGAAAAAAAAAAAGAAAATAGAAATGCTATTATAAATATAACAAAAAGCTTTGAAGGAGATAAAGAAAAAAGTGGTCATGATAACATGTAACTAAATGTCTGCTGCTGCTGTGTATGCAAAAGCTCAAGACCAAAAGGGGAATTGCATAAAAAGAATAGTTTGATATAAGTGGCATAGAAACATTTTGGTTGAAATCTTTTGAATCTATTGAGACTCCATTTTACAATTTTACACAAAGAAAGAAAAGACTTTTGTTGTTAATATATATTGCAAGAAACTACATCAACGTGCGCGAAATGCTCCAACATAGGCCTAGGTTTTACTATTAAAAGTAAAGCAAGGTTTTCGAAAATATTTTGGTTTTTTAGAAAAATTGATCTTTGAACTTAAATAAAAAAATGTATAATCTACACTAATTTAAAGGTCATATCTTTGACTTTAAAATGAGATATAAACCATATTTCTATCTGATACATTTCATAAGTTATAAGCAAAATTATGTAACTACTTTTGTAATTTTTTTCAATATTCGAATTTCCATTATGAACAAATTGTCTAAAATTTAACCAGCCTGTGTACGAAATCCCCCCCAATGTAAGAAAACAAGGTTCAATTACCTTTTTTGAGCATTTTACTCTTCAAGCTTATACATTTATGAGAACAATAGGTCGCTCTTAACCAAGTAAGATCTCTTTTCGCTTTCAAGGGCTTCTACATATTATAAGAACTAAGTTTATAATATCTAAATACTTAAAATAACAACGACGTCATATACAAAAAGTGCAAAAAACTACAAATAAAAATAGTCAAATATTCATATAATCGGCAATGAAGGAGCCTAAGATACCCTTTTCCTAAAACAAAAAAAAATTCTATACAAAAATTATTATTTTTTTTTTCTATAGAAAAATTAAGTTTTTCTATAGAAAAATTAAGTTTTTCTATAGAAAAATTAAGTTTTTCTATAGAAAAATTAAGTTTTTCTATAGAAAAATTAAGTTTTTCTATAGAAAAATTAAGTTTTTCTATAGAAAAATTAAGTTTTTCTATAGAAAAATTAAGTTTCTCTACAGAAAAATTAAGTTTTTCTATAGAAAAATTAAGTTTTTCTATAGAAAAATTAAGTTTTTCTATAGAAAAATTAAGTTTTTCTATAGAAAAATTAAGTTTTTCTATAGAAAAATTAAGTTTTTCTATAGAAAAATTAAGTTTTTCTATAGAAAAATTAAGTTTTTCTATAGAAAAATTAAGTTTTTCTATAGAAAAATTAAGTTTTTCTATAGAAAAATTAAGTTTTTCTATAGAAAAATTAAGTTTTTCTATAGAAAAATTAAGTTTTTCTATAGAAAAATTAAGTTTTTCTATAGAAAAATTAAGTTTTTCTATAGAAAAATTAAGTTTTTCTATAGAAAAATTAAGTTTTTCTATAGAAAAATTAAGTTTTTCTATAGAAAAATTAAGTTTTTCTATAGAAAAATTAAGTTTTTCTATAGAAAAATTAAGTTTTTCTATAGAAAAATTAAGTTTTTCTATAGAAAAATTAAGTTTTTCTATAGAAAAATTAAGTTTTTCTATAGAAAAATTAAGTTTTTCTATAGAAAAATTAAGTTTTTCTATAGAAAAATTAAGTTTTTCTATAGAAAAATTAAGTTTTTCTATAGAAAAATTAAGTTTTTCTATTTCCTTGGAAAATGTAGAGTACAAAAAAAACCATTGTCTATTTTTAGGAATTTCATTTTTTGTTACAAGAATCATGACGATATAAAAAGCATCTTAAGATGAAAACGAGCTGGTGACTGATACATGCAGTTTTTTCTCGAAATTTTGTTTTGATTTCAATATTTAGAAGAAAGAGATAGTTAAATGTTAAATGACAAAAACTTATACAAAAATTACCAAACAAAAGAATTTTTGAATGAAAAAATAATAGATACAAAAAATAATAAAGAAATAAAAATAGAAATAACTAAAGGAATAAATATTTAATATGAACTTTTTAGAAGGAAACAAACAAATAAGGAAATTTATGGATTTAAAATGTTATCAAGAAAATATTTTTGAAAATATTTAAAGCAAAAAAAATTTTCTTTTATTTATATCTTTTTACAAAATATTTAAAATGTAAATAAAAAAATTTAAACACGTGCCTTCACTTATGTCGATTTTTTATAGATATTAATTTTCTGCCGGATTTTTTTCTCGCATATTTTTCACATATAAAATTTTTTTTTCCCATTATTGTTGCGGTCTTGCATTTGCATATTAAATTGCAAATGGCACCAAAAAAAAAAAAGAATTTCGCATATTTACACAAAAATTCATGTGAATTGAATTGTATTTAATCGGCTGGAGTTATGGCATTTAAAACGCATAATTTGCATTTATTTTAGAGTATGATTACGAATATGTGAGAAAAATTTAATGTATATAAAACATGTACGCGGGTGTATTTTGTGCAATATAATTTATGCAAAATAAATACAATACTCTCTTATTATTAGTCAATCATTTTGAAATATTGAAACTTTTCAGATAATTTCAAAATGAAAACTTAATAGTGAGCTTTTCTCCAGAAAAAGTGAGGTAAAGTGAGTTTTTCCATCGAAAAAGTGAACGAAAATTTTTCAAAAAATTCGCATTTTTATAGGAAATTTTTTAAAAATTTCCTATTTTTATAGGAAATTTTTCAAAAATTTCCTATTCTTATAGGAAATATTTCACCAATTTCCTATTTTTACAGGAAATTTTTCAACAATTTCCTATTTTTATAGGAAATTTTACAAAAATTTCCTATTTTGATAGGAAATTTTCATAAATTTCTAATTTTTAAAGAAAATTTTATATAAAATTTTTCAAAAATTTCTTATTTTCAAAAAAATTTTTTCAAACATTTCTTATTTTTATAGAAATTTCTAAAAACTTTATTATTTTTTTAGGAAAATTAAAAAAAAAAAAAACTTATTTTATTAGAAAATTAAAAAAACAAATGTTTTATTTTTATGGAAAAGTTTTCAAAAATGTCTTATTTTTATAGGAAATTTTTCAAAAATTTCTTATTTTTATTGGAAATTTTTTAAATTTTTTTATAGGAAATTTCTAAAAACTTTCTTATTTTTTAGGAAATGTTTAAAAAAATTTTCTCATTTTTATAGGAAATTTTCCAAAAATTTCTTATTTTTTAGGAAATTTTTCAAAAATTTCTTATTTTTATAGGAAATTTTTTAAAAGTTTCTTAGTTTTATAGGAAAGTTTTAATCTTTTTTTTTATTTTTATAGGAATTTTTTAAAAATTTCTTATTTCTTATTTTTATAGAAACATTTTCACAAATTTCTTATTTTTATAGGAAATTTTTCAAAAATTTCTTATTTTTATAGGAAATTTTCCAAAAACTTGTTATTTCTACAGGAAATTTTTCAATGTCTATGTCTTAGTCTATGTCTTAGTCTATGTCTTAGTCTATGTCTTAGTCTATGTCTTAGTCTATGTCTTAGTCTATGTCTTAGTCTATGTCTTAGTGTATGTCTTAGTCTATGTCTTAGTCTATGTCTTAGTCTATGTCTTAGTCTATGTCTTAGTCTATGTCTTAGTCTATGTCTTAGTCTATGTCTTAGTCTATGTCTTAGTCTATGTCTTAGTCTATGTCTTAGTCTATGTCTTAGTCTATGTCTTAGTCTATGTCTTAGTCTATGTCTTAGTCTATGTCTTAGTCTATGTCTTAGTCTATGTCTTAGTCTATGTCTTAGTCTATGTCTTAGTCTATGTCTTAGTCAATGTCTTAGTCTATGTCTTAGTCTATGTCTTAGTCTATGTCTTAGTCTATGTCTTAGTCTATGTCTTAGTCTATGTCTTAGTCTATGCCTTAGTCTATGTCTTAGTCTATGTCTTAGTCTATGTCTTAGTCTATGTCTTAGTCTATGTCTTAGTCTATGTCTTAGTCTATGTCTTAGTCTATGTCTTAGTCTATGTCTTAGTCTATGTCTTAGTCTATGTCTTAGTCTATGTCTTAGTCTATGTCTTAGTCTATGTCTTAGTCTATGTCTTAGTCTATGTCTTAGTCTATGTCTTAGTCTATGTCTTAGTCTATGTCTTAGTCTATGTCTTAGTCTATGTCTTAGTCTATGTCTTAGTCTATGTCTTAGTCTATGTCTTAGTCTATGTCTTAGTCTATGTCTTAGTCTATGTCTTAGTCTATGTCTTAGTCTATGTCTTAGTCTATGTCTTAGTCTATGTCTTAGTCTATGTCTTAGTCTATGTCTTAGTCTATGTCTTAGTCTATGTCTTAGTCTATGTCTTAGTCTATGTCTTAGTCTATGTCTTAGTCTATGTCTTAGTCAATGTCTTAGTCTATGTCTTAGTCTATGTCTTAGTCTATGTCTTAGTCTATGTCTTAGTCTATGTCTTAGTCTATGTCTTAGTCTATGCCTTAGTCTATGTCTTAGTCTATGTCTTAGTCTATGTCTTAGTCTATGTCTTAGTCTATGTCTTAGTCTATGTCTTAGTCTATGTCTTAGTCTATGTCTTAGTCTATGTCTTAGTCTATGTCTTAGTCTATGTCTTAGTCTATGTCTTAGTCTATGTCTTAGTCTATGTCTTAGTCTATGTCTTAGTCTATGTCTTAGTCTATGTCTTAGTCTATGTCTTAGTCTATGTCTTAGTCTATGTCTTAGTCTATGTCTTAGTCTATGTCTTAGTCTATGTCTTAGTCTATGTCTTAGTCTATGTCTTAGTCTATGTCTTAGTCTATGTCTTAGTCTATGTCTTAGTCTATGTCTTAGTCTATGTCTTAGTCTATGTCTTAGTCTATGTCTTAGTCTATGTCTTAGTCTATGTCTTAGTCTATGTCTTAGTCTATGTCTTAGTCTATGTCTTAGTCTATGTCTTAGTCTATGTCTTAGTCTATGTCTTAGTCTATGTCTTAGTCTATGCCTTAGTCTATGTCTTAGTCTATGTCTTAGTCTATGTCTTAGTCTATGTCTTAGTCTATGTCTTAGTCTATGTCTTAGTCTATGTCTTAGTCTATGTCTTAGTCTATGTCTTAGTCTATGTCTTAGTCTATGTCTTAGTCTATGTCTTAGTCTATGTCTTAGTCTATGTCTTAGTCTATGTCTTAGTCTATGTCTTAGTCTATGTCTTAGTCTATGTCTTAGTCTATGTCTTAGTCTATGTCTTAGTCTATGTCTTAGTCTATGTCTTAGTCTATGTCTTAGTCTATGTCTTAGTCTATGTCTTAGTCTATGTCTTAGTCTATGTCTTAGTCTATGTCTTAGTCTATGTCTTAGTCTATGTCTTAGTCTATGTCTTAGTCTATGTCTTAGTCTATGTCTTAGTCTATGTCTTAGTCTATGTCTTAGTCTATGTCTTAGTCTATGTCTTAGTCTATGTCTTAGTCTATGTCTTAGTCTATGTCTTAGTCTATGTCTTAGTCTATGTCTTAGTCTATGTCTTAGTCTATGTCTTAGTCTATGTCTTAGTCTATGTCTTAGTCAATGTCTTAGTCTATGTCTTAGTCTATGTCTTAGTCTATGTCTTAGTCTATGTCTTAGTCTATGTCTTAGTCTATGTCTTAGTCTATGTCTTAGTCTATGTCTTAGTCTATGTCTTAGTCTATGTCTTAGTCTATGTCTTAGTCTATGTCTTAGTCTATGTCTTAGTCTATGTCTTAGTCTATGTCTTAGTCTATGTCTTAGTCTATGTCTTAGTCTATGTCTTAGTCTATGTCTTAGTCTATGTCTTAGTCTATGTCTTAGTCTATGTCTTAGTCTATGTCTTAGTCTATGTCTTAGTCTATGTCTTAGTCTATGTCTTAGTCTATGTCTTAGTCTATGTCTTAGTGTATGTCTTAGTCTATGTCTTAGTCTATGTCTTAGTCTATGTCTTAGTCTATGTCTTAGTCTATGTCTTAGTCTATGTCTTAGTCTATGTCTTAGTCTATGTCTTAGTCAATGTCTTAGTCTATGTCTTAGTCTATGTCTTAGTCTATGTCTTAGTCTATGTCTTAGTCTATGTCTTAGTCTATGTCTTAGTCTATGCCTTAGTCTATGTCTTAGTCTATGTCTTAGTCTATGTCTTAGTCTATGTCTTAGTCTATGTCTTAGTCTATGTCTTAGTCTATGTCTTAGTCTATGTCTTAGTCTATGTCTTAGTCTATGTCTTAGTCTATGTCTTAGTCTATGTCTTAGTCTATGTCTTAGTCTATGTCTTAGTCTATGTCTTAGTCTATGTCTTAGTCTATGTCTTAGTCTATGTCTTAGTCTATGTCTTAGTCTATGTCTTAGTCTATGTCTTAGTCTATGTCTTAGTCTATGTCTTAGTCTATGTCTTAGTCTATGTCTTAGTCTATGTCTTAGTCTATGTCTTAGTCTATGTCTTAGTCTATGTCTTAGTCTATGTCTTAGTCTATGTCTTAGTCTATGTCTTAGTCTATGTCTTAGTCTATGTCTTAGTCTATGTCTTAGTCTATGTCTTAGTCTATGCCTTAGTCTATGTCTTAGTCTATGTCTTAGTCTATGTCTTAGTCTATGTCTTAGTCTATGTCTTAGTCTATGTCTTAGTCTATGTCTTAGTCTATGTCTTAGTCTATGTCTTAGTCTATGTCTTAGTCTATGTCTTAGTCTATGTCTTAGTCTATGTCTTAGTCTATGTCTTAGTCTATGTCTTAGTCTATGTCTTAGTCTATGTCTTAGTCTATGTCTTAGTCTATGTCTTAGTCTATGTCTTAGTCTATGTCTTAGTCTATGTCTTAGTCTATGTCTTAGTCTATGTCTTAGTCTATGTCTTAGTCTATGTCTTAGTCTATGTCTTAGTCTATGTCTTAGTCTATGTCTTAGTCTATGTCTTAGTCTATGTCTTAGTCTATGTCTTAGTCTATGTCTTAGTCTATGTCTTAGTCTATGTCTTAGTCTATGTCTTAGTCTATGTCTTAGTCTATGTCTTAGTCTATGTCTTAGTCTATGTCTTAGTCTATGTCTTAGTCTATGTCTTAGTCTATGTCTTAGTCTATGTCTTAGTCTATGTCTTAGTCTATGTCTTAGTCTATGTCTTAGTCTATGTCTTAGTCTATGTCTTAGTCTATGTCTTAGTCTATGTCTTAGTCTATGTCTTAGTCTATGTCTTAGTCTATGTCTTAGTCTATGTCTTAGTCTATGTCTTAGTCTATGTCTTAGTCTATGTCTTAGTCTATATCTTAGTCTATGTCTTAGTCTATGTCTTAATCTATGTCTTAGTCTATGTCTTAGTCTATGTCTTAGTCTATGTCTTAGTCTATGTCTTAGTCTATGTCTTAGTCTATGTCTTAGTCTATGTCTTAGTCTATGTCTTAGTCCATGTCTTAGTCTATGTCTTAGTCTATGTCTTAGTCTATGTCTTATTCTATGTCTCAGTCTATGTCTTAGTCTATGTCTTAGTCTATGTCTTAGTCTATGTCTTAGTCTATGTTTTAATCTATGTCTTATTCCATGTCTTATTCTATGTCTTAGTCTATGTCTTAGTCTATGTCTTAGTCTATGTCTTAGTCTATGTCTTAGTCTATGTCTTAGTCTATGTCTTAGTCTATGTCTTAGTCTATGTCTTAGTCTATGTTTTAATCTATGTCTTATTCTATGTCTTATTCTATGTCTTAGTCTATGTCTTAGTCTATGTCTTAGTCTATGTCTTAGTCTATGTCTTAGTCTATGTCTTAGTCTATGTCTTAGTCTATGTCTTAGTCTATGTCTTAGTCTATGTCTTAGTCTATGTCTTAGTCTATGTCTTAGTCTATGTCTTAGGCTACGTCTTATGTCTTTGTCTACGTCTTATGTCTTAGTCTATGTCTTAGTCTATGTCTTATTCCATGTCTTAGTCTATGTCTTAGTCTATGTCTTAGTCCATGTCTTAGTCTATGTCTTAATCTATGTCTTAGTCTATGTCTTAGTCTATGTCTTAGTCTATGTCTTAGTCTATGTCTTAGTCTATGTCTTAGTCTATGTCTTAGTCTATGTCTTAGTCTATGTCTTAGTCTATGTCTTAGTCTATGTCTTAGTCTATGTCTTAGTCTATGTCTTAGTCTATGTCTTAGTCTATGTCTTAGTCTATGTCTTAGGCTACGTCTTATGTCTTAGTCTACGTCTTATGTCTTAGTCTAAGTCTTAGTCTATGTCTTATTCCATGTCTTAGTCTATGTCTTATTCCATGTCTTAGTCTATGTCTTAGTCCATGTCTTAGTCTATGTCTTAGTCTATGTCTCAGTCTATGTCTTGGTCTATATCTTAGTCTATGTCTTAGTCTATATCTAAGTCTATACTTTAGTCTATGTATTAGTCTATTGGTTAGTCTATGTCTATATCCTAGTCTATATATTAGTCTCTGTCTGAGTTTAAGTCTTAGGCTTAGTATATGTCCTAGTCTGTATCTTAGGCAATATCTTAGTCTATGTTCTACTTTACATAGGTATCAGTATATGGGACAGATAGCGTTGTTGTCTATTTTATAGCTTAAATCCTAATCTAGGTCTTAGTTAAGTCTTATTCATTGACTATGAATTTTACATAGTTAATTTCTTAGTATAAGCCTAGATGTCTCTTAAATTTACAATTATTTTTTGTGTTTTGTGAAACTCGTGGCATATCAAAAATTAAAATTAAATCCATTTAATTCCTTTATTAAAGTTTATTTCGCCTTAATCCCTTTGACCTTGATTAGTTATTTATGGGTGTAGAAAACCAAAAAATCCCCACTGATTAATGATGACTGCTCCGCGTATGAGAGTGCAAGTGTCAAATATCACTTAAATGTTGCACATTTGTTTTCTCCTAAAAATATGCTATAAATTCCCAAAACAACCAGTGAAGGCTATGATGAAGGTGTTAGCGTAACATTTGTGTGAGTTTTTGGGCTATTGAGCAAATGAATGATTGTGTTGAAGGTGTTGGAGAGTTTTATTTACCGTTAACTGGTAAAAACAAATACAAACACAAATGAAATGGTGTTGAAGTCGAATTTGTTTGAACAAATGGGAGGGAAGGATGGAAGAGAACGCTTTTGAATAGAGAACAATCAAGGAAGGAAAATCCATTACGTGTGTCCTTATGTCTGCAAGTATATGAGTAACTGCAGGTCCTTCAAAATAGTTAACTTTTGCTTTCTATTGGCATTTTGATTAATAGTTGTTGATGTGTCATCTGCAGCCGGTTATGGTGCTACCAGTTTCCTTTTTGGCTGTTGTTGTTGTTGAAAATGTAAAAATGTCATTTAAATTAACACCTATTGTGTTTGTGTAAATGCCATTGTTCAGGTATTGTTACTTTTGAGCCTTGTTAGCCAATACCTATTTTGGCCAACTAAATTACGAAATTTTAACTGGAAGAAATAAATTTGCTTTTGTAACACCAAATGAAACAATAGAAGCAAAATTCAAGGCCTGTTATACTATATCAACAAATAACATTTCTCTTTCAATTTCTATCAAAAATGAAAATAAAGGATATCATTTTCCACATATCAACGTCATATTCAGAAAATTAGTTGTGAGCATTTGGCGTTAAATTGTTTGTCATTTATGACAATTTTGTCACTCTGCCAAATACTTTTAAATATTTTTTCCGGTAATTTAAGTTTAAAAGCTTAATTTAGCAAAATTCATTGCATTCATAAAAATAAATAATTACACATGAAATAAAATTAATGAATGTGATGTGTCAAATGTAAATGTCGCATTAAAAGTTGTATACAATCGCATAAAAGAGAATGAATGTGAAATGACAGGGGCCAAGTTAATGTCAGATATAAAAGATTATCAGAAAATCTCATGTGCTTTTTAATTAAATGGAAATTGATTAAAAGAATAAGAAAACAGCAGAGGATAATTGAGTTTCTTAAACTTCAGTCTGAAATTTCTTACAAATTTCTATAGGAAATTTATGAGAATTTTTTTTTAAATTTTCTATAAACATAAGAAATTTTTGAAAAATTTTGTATTAAAATAAGAAAAATTTGAAAAATTTCCTATAAAAATTGGAAATTTTTGAAAAATTTCCTATAAAAATAAGAAATTTTTGAAAAATTTCCTATAAAAAAAGGAAATTTTTGAAAAATTTTCTATAAAAATAAGAAATTTTTGGAAATTTTATTTTTTTTTTTTTTCAAAAAAAAATAAGAAATTTTTGAAAAAAACGTAAGAAATTTTTTTAAAATTTTTTTATAACAATAAGAAATTTTTGAAAAACTTTCTATTAATATAAGAAGTTTTTGCAAAATTTGCTATAAAAATAAGAAATTTTTTAAGAATTTCCTATAAAAATAAGAAACTTTTGAAAAATTTCCTATCAAAATAAGAAATTTTTTAAAAATTTCCTATAAAACTAAGAATTTTTTTTTAAATTTCCTATAACACTAAGAATTTTTTGAAAATTTCATAAAATTTCATAAAAATAAGAATTTTTTTAAATTTTTAAAAAATGTATTTATTTTTTTCTATAAAAATAAGAAATAAAAATAAAATAAAGTAAGAAATTTTTTAAAATTCTTCTATAATTATAAGAAATTTTTGAAAAATTTCCTATAAAAATAAGAAGTTTTTGAAAAATTTCCTAAAAAAATAAGAAATTTTTTTAAAAATTTCCTATAAAACTAAGAAATTTTTGAAAATTTTCACAAAATTTCATAAAAATAGGAAATTTTTGAATTCCTATAAAAATAGGATATCTTTGAAAAATTTCCTATAAAAATAGGATATCTTTGAAAAATTTCCTATAAAAATAGGATATTTTTGAAAAATTTCCTATAAAAGTAGGAAATTTTTGAAAAATTTCCTATAAAAGTAGGAAATTTTTGAAAAATTTCCTATAAAAATAGGAAATTTTTGAAAAATTTCCTATAAAAATAGGAAATTTTTGAACAATTTCCTATAAAAATAAGAAATTTTTCAAAGTTTCCTACAAAAATAAGAAATTTTTCAAAAATTTCCTATAAAAATAAGAAATTTTCTATAAAAATTGGAAAATTTTTATAGAAAATTTATTTACATATGTATATTTTTTTACATATGTATTTTCTTTTCTCAAATTAAGTCAAAACATTTATCTACATTTTTATTTTTCATTAAAGATTTATTTTTTGTTTAATTTAAACGAAAATTTATCTCTGGGCTTTTGCATTTGACATTTACAACATCATTTTATTATTTTACTGCATTCGAAACTACATCTTATCACATCAACTACTGTATATTAATGTTATTCCAAATGTTTCTTTAATTAACATCATCTTAATTATCATCATCATCATTCAACTCAATAGGACTTTTGATATAATTAAAATCCCAGCGACAAGAGAAAGATGATGATGCCCAGCCAGTAAAAGGATGATATTGTATAAGGATAAAGTAATTTACATATTAGATGGAAGGATAATGTACGAGAACAAATGACAAGAATCACATAAGCATTTTAAGCCATCAATTAAAATTATCAGGCAGTAGCTGTTGTCGGGCAAAACATTTTGCAGCCATAAAACATCATAATATTATATTAAGAGGACCTTTAAAGAAATTGTTTATTATTATAAGAAAACAGCAAAAATAATGATAATCAAGATGAAAAAAGCGTTAATGATAATGTTAACCTTTAAACTTAACAGAATCAGCAAAACAACAGCTTCTCTTTATCTTTCGGCAAGAAAAGCAAATCCACCTACATATTTAATAAAATTTGTCTGGCTTCAAAATCACAAACATTCTTCTTAACATTAAAGTTCAATTTTCACACACTTAAATATTTTTCTATATTCTCAAACTTCAAACAGATAATCTTAGCCAAAGACTAAGACATATACAAAGACATGCACTAAGACATACAATAAGGCATAGACTAAGACATAGACTAAGACATAGACTAAGACATAGACTAAGACATAGACTAAGACATAGACTAAGACATAGACTAAGACATAGACTAAGACATAGACTAAGACATAGACTAAGACATAGACTAAGACATAGACTAAGACATAGACTAAGACATAGACTAAGACATAGACTAAGACATAGACTAAGACATAGACTAAGACATAGACTAAGACATAGACTAAGACATAGACTAAGACATAGACTAAGACATAGACTAAGACATAGACTAAGACATAGACTAAGACATAGACTAAGACATAGACTTAAACATAGACTAAGACATAGACTAAGACATAGACTAAGACATAGATTAAGACATAGACTAAGACATAGACTAAGACATAGACTAAGACATAGACTAAGATATAGACTAAGACATAGACTAAGACATAGACTAAGACATAGACTAAGACATAGACTAAGACATAGACTAAGACATAGACTAAGACATAGACTAAGACATAGACTAAGACATAGACTAAGACATAGACTAAGACATAGACTAAGACATAGACTAAGACATAGACTAAGACATAGACTAAGACATAGACTAAGACATAGACTAAGACATAGACTAAGACATAGACTAAGACATAGACTAAGACATAGACTAAGACATAGACTAAGACATAGACTAAGACATAGACTAAGACATAGACTAAGACATAGACTAAGACATAGACTAAGACATAGACTAAGACATAGACTAAGACATAGACTAAGACATAGACTAAGACATAGACTAAGACATAGACTTAAACATAGACTAAGACATAGACTAAGACATAGACCAAGACATAGATTAAGACATAGACTAAGACATAGACTAAGACATAGACTAAGACATAGACTAAGATATAGACTAAGACATAGACTAAGACATAGACTAAGACATAGACTAAGACATAGACTAAGACATAGACTAAGACATAGACTAAGACATAGACTAAGACATAGACTAAGACATAGACTAAGACATAGACTAAGACATAGACTAAGACATAGACTAAGACATAGACTAAGACATAGACTAAGACATAGACTAAGACATAGACTAAGACATAGACTAAGACATAGACTAAGACATAGACTAAGACATAGACTAAGACATAGACTAAGACATAGACTAAGACATAGACTAAGACATAGACTTAAACATAGACTAAGACATAGACTAAGACATAGACTAAGACATAGATTAAGACATAGACTAAGACATAGACTAAGACATAGACTAAGACATAGACTAAGATATAGACTAAGACATAGACTAAGACATAGACTAAGACATAGACTAAGACATAGACTAAGACATAGACTAAGACATAGACTAAGACATAGACTAAGACATAGACTAAGACATAGACTAAGACATAGACTAAGACATAGACTAAGACATAGACTAAGACATAGACTAAGACATAGACTAAGACATAGACTAAGACATAGACTAAGACATAGACTAAGACATAGACTAAGACATAGACTAAGACATAGACTAAGACATAGACTAAGACATAGACTAAGACATAGACTAAGACATAGACTAAGACATAGACTAAGACATAGACTAAGACATAGACTAAGACATAGACTAAGACATAGACTAAGACATAGACTAAGACATAGACTAAGACATAGACTAAGACATAGACTAAGACATAGACTAAGACATAGACTAAGACATAGACTAAGACATAGACTAAGACATAGACTAAGACATAGACTAAGACATAGACTAAGACATAGACTAAGACATAGACTAAGACATAGACTAAGACATAGACTAAGACATAGACTAAGACATAGACTAAGACATAGACTAAGACATAGACTAAGACATAGACTAAGACATAGACTAAGACATAGACTAAGACATAGACTAAGACATAGACTAAGACATAGACTAAGACATAGACTAAGACATAGACTAAGACATAGACTAAGACATAGACTAAGACATAGACTAAGACATAGACTAAGACATAGACTAAGACATAGACTAAGACATAGACTAAGACATAGACTAAGACATAGACTAAGACATAGACTAAGACATAGACTAAGACATAGACTAAGACATAGACTAAGACATAGACTAAGACATAGACTAAGACATAGACTAAGACATAGACTAAGACATAGACTAAGACATAGACTTAAACATAGACTAAGACATAGACTAAGACATAGACTAAGACATAGATTAAGACATAGACTAAGACATAGACTAAGACATAGACTAAGACATAGACTAAGACATAGACTAAGACATAGACTAAGACATAGACTAAGACATAGACTAAGACATAGACTAAGACATAGACTAAGACATAGACTAAGACATAGACTAAGACATAGACTAAGACATAGACTAAGACATAGACTAAGACATAGACTAAGACATAGACTAAGACATAGACTAAGACATAGACTAAGACATAGACTAAGACATAGACTAAGACATAGACTAAGACATAGACTAAGACATAGACTAAGACATAGACTAAGACATAGACTAAGACATAGACTAAGACATAGACTAAGACATAGACTAAGACATAGACTAAGATATAGACTAAGCCATAGACTAAGACATAGACTAAGACATAGACTAAGACATAGACTAAGACATAGACTAAGACATAGACTAAGACATAGACTAAGACATAGACTAAGACATAGACTAAGACATAGACTAAGACATAGACTAAGACATAGACTAAGACATAGACTAAGACATAGACTAAGACATAGACTAGACATAGACTAAGACTAAGACATAGACTAAGACATAGACTAAGACATAGACTAAGACATAGACTAAGACATAGACTAAGACTAAGACATAGACTAAGACATAGACTAAGACATAGACTAAGACATAGACTAAGACATAGACTAAGACATAGACTAAGACATAGACTAAGACATAGACTAAGACATAGACTAAGACATAGACTAAGACATAGACTAAGACATAGACTAAGACATAGACTAAGACATAGACTAAGACATAGACTAAGACATAGACTAAGATATAGACTAAGACATAGACTAAGCCATAGACTAAGACATAGACTAAGACATAGACTAAGACATAGACTAAGACATAGACTAAGACATAGACTAAGACATAGACTAAGACATAGACTAAGACATAGACTAAGACATAGACTAAGACATAGACTAAGACATAGACTAAGACAAAGACTAAGACATAGACTAAGACATAGACTAAGACATAGACTAAGACATAGACTAAGACATAGACTAAGACATAGACTAAGACATAGACTAAGACATAGACTAAGACATAGACTAAGACGTAGACTAAGACATAGACTAGGACATAGGCTAAGACATAGACTAAGACATAGACTAAGACATAGACTAAGACGTAGACTAAGACATAGACTAGGACATAGACTAAGACATAGACTAAGACATAGACTAAGAGATAGACTAAGACATAGACTAAGACATAGACTAAGACATAGACTAAGACATAGACTAAGACGTAGACTAAGACATAGACTAGGACATAGACTAAGACATAGACTAAGACATAGACTAAGACATAGACTAAGACGTAGACTAAGACATAGACTAAGACGTAGACTAAGACATAGACTAAGACATAGACTAAGACATAGACTAAGACGTAGACTAAGACGTAGACTAAGACATAGACTAAGATGTAGACTAAGACATAGACTAGGACATAGACTAAGACATAGACTAAGACATAGACTAAGACATAGACTAAGACATAGACTAAGACATAGACTAAGACATAGACTAGGACATAGACTAAGACATAGACTAAGACATAGACTAAGACATAGACTAAGACGTAGACTAAGACGTAGACTAAGACATAGACTAAGACATAGACTAAGACATAGACTAAGACATAGACTAAGACATAGACTAAGACATAGACTAAGACATAGACTAAGACATAGACTAAGACATAGACTAAGACATAGACTAAGACGTAGACTAAGACATAGACTAAGACATAGACTAAGACATAGACTAAGACGTAGACTAAGATATAGACTAGGACATAGACTAAGACATAGACTAAGACATAGACTAAGAGATAGACTCCCTGCAGTAAATGCCGTCAGAGAAACAATACTGTTTTGCTATTGACAATGTCTCCAGTACTACTTACCTATTTTGCCCCATCCAATGTTATCTACTATTGACATTTAACATTTAGAGTTCCTACGAAATCTACCAGTAGACATTACCACTATTTACTTAGTATTGACTTTGTAGTTCTTTTGGTCCAAATGGAGACATTGGTATCAAATCAGGGCCTATTGATATACATATATGTTGACACATTCGTTGACAAAGTCACCAGATATATACTAGAATAGTTGTCTCTATATATTCACTATTTCAGTACTGAACTAAAAGTGGGGACATTTGAATTGATGTTACACAAAGTGTTGACATGGAGACACATGATCCCAGTTTTACTACAGGGACTAAGACATAGACTAAGACATAGACTAAGACATAGACTAAGACATAGAGTAAGACATAGACTAAGATATAGACTAAGACATAGACTAAGACATAGATTAAGACATAGACTAAGACATAGACTAAGACATAGACTAAGACATAGACTAAGACATAGACTAAGACATAGACTAAGACATAGAGTAAGACATAGACTAAGACATAGACTAAGACATAGAGTAAGACATAGAGTAAGATATACAGTAAGATATATATATATATATATATCTGCACTCCTACAAATGCACTTCTTATAGATTTAGTCTTTCACATTATTTACGCTTTATTGACTCGCTAATACAAAAACCAGGAAAACTATATATTTTTAATAAATTTGTATGTGTATGTATGAGTTAATAAGTTCACAGGAATTCCTGTGAACACGAGAGCATCATTATCTGCCAGCAAGTGTAAATATAATACACTTGACCTTGACTTTCACACTTTGCCTTGGCGTGTGTTAGGTTTTGAAATATGTTACCAACTTTTATTTATGTCTTTTCCATATCTTCAGCGGTTGAGCGTGAAGGTTTATGAACGACAGTGATCTGAAAATATGTAACTTTTGTCGCGGTAACCGATGCCATAAATTAATGACTATAAATTTGT
Source organism: Stomorhina lunata (assembly GCA_933228675.1). NCBI lineage: Eukaryota > Metazoa > Arthropoda > Insecta > Diptera > Rhiniidae > Stomorhina > Stomorhina lunata. Next base: position 93,116,260 of record OW121744.1, read on the forward strand.
TATGACAAGAGTAACATGTACAGATACTTACATGTCTATATGTAAATGAAATAATGATACATATTTTACACTTTGTAAATTTTTCAACGTGTCTTTCAAGTTGTGAGCAGCACAACAATTTAGTGCATACCAATGCAAAAAACTATATAGTTTTTAAATAGTAGACAAAGACCAAATCATAAAGTATATACGAGGGTTGAATTTTATGTTTGATAATCTTTAAAATTTTGTCAGACAAAATGGTCAAAAAAATATTTGGATCTAAGCGCAACGACAGGAAGACATTTCAATAGAAAAGTTGACGATAGGAAGACTTTACTATAGAAAAGTTGACGATAGGAAGACTTTACTATAGAAAAGTTGACGATAGGAAGACTTTACTATAGAAAAGTTGACGATAGGAAGACTTTACTATAGAAAAGTTGATGATAGGAAGACATTTGTAAAGAAAATTAGACGATAGAAAGATATTTCAAAAGAAAAATATAAATATTTCTATAGAAATGTCTTCCTATAGTCAACTTTTCTATAGTGAAGTCTTCCTATCTTTAACTTTTCTATAGGAAGATTTTACTATAGAAAAGTTGACGATAGGAAGACTTTACTATAGAAAAGTTGATGATAGGAAGACTTTACTTTAAAAAAGTTGACGATAGGAAGACTTTACTATAGAAAAGTTGACGATAGGAAGACTTTACAATAGAAAAGTTGACGATAGGAAGACTTTACTATAGAAAAGTTGACGATAGGAAGACTTTACTATAGAAAAGTTGACTTCCTATCGTCAACTTTTCTATAGTAAAGTCTTCCTATCCTACTATAGAAAAGTTGACGATAGGAAGACTTTACTATAGAAAAGTTGACGATAGGAAGACTTTACTATAGAAAAGTTGACGATAGGAAGACTTTACTATAGAAAAGTTGACGATAGGAAGACTTTACTATAGAAAAGTTGACGATAGGTAGACTTTACTATAGAAAAGTTGATGATAGGAAGACCTTACTATAGAAAAGTTGACGATAGGAAGACTTTACTATAGAAAAGTTGACGATAGGAAGACTTTACTATAAAAAAGTTGACGATAGGAAGACTTTACTATAGAAAAGTTGATGATAGGAAGACTTTACTATAGAAAAGTTGACGATAGGAAGACTTTACTATAGAAAAGTTGATGATAGGAAGACATTTGTAAAGAAAATTAGACGATAGAAAAATATTTCAAAAGAAAATTAGACGATAGAAAGATATTTCTATAAAAATGTCTTCCTATCGTCAACTTTTCTATAGTAAAGTCTTCTTATCGTCAACTTTTCTATAGAAATGTCTTTGTATAGTCAACTTTTCTGAAGAAATGTCTTCCTATTGTCAACTTTTCTATAGAAATGTCTTCCTATCGTCAACTTTTCCATAGTGAAGTCTTCCTATCGTCAACTTTTCTATAGTAAAGTCTTCCTATCATCAACTTTTCTATAGAAATGTCTTCCTTTCGTCTACTTTTCTATAGTAAAGTCTTCATATCGTCAACTTTTCTATAGTAAAGTCTTCCTTTCGTCAACTTTTCTATAGAAAAGTCTTCCTTTCGTCAACTTTTCTATAGAAAAGTCTACCTTTCGTCAACTTTTCTATAGAAAAGTCTTCCTTTCGTCAACTTTTCTATAGAAAAGTCTTCCTATCGTCAACTTTTCTATAGAAATGTCTTTCTATCGTCAACTTGTTAATAGAAATATCTTCCTATCGTCAACTTTTCTATAGAAATGTCTTCCTATCGTCAACTTTTCTATAGTAAAGACTTCCTATCGTCAACTTTTCTATAGAAATGTCTTCCTATCGTCAACTTTTCTATAGTAGAGACTTCCTATCGTCAACTTTTCTATAGTAAAGTCTTCCTATCGTCAACTTTCTATAGTAAAGTCTTCCTATCGTCAACTTTTCTATATAAATGCCTTCCTATAGTAAAGTCTTCTTATCGTCAACTTTTCTATAGAAATTTCAAAAACTGGTCATAGATACAACCCAAGATTGAAATTTTTTTAATGTTGAACTGTGTAACTTGCTATAGACCCTGACTTAGTTGTTCCGTTTTCTTATCAAAACTCACCTTGTGTAAACATTTACTTAAATGTCATGGAAAATTTCCTTTGACAGGCATTTTTTCCCTAACTTAAGTTTGTTGATCATGTTAAAAATGTATTGTTTTTGTAAAGTGATTACACAGACATAAAAACTTACATAAATATGCATGTATGTGTGTAAATGTCCTTGTTAAGAGTAGTTCTTATTGTTGTCATTGTTGCCAGTGTTGCTGTTTTTTATTTTTTTTTACTGACATTTTGAATTGTTTATTTATTGTTTGCAGTTGATGATGACGATGTTGAGAATAATGCTGCTACTGCTGCTGTCGGAGCTGTTAACTAGACTTGATAGTTTGGCAAAGCCAAAAAAGTATCAAAACTTTTTATTTAGGTTATAATCATTACAGCAGAGATAGTGATACCGTAACATGGAAAGGAGCAATGCAAAGAAAAAATAGTGTAAATTTTTTTCAAATATTTTTTATAGTAAACCAAAGAATACTTAGTCCAAAAACAAACTTTTGAGAAAAAAGTAACACATTTAAGTGTATGTAAATTAAAACTTTGTAGACTTTAGACTTTATTTGCAGAGCTCTCTCTTTTTTAGGTATTTTAAGTAGAAAAGGATAGAAAAAAAAATTTTTTAATGAAGGTTACTCGAGTTAAGTAACCAGAAATTCAAAAGCAATTTTCCCTTTTTCATCAAAAATCAGCAGCTCAAGATAATAAACGAAAAAAACTCATATATCAAAGCACCAAATTAAAGTGCAGAATTACTTAAATGATTTATAATTCCGAAATGTAATTACATAAAAGAGAATACAAAAATACATTTTAGAACCGCCAACTTGGCTGTTTGTTTAACAAGAGATTTTCACTTAACGATAATATTTGTTTAACAAAATTTAAAATTATTTCTATTTTTCCTTCGGCAAACATCACCCCCGTTGCTCCTATCAATTCATTTCAATACACATTAACTCACATGTCAGCTTATCGTCGTTTCGAAGGAATTTAAAGAGAATATCCTTAAACACATTTCTACAACATTTGCTTTTTTCATGTTGTTGTCATTTTGTTCTTCTACAACTAAATGAATTTTTAATGTCATAAGATTAAAGTACACCATTTTTTTCTCAACATATCTCCCCATTGCTGTCATCTATACCAAATACCACCACGTATCAGTTTAAACGACCTGGCAAGGCACAGTGGGATGTACAAAAAAATTGGAAAAAATAAGCAAAACTATTGTACAGAAAGTATATCTCAATGACAAATTTCTTACAGAAAACTTATTCCAAAGACTACTTTTCTATAGAAAACCCATCCAAAAGATAACTTTTCTATAGAAACCCCATCCAAAAGACAACTTTTCTATAAAAAAAAGTTATTCCAGAGACAAATTTTTAAAGAAAACCCATCCCAAAGACAACCTTTATAAAGAATACCAATCCCAAAGACAAATTTTTTAAAGAAAACCAATCCAAAAGACAACCTTTCTAAAGAAAACTCATCACAAAGAAAACTTTTCTATAGAAAACAGATCCCAAAGGGAACTTTTCTATAGAAAATATATCCAAAGACAAATTTTCTATAGAAAACCCATCCCAAAGTCAACCTTTCTAAGGAAAACCCATCCCAAAAATAACTTTTCTATAGAAAACCCATCCACAAAGACAAATTTTCTATAGAAAACCCATCCCAAAGGCAAATTTTCATCCCAAAGATAACTTTTATATAGAAAAATATAAAAATAGACAACTTTTCTATAGAAAACTCTTCCCATCGTCAACTTTTCTATAGAAAACTCTTCCCATCGTCAACTTTTCTATAGAAAACTCTTCCCATCGTCAACTTTTCTATAGAAAACTCTTCCCATCGTCAACTTTTCTATAGAAAATTCTTCCCATCGTCAACTTTTCTATAGAAAACTCTTCCCATCGTCAACTTTTCTATGGAAAACTCTTCCCATCGTCAACTTTTCTATAGAAAACTCTTCCCATCGTCAACTTTTCTATAGAAAACTCTTCCCATCGTCAACTTTTCTATATAAAACTCTTCCCATCGTCAACTTTTCTATAGAAAATTCTTCCCATCGTCAACTTTTCTATAGAAAACTCTTCCCATCGTCAACTTTTCTATGGAAAACTCTTCCCATCGTCAACTTTTCTATAGAAAACTCTTCCCATCGTCAACTTTTCTATAGAAAACTCTTCCCATCGCCAACTTTTCTATAGAAAACTCTTCCCATCGTCAACTTTTCTATAGAAAACTCTTCCCATCGTCAACTTTTCTATAGAAAACTCTTCCCATCGTCAACTTTTCTATAGAAAACTCTTCCCATCGTCAACTTTTCTATAGAAAACTCTTCCCATCGTCAACTTTTCTATAGAAAACTCTTCCCATCGTCAACTTTTCTACAGAAAACTCTTCCCATCGTCAACTTTTCTATAGAAAACTCTTCCCATCGTCAACTTTTCTATAGAAAACTCTCCCCATCGTCAACTTTTCTATAGAAAACTCTTCCCATCGTCAACTTTTCTATAGAAAACTCTTCCCATCGTCAACTTTTCTATAGAAAACTCTTCCCATCGTCAACTTTTCTATAGAAAACTCTTCCCATCGTCAACTTTTCTATAGAAAACTCTTCCCATCGTCAACTTTTCTATAGAAAACTCTTCCCATCGTCAACTTTTCTATAGAAAACTCTTCCCATCGTCAACTTTTCTATAGAAAACTCTTCCCATCGTCAACTTTTCTATAGAAAACTCTTCCCATCGTTAACTTTTCTATAGAAAACTCTTCCCATCGTCAACTTTTCTATAGAAAACTCTTCCCATCGTCAACTTTTCCATAGAAAACTCTTCCCATTGTCAACTTTTCTACAGAAAACTCTTTCCATCGTCAACTTTTCTATAGAAAAATATTACCATCGTCAAGTTTTCTATAGAAAAATATTACCATCGTCAACTTTTCTATAGAAAACCCTTCCCATCGTCAACTTTTCTATAGGAAACCCTTCCCATCGTCAACTTTTCTATAGAAAACCCTTCCCATCGTCAACTTTTCTATAGAAAACCCTTCCCATCGTCAACTTTTCTATACAAAACTCTTCCAATCATCAACTTTTCTATAAAAAAAACTCTTCCCATAGTCAACTTTTCTGCAGAAAACTCTTCATATTGTCAACTTATCCATAGAAAGCTTTTCATATCGTCAACTTATCCATAGAAAACTCTTCCCATAGTCAACTTTTCTATAACAAACTCTTCCCATCGTCAACTTTTCTATAGAAAACTCTTCCCATCGTCAACTTTTCTATAGAAAACTCTTCCCATCGTCAACTTTTCTATAGAAAACTCTTCCCATCGTCAACTTTTCTATAGAAAACTCTTCCCATCGTCAACTTTTCTATAGAAAACTCTTCCCATCGTCAACTTTTCTATAGAAAACTCTTCCCATCGTCAACTTTTCTATAGAAAACTCTTCCCATCGTCAACTTTTCTATAGAAAACTCTTCCCATCGTCAACTTTTCTATAGAAAACTCTTCCCATCGTCAACTTTTCTATAGAAAACTCTTCCCATCGTCAACTTTTCTATAGAAAACTCTTCCCATCGTCAACTTTTCTATAGAAAACTCTTCCCATCGTCAACTTTTCTATGGAAAACTCTTTCCATATTCAATTTTTCTATAGAAAACTTTTCCCATCGTCAACTTTTCTATAGTATGCTCTTCCCATTGTCAGCTTTTCTATAGAAAATTTTGTCCTAACAACAACTTTTTTTATAGAAAAATGCCATAGTAAAAGTTCATAGAAACTTTTACTACAGCAATTTTTTATAGATTTTTTTTATCAGGTTACCCCACTGTGCAACCACACTCGTGTAGCAGCATAATAACACTAAAATACCACAACAAAGTACAAGTTTTAAAGGACACATGAGCGTATAAAAAACTTTTAATATATATTTTATTAGGTTCACCTTTTCAAACATTTAGTAGAATATTTTAACGAATAACTACATATTAGATTTTTCTATCTTATAGAAGAAAATGGAAAAACTGTTGACAAGTATCTATTTAAACCAATAAATAAATAACTTAAAATATCGTTATGTCAGGGCTTACAAAAGTTTAGTCTATGTCATAGTCTATAGCTTAATCCGCTTCAGACTAAGACATAGATTAAGTCATAGACTAGGCCTTATCTATGTCTATGTCTTAGTCTGAGTCTTGGTATATGCCTTAGATTATGCCATGGTCTATGTCTTGGTCTACAGCCTAGACCATAACTTAGTATAGCCTATAACTTAAAATATGATTTGTTTATGTCTTATTTTTGCTTATTTTTTAGATTTTCTTTTACGCTTTTGTTTGTTTTTAGTTTATGGCTTGACTTTTGCTTCTGGTAGTAAGAATATCCTTTAAAGACAAATATTCAATGAATAAAGTTCAATGTTATAAATTCAATTCATTTCAAATTGTAAAAACGCCAGTAGTTGATGGTTCGAAATTTCTTTACTTAGTACAAGTTTAAGTTGATTAAAAGTATAGCATATCTTTAGGCTAAACAAAATTATTGCTGATAGGAATTTCTTTCTCAATATTTGATCTAAAGAAATTGTTTTTTAAAGAAAAATGTTCCAATATTTGTTCCAATATTTTTATTGTTTTTCATATATTAAAAGGCAGTCGTCGTAGCTTTAAACTTAAGTATAAATTTTAATTGGATTTTCTTTTAGATTTTTAGCCACTTTTTCACTGCTACAAACAACAATTATACACTTGAGTAAATTGTAAAATTTTCTTTTTGCTGGATGGGAAAAGCGGAAATAGTTAATTTGCAAAAAATAAAAAAATCAGCACAAAAAAGCTTTTGTTCAATTCAATTAGAAAATTGATGTTAGAAAAACGGTTTTACAGACCAAGAAACAGAAAAATTCTTAGAAATGTAAATTCAGCAAAAATTTTGGTATAATCAAAAAATAATTGAGGGACTATAAATATTGTAATAAAAACAAAATTTTAAAACTGTTTAGGTGAATTTAAATATACATTAGATTTCTATTATGTTAATAACTTAAAATAACGAAAATTAGTTTTTAAAAGGTTTTTTCTAATAATTTGTCTATAGAAAAGATGTTGGTAGGAAGAGTTTCAATAAAAAAGTTGCCGATAGGAAGAGTTTTCTAAAGAAAAGTTGTCGGTAGGAAGAGTTTTCTATACAAAAGTTGTCAGTAGGAAGAGATTTCTATAGAAAAGTTGTCAGTAGGAAGAGTTTTCTATAGAAAAGTTGTCGGTATGAAGAGTTTTCTATAGAAAAGTTGTCGGTATGAAGAGTTTTCTATAGAAAAGTTGTCGGTAGGAAGAGTTTTCTAGAGAAAAGTTGTCGATAGGAAGAGTTTTCTAGAGAAAAGTTGTCGGTAGGAACAATTTTCTAAAGAAAAGTTGTCGGTAGGAAGTGTTTTCTAGAGAAAAGTTGTCGGTAGGAACCCTTTTCTAAAGAAAAGTTGTCGGTAGGAACAGTTTTCTTGAGAAAAGTTGTCGGCAGGAAGAGTTGTCGGTAGGAAGAGTTTTCTAGAGAAAAGTTGTCGGTAGGAAGAGTTTTGTAGAGAAATATTGTAGGTAGGAAGAGTTTTCTAGAGAAAAGTTGTCGGTAGGAAGAATTTTCTTGAGAAAAGTTGTCGGTAGGAAGAGTTTTCTAGAGAAAAGTTGTCGGTAGGAAGAGTTTTCTAGAGAAAAGTTGTCGGTAGGAAGAATTTTCTTGAGAAAAGTTGTCGGTAGGAAGAGTTTTCTAGAGAAAAGTTGTCGGTAGGAAGAGTTTTCTAGATAAAAGTTTTCGGTAGGAAGAATTTTAAAGGCAAAAGTAGTCGGAAAAAGGAAGAGTTTTCTTTAGAAAAGTTGTCGGTAGGAACAGTTTCCTATAGAAAAGTAAAATCTTCCTATAGTCAACTTTTCTACAATAAAGTCTTCCTATCGTCAACTTTTCTATAGTAAACTCTTTCTAAAGAAAAGTTGTCGGTAGGAACAGTTTTCTAGAGAAAAGTTGTCGGCAGGAAGAGTTTTCTAGAGAAAAGTTGTCGGTAGGAAGAGTTTTCTAGAGAAAAGTTGTCGGTAGGAAGAGTTTTCTAGAGAAAAGTTGTCGGTAGGAAGAGTTTTGTAAAGAAATAATGTAGGTAGGAAGAATTTTCTTGAGAAAAGCTGTCGGTTGGAAGAGTTTTCTAGAGAAAAGTTGTCGGTAGAAAGAGTTTTCTAGAGAAAAGTTGTCAGTAGGAAGAATGTCTTCCTACCGTCAACTTTTCTATAGCGAAGTCTTCCTATCGTCAACTTTTCTATCGAAATGACTTCGTATCGTCAACTTTTATATGATTTTTTTGTATTCTTTCAATTTATTGCTTTAAAATAAAGTTTTGTTCTCATTTTGTGTGTCATTTTCCATCTGTTTGGAAAAGTAACTAAAATATAAGAAACTTTTAACTAATGACATCTCTAATACTTAAAAAACTTTTCTAAATGTCAACCTGGGAATTAGTTGATATTTTCTTTTTTTTATAAAATTTAATTTAAAGAGATCAAAGTTTAAGGATACTTCAAGTTATCCTTAAAGATTTTTTTTTTTTATTTTTGTTAAATTAAAAGTTTTCAATATCATGACAACTCCATAAACATTCATTATTTTAAATGATCTTGAGGAAACATTAAAATTTATGCTATCATCTTCTTGTTAATGCAGTTGCCTATTTTTGCCATTTTACAAATATGAGGTAAAAAAGGAGAGGTATCCTTTTTTTCAATTTACCAGAAAAAAAATATGAATGAAAAAAAAAATTAACAAGAAGTAATAAAAAAATGTTAGTATATAAAATGAAGGAATTTGTTTTTTTTTTTTTTTTGGAAATTTATGGCTACGAGCAACTGCATGTTGATAAAATTTGTTTGTTATTTTTACAACATTTACAGCACTTTACATTCCCCTTTCATTTTCCAGTGTAAAAGTTGAAATTTTTTGCGAGCCTTAACAAGTTTTTGAGCCTTGAGAAAAATATACATTTTGATCGAACAAATACCAAAACCAAAAACAATAACGTAAATGCATCTGCCAACAAAAAACACGTATAAAAAGGTAATATTTTGGGGTAATAAAAGTGGGAAAAAACCTACAAAAGATACAGATACTTATACCCTGGGGCATACAAATGTTACTTAACATAACTTTTTATTATTCCAGACTAAAATTTTGTTTAAACAAATTCTTTTTACAAGTACAATTTACAAACTTTACTTCCCCTTAATTTTTCTCGAAATTTCCTTTTCCCTTTCTACCATCTCCTTTCTTTGAGTGTACATGTATGAGGATTACTTAAGGTACTTCTGTTGGAACATGTTTATCAGCATAAAAATAAATATTTACTTTAGCTTTTTTTATATATTAACAAACTGCATGTTTGTTAAAGGTTTTTGCAGTCAAAAAGTTGGAGGAAGTAAGTCCTTAGAGTTTTTAGTATAAATATTTATGTTACCCTCAATTTGAGGATCAAATATGTCTTTTGAAAACAGATAACCTTTGCTTTTTCTTAATTATGGTAAAAGTTGCACCCAAGAGGTCATCAAAGATAAAGGAAATAATTTAGGTAAACTAATTTTTTCTATAGAAAAAAATTCGGTAAAATTTTTTTTCTATAGAAAAAAATTCGGTAAAAATTTTTTTCTATAGAAAAAAATTCGGTAAAAATTTTTTTCTATAGAAAAAAATTCGGTAAAAATTTTTTTCTATAGAAAAAAATTCGTTAAAAATGTTTTTCTATAGAAAAAAATTCGGTAAAAATTTTTTTCTATAGAAAAAAATTCGGTAAAAATTTTTTTCTTTCGAAAAAAAATCAGTAAAAATTTTTTTCTATAGAAAAAAATTCGGTAAAAATTTTTTTCTATAGAAAAAAATTCGGTAAAGAAAAAAATTCGCTAACAAGTTTTTTCTATAGAAAAAAATTCGCTAAAAATTTTTTTCTACAGAAAAAAATTCGCTCAAAATTTTTTTCTATAGAAAAAAATTCGCTAAAAATTTTTTTCTATAGAAAAAAATTCGCTAAAAATTTTTTTCTATAGAAAAAAATTCGCTAAAAATTTTTTTCTATAGAAAAAAATTCGCTAAAAATTTTTTTCTATAGAAAAAAATTCGCTAAAAATTTTTTTCTATAGAAAAAAATTCGCTAAAAATTTTCTTCTATAGAAAAAAATTCGCTAAAAATTTTTTTCTACAGAAAAAAATTCGCTAAAAATTTTTTTCTATAGAAAATTCGCTAAAAATTTTTTTCTATAGAAAAAAATTCGCTAAAAATTTTTTTCTATAGAAAAAAAATCGCTAAAAATTTTTTTTCTATAGAAAAAAATTCGCTCAAAATTTTTTTCTATAGAAGAAAATTCGCTAAAAATTTTTTTCTATAGAAAAAAATTCGGTAAAAATTTTTTTCTATAGAAAAAAATTCGCAAAAAATTTTTTTTTTCGCTAAAAATTTTTTTTTTTCGCTAAAAATTTTTTTTTTCGCTAAAAATTTTTTTCTATAGAAAAAAATTCGCTAAAAATTCGGTAGAAATTTTTTTCTAGAGAAAAAAATTAGACTAAAAAATAGACTAAAAAATAGACTAAGACATAGACTAAGACATAGACTAAGACATAGACTAAGACATAGACTAAGACATAGACATAGACTAAGTCATAGACTAAGACATAGACTAAGACATAGACTAAGACATAGACTAAGACATAGACTAAGACATAGACTAAGACATAGACTAAGACATAGACTAAGACATAGACTAAGACATAGACTAAGACATAGACTAAGACATAGACTAAGACATAGACTAAGACATAGACTAAGACATAGACTAAGACATAGACTAAGACATAGACTAAGACATAGACTAAGACATAGACTAAGACATAGACTAAGACATAGACTAAGACATAGACTAAGACATAGACTAAGACATAGACTAAGACATAGACTAAGACATAGACTAAGACATAGACTAAGACATAGACTAAGACATAGACTAAGACATAGACTAAGACATAGAGTAAGACATAGACATAGACTAAGTCATAGACTTAGATAAGACAAAGACGTAGACTAAAACATAGACTAAGACATAGACTAAGATATAGACTAAGATATAGACTAAGACATAGAATAAGACATAGACTAAGATATAGACTAAGGCAAAGACTAAGACATAGACTAAGATATAGACTAAGGCATAGACTAAGACATAGACTAAGACATAGAGTAAGACATAGACATAGACTAAGTCATAGACTTAGATAAGACAAAGACGTAGACTAAAACATAGACTAAGACATAGACTAAGACATGGACAAAGACATAGACTAAGATATAGACATTTATTTCTACAATTAATATGTAAAGTATCTGAAATACCATCGTTTTCTTTTAGGATTTGTTTCCAAATGTTTTCCATTTAAGAAAACAGCCTTTCTTTCTGTGCTATTTTCCATTCGTTTGCCTTTTTCTTTGTCTTTTTTTTCTGTCTATCATAATGTCTGTCTGGCTCCAACTTTCTTCTACCTTTGGGATAGACATTTTTTCACTTAACTTTATGTAATACATAAAACTTTTCATATCAAGTAAATATATTATATACAGTATTTATATCATGATGATTAGAAAGCAAAATTTAGCACAAACATAAACATGACAGCTAAATAAATCAGCCAACATGAAATGAACAGAGATGAAGAATCCTGCTGTTTAGACAAGGACGAAATAGAAAATCTTGTGATAGAAATAAAAACAGTTTTACATACAGAATTTTTTTTTTTTTTTTTTTTGTTTTACTTCATCAGCATTTATGTACCTTTTATATAAAAAGTAATAGAAATAAATAAAAATTTTCCATCAACATGAAAACACCATTTCTTTAACAATATTTGGTTAAAAATATTTCAAGGATATATTTTAAGTCCAAAGGCTTTTCAAAAAATTAAATCAAATTTAAATTACTTAAGCTTCATTTTCATTTTTCCAAGAATATTATTCAATTTTAACAAATCTTTAAAAAATTGTGATTTATGTATCAGTTTACCCAGTACCAGACTCTTTTAATGATTTTGTATAAATTTACCCAGAATAAAGTGTTTGGCTTTTCTTACAAATGAATTTAGTGTGTGTGTGTCTGTGTGTGTGCTTTGAAGGAGATTTCTTAAAGTGTGAGTGACTTGTAAGTTTTTGTGTGTATTTTTGAATGTGTTTGTGTGTATGACTGATGATCCTTTTTCTTGTATTAAACAGACTGTCTGGTTCATTGGCTTTTTTTCTTTCATTCTTTTGCGACACCGCAAATTGTTTGGTAATCAACCAATAAAAAATATATAAAATTCATTCATTCATATAAAATATTTTAGGGTGTGTATTGTTTGAAGAATATTAGATTTATCGAAAGGTTTTATGGTTAAATGGTTCTTTTTATGAATTTTTAATATAGTTTTATTGTTAGATTTAATGAGTTTTAAAAGAAAAAAATATTTAAACCCTAATTTATAAACGAATTATAAAAGTATCAAAGGCTTATAGTTTGAATTGGGTTATTATTTAATTTGATTTAAAAACAAAAAATATTTTTACAAAATTTTTCTAAAGAAAAATATTTTTAGCTAAAATTTTTCTATAGAAAACATTTTTAACGAAATTTTTTTTTATAGAAAATTTCAATAAAATAGAATATGTTGTTAATAGAAATATAATAATAACAACTGAAATTCTTTACCGAATTTTTTCTATTGAAAAAAAAATTAACCGAATTTTTTTCTAAAGAAAAAATATTTTATTGAAAATTTTTCTAAAGAAGAAAAATTTTACCGAAACTTTTTTCCTAGAAAAAAATGTTAACAATAATTTTTATTATAAATAAAATTTTTACCCAAATTTTTTCTATACAAAAAAATTTTTACCGATATTTTTTCTATAGAAAAAAAATTTTACCGAAATTTTTTCTATAGAAAAAAATTTTTACCGAAATTTTTTCTATAGAAAAAAATTTTTACCGAAATTTTTTCTATAGAAAAAAATTTTTACCGAAATTTTTTTCTATTTCTATTTTCTATTTTTACCGGAATTTTTTTTATAGAAAAAAATTTTTACCCAAATTTTTCTATACAAAAAAATTTTTACCGGAATTTTTTTTTTATAGAAAAAAAATTTTACCCAAATTTTTTCTATACAAAAAAATTTTTACCGAAATTTTTTCTATAGAAAAAAATTTTTACCGAAATTTTTTCTATAGAAAAAAATTTTTACCGAAATTTTTTCTATAGATATTTAAAAATTTGTATCGAAATTTTTTCTATAGAAAAAAATTTTTACCGTAATTTTTTCTATAGAAAAAAATTTTTACCGAAATTTTTTCTATAGCAAAAAATTTTTACCGAAATTTTTTCTATAGAAAAAAATTTTTACCGAAATTTTTTCTATAGAAAAAAATTTTTACCGAAATTTTTTCTATAGAAAAAAATTTTTACCGAAATTTTTTCCGTAGAAAAAAATTTTTACCGAAATTTTTTCTGTAGAAAAAAATTTTTACCGAAATTTTTTCTATAGAAAAAAATTTTTGCCGAAATTTTTTCTATAGAAAAAAATTTTTGCCGAAATTTTTTCTATAAAAAAAATGTTATCGAAATTTTTTCCATAGAAAAAAATTTTTACTGAAATTTTTTCTATAGAAAAAAATTGTTACCGAATTTTTTTCTAGAGAAAAAACTTTTTACCGAAATTTTTTCTAGAGAAAAAAATTTTTACCGAAATTTTTTCTATAGAAAAAAATTTTTACCGAAATTTTTTCTATAGTCTATGTCTTAGTCTGTGTCTTAGTCTATGTCTTAGTCTATGTCTTAGTCTATGTCTTAGTCTATGTCTTAGTCTATGTCTTAGTCTATGTCTTATTCTATGTCTTAGTCTATGTCTTAGTCTATGTCTTAGTCTATGTCTTAGTCTATGTCTTATTCTATGTCTTAGTCTATGTCTTATTCTATGTCTTAGTCTATGTCTTAGTCTATGTCTTAGTCTATGTCTTAGTCTATGTCTTAGTCTATGTCTTAGTCTATGTCTTAGTCTATGTCTTATTCTATGTCTTAGTCTATGTCTTAGTCTATGTCTTAGTCTATGTCTTAGTCTATGTCTTAGTCTATGTCTTAGTCTATGTCTTAGTCTATGTCTTAGTCTATGTCTTAGTCTATGTCTTAGTCCATGTCTTAGTCTATGTCTTAGTCTATGTCTTAGTCTATGTCTTAGTCTATGTCTTAGTCTATGTCTTAGTCTATGTCTTAGTCTATGTCTTAGTCTATGTCTTAGTCTATGTCTTAGTCTATGTCTTAGTCTATGTCTTAGTCTATGTCTTAGTCTATGTCTTAGTCTATATCTTAGTCTATGTCTTAGTCTATGTCTTAGTCTATGTCTTAGTCTATGTCTTAGTCTATGTCTTAGTCTATGTCTTAGTCAATGTTTTAGTCTATGTCTTTGATTATGTCTTAATTTTTGTCTTCGTCTGAGCCTTAGGCTTTGTCTTTGTATATGTGTTAGTCTTTATCTTCATTTAATTGCTAATTTTTCAGAATTTTTTTTTTTTTTATTGAATTTTTGACTGTTAATCTTTTCACATCCCGAGAAAATAATTAATTTTGTTTAATATTTATTAAAAACTTTAGCCCCAACAACTTAAGGCTTTTAAAGCTTTCATGCATGTGTGATCATGTTTTTTTATATGTATGTATGTGTTGGTATGTTTATTTAGTCTAGTTGCTGGTATTAAAAAAGTGAAAACTTTCCATAACGAAAAAAGGGGAAAATGATTAAAATTAAGTAGCGAAAAAAAGCAAATACACAGCAGGAGTTTTTTTATTTAAACAAGTAAATAAGAAATGAAGATGAGCGGAAAAATAAAACTGACGAAACAAAATGCTCCGTTATGGCAGGATATGAAAAGTTTTATAAAGGGAAGAAAACACATACACACATAAATAAATAACTTCATGTTAAGATGGTAGTAGTTTGCTTTAACCCTTTTCATCATTTTTGTCTCTTCTTTAGCTTTAAACATATTTTTTCGTATTTTCTATTTAATTTAAAGCAAACACTTGAGTTTAAACGAGCAATTTAAAAATAAATAAAAGGACATGTTTACTGCAGGAAATGTAGTTGAATGACTAAAAGGGTGAATGGTTGAGAACGATGACTTTTTTTGGTTTATAAAGCCCTATCTACCAGCCAAGCATGCATCAACATGCCCAACGACAAGAACTAAAATATAGAAAGAGGTCAAACATTAAATCTTTAATCTGAAATCTTTTATGAAATGAACAAAAAAATAATACAAACAAAGAAATATTCAACGACTGAATGAAGAATAAATTGTGCCATGGAATTAAAGCTCAAAAGACAAATAGACAAAGCTAAAAGTAATAATAGGGGCTTTAACCCATTGAGTGGTATTGCAAATTATTAAACAGAAAAATATTTCTAACTAAAATTTTTCTATAGAAAATTATTTCCAATGACAATTTTTCTATAGAAAAATATTTCAAATGAAAATTTTTCTATAGAAAAATATTTCCAAAGAAAATTTTTCTATAGAAAAATATTTCCAATGAAAATTTTTCTATAGAAAAATACTTCCAACGAAAATTTTTCTATAGAAAAATATTTCAAAAAAAAAAATATTTCCAAAAAAAATATTTCTAACGAAAATTTTTCTATAGAAAAATATTTCTAACGAAAATTTTTCTATAGAAAAATATTTCTAACGAAAATTTTTCTATAGAAAAATATTTCTAACGAAAATTTTTCTATAGAAAAATATTTCTAACGAAAATTTTTCTATAGAAAAATATTTCTAACGAAAATATTTCTATAGAAAAATATTTCTAACGAAAATTTTTCTATAGAAAAATATTTCTAACGAAAATTTTTCTATAGAAAAATATTTCTAACGAAAATTTTTCTATAGAAAAATATTTCTAACGAAAATTTTTCTATAGAAAAATATTTCTAACGAAAATTTTTCTATAGAAAAATATTTCTAACGAAAATATTTTTCTATAGAAAAATTTTCGTTAGAAATATTTTTCTATAGAAAAATTTTCGTTAGAAATATTTTTCTATAGAAAAATTTTCGTTAGAAATATTTTTCTATAGAAAAATTTTCGTTAGAAATATTTTTCTATAGAAAAATTTTCGTTAGAAATATTTTTCTATAGAAAAATTTTCCTTAGAAATATTTTTCTATAGAAAAATTTTCGTTAGAAATATTTTTCTATAGAAAAATTTTCGTTAGAAATATTTTTCTATAGAAAAATTTTCGTTAGAAATATTTTTCTATAGAAAAATTTTCGTTAGAAATATTTTTCTATAGAAAAATTTTCGTTAGAAATATTTTTCTATAGAAAAATTTTCGTTAGAAATATTTTTCTATAGAAAAATTTTCATTGGAAATATTTTTCTATAGAAAAATTTTCGTTAGAAATATTTTTCTATAGAAAAATTTTCGTTAGAAATATTTTTCTATAGAAAAATTTTCGTTAGAAATATTTTTCTATAGAAAAATTTTTGTTAGAAATATTTTTCTATAGAAAAATTTTCGTTAGAAATATTTTTCTATAGAAAAATTTTCGTTAGAAATATTTTTCTATAGAAAAATTTTCGTTAGAAATATTTTTCTATAGAAAAATTTTCGTTAGAAATATTTTTCTATAGAAAAATTTTCGTTAGAAATATTTTTCTATAGAAAAATTTTCGTTAGAAATATTTTTCTATAGAAAAATTTTCGTTAGAAATATTTTTCTATAGAAAAATTTTCGTTAGAAATATTTTTCTATAGAAAAATTTTCGTTAGAAATATTTTTCTATAGAAAAATTTTCGTTTGAAATATTTTTCTATAGAAAAATTTTCGTTAGAAATATTTTCTATAGAAAAATTTTCGTTAGAAATATTTTTCTATAGAAAAATTTTCGTTAGAAATATTTTTCTATAGAAAAATTTTCGTTAGAAATATTTTTCTATAGAAAAATTTTCGTTAGAAATATTTTTCTATAGAAAAATTTTCGTTAGAAATATTTTTCTATAGAAAAATTTTCGTTAGAAATATTTTTCTATAGAAAAATTTTCGTTAGAAATATTTTTTCTATAGAAAAATTTTCGTTAGAAATATTTTTCTATAGAAAAATTTTCGTTAGAAATATTTTTCTATAGAAAAATTTTCGTTAGAAATATTTTTCTATAGAAAAATTTTCGTTAGAAATATTTTTCTATAGAAAAATATTTCTAACGAAAATTTTTCTATAGAAAAATATTTCTAACGAAAATTTTTCTATAGAAAAATATTTCTAACGAAAATTTTTCTATAGAAAAATATTTCTAACGAAAATTTTTCTATAGAAAAATATTTCTAACGAAAATTTTTCTATAGAAAAATATTTCTAACGAAAATTTTTCTATAGAAAAATATTTCTAACGAAAATTTTTCTATAGAAAAATATTTCTAATGAAAATTTTTCTATAGAAAAATATTTCTAACGAAAATTTTTCTATAGAAAAATATTTCTAACGAAAATTTTTCTATAGAAAAATATTTCTAACGAAAATTTTTCTATAGAAAAATATTTCTAACGAAAATTTTTCTATAGAAAAATATTTCTAACGAAAATTTTTCTATAGAAAAATATTTCTAACGAAAATTTTTCTATAGAAAAATATTTCTAACGAAAATTTTTCTATAGAAAAAATATTTCTAACGAAAATTTTTCTATAGAAAAATATTTCTAACGAAAATTTTTCTATAGAAAAATATTTCTAACGAAAATTTTTCTATAGAAAAATATTTCTAACGAAAATTTTTCTATAGAAAAATATTTCTAACGAAAATTTTTCTATAGAAAAATATTTCTAACGAAAATTTTTCTATAGAAAAATATTTCTAACGAAAATTTTTCTATAGAAAATATTTCTAACGAAAATTTTTCTATAGAAAAATATTTCAAACGAAAATTTTTCTATAGAAAAATATTTCAAACGAAAATTTTTCTATAGAAAAATATTTCTAACGAAAATTTTTCTATAGAAAAATATTTCTAACGAAAATTTTTCTATAGAAAAATATTTCTAACGAAAATTTTTCTATAGAAAAATATTTCTAACGAAAATTTTTCTATAGAAAAATATTTCTAACGAAAATTTTTCAATAGAAAAATATTTCTAACGAAAATTTTTCTATAGAAAAATATTTCTAACGAAAATTTTTCTATAGAAAAATATTTCTAACGAAAATTTTTCTATAGAAAAATATTTCTAACGAAAATTTTTCTATAGAAAAATATTTCTAACGAAAATTTTTCTATAGAAAAATATTTCTAACGAAAATTTTTCTATAGAAAAATATTTCTAACGAAAATTTTTCTATAGAAAAATATTTCTAACGAAAATTTTTCTATAGAAAAATATTTCTAACGAAAATTTTTCTATAGAAAAATATTTCTAACGAAAATTTTTCTATAGAAAAATATTTCTAACGAAAATTTTTCTATAGAAAAATATTTCTAACGAAAATTTTTCTATAGAAAAATATTTCTAACGAAAATTTTTCTATAGAAAAATATTTCTAACGAAAATTTTTCTATAGAAAAATATTTCTAACGAAAATTTTTCTATAGAAAAATATTTCTAACGAAAATTTTTCTATAGAAAAATATTTCTAACGAAAATTTTTCTATAGAAAAATATTTCTAACAAAAATTTTTCTATAGAAAAATATTTCTAACGAAAATTTTTCTATAGAAAAATATTTCTAACGAAAATTTTTCTATAGAAAAATATTTCCAATGAAAATTTTTCTATAGAAAAATATTTCTAACGAAAATTTTTCTATAGAAAAATATTTCTAACGAAAATTTTTCTATAGAAAAATATTTCTAACGAAAATTTTTCTATAGAAAAATATTTCTAACGAAAATTTTTCTATAGAAAAATATTTCTAACGAAAATTTTTCTATAGAAAAATATTTCTAACGAAAATTTTTCTATAGAAAAATATTTCTAACGAAAATTTTTCTATAGAAAAATATTTCTAACGAAAATTTTTCTATAGAAAAATATTTCTAACAAAAATTTTTCTATAGAAAAATATTTCTAACGAAAATTTTTCTATAGAAAAATATTTCTAACGAAAATTTTTCTATAGAAAAATATTTCTAACGAAAATTTTTCTATAGAAAAATATTTCTAACGAAAATTTTTCTATAGAAAAATATTTCTAACGAAAATTTTTCTATAGAAAAATATTTCTAACGAAAATTTTTCTATAGAAAAATATTTCTAACGAAAATTTTTCTATAGAAAAATATTTCTAACGAAAATTTTTCTATAGAAAAATATTTCTAACGAAAATTTTTCTATAGAAAAATATTTCTAACGAAAATTTTTCTATAGAAAAATATTTCTAACGAAAATTTTTCTATAGAAAAATATTTCTAACGAAAATTTTTCTATAGAAAAATATTTCTAACGAAAATTTTTCTATAGAAAAATATTTCTAACGAAAATTTTTCTATAGAAAAATATTTCTAACGAAAATTTTTCTATAGAAAAATATTTCTAAGGAAAATTTTTCTATAGAAAAATATTTCTAACGAAAATTTTTCTATAGAAAAATATTTCTAACGAAAATTTTTCTATAGAAAAATATTTCTAACGAAAATTTTTCTATAGAAAAATATTTCTAACGAAAATTTTTCTATAGAAAAATATTTCTAACGAAAATTTTTCTATAGAAAAATATTTCTAACGAAAATTTTTCTATAGAAAAATATTTCTAACGAAAATTTTTCTATAGAAAAATATTTCTAACGAAAATTTTTCTATAGAAAAATATTTCTAACGAAAAATTTTCTATAGAAAAATATTTCTAACGAAAATTTTTCTATAGAAAAATATTTCTAACGAAAATTTTTTTATAGAAAAATATTTCTAACGAAAATTTTTCTATAGAAAAATATTTCTAACGAAAATTTTTCTATAGAAAAATATTTCTAACGAAAATTTTTCTATAGAAAAATATTTCTAACGAAAATTTTTCTATAGAAAAATATTTCTAACGAAAATTTTTCTATAGAAAAATATTTCTAACGAAAATTTTTCTATAGAAAAATATTTCTAACGAAAATTTTTCTATAGAAAAATATTTCTAACGAAAATTTTTCTATAGAAAAATATTTCTAACGAAAATTTTTCTATAGAAAAATATTTCTAACGAAAATTTTTCTATAGAAAAATATTTCTAACGAAAATTTTTCTATAGAAAAATATTTCTAACGAAAATTTTTCTATAGAAAAATATTTCTAACGAAAATTTTTCTATAGAAAAATATTTCTAACGAAAATTTTTCTATAGAAAAATATTTCTAACGAAAATTTTTCTATAGAAAAATATTTCTAACGAAAATTTTTCTATAGAAAAATATTTCTAACGAAAATTTTTCTATAGAAAAATATTTCTAACGAAAATTTTTCTATAGAAAAATATTTCTAACGAAAATTTTTCTATAGAAAAATATTTCTAAGGAAAATTTTTCTATAGAAAAATATTTCTAACGAAAATTTTTCTATAGAAAAATATTTCTAACGAAAATTTTTCTATAGAAAAATATTTCTAACGAAAATTTTTCTATAGAAAAATATTTCTAACGAAAATTTTTCTATAGAAAAATATTTCTAACGAAAATTTTTCTATAGAAAAATATTTCTAACGAAAATTTTTCTATAGAAAAATATTTCTAACGAAAATTTTTCTATAGAAAAATATTTCTAACGAAAAATTTTCTATAGAAAAATATTTCTAACGAAAATTTTTCTATAGAAAAATATTTCTAACGAAAATTTTTTTATAGAAAAATATTTCTAACGAAAATTTTTCTATAGAAAAATATTTCTAACGAAAATTTTTCTATAGAAAAATATTTCTAACGAAAATTTTTCTATAGAAAAATATTTCTAACGAAAATTTTTCTATAGAAAAATATTTCTAACGAAAATTTTTCTATAGAAAAATATTTCTAACGAAAATTTTTCTATAGAAAAATATTTCTAACGAAAATTTTTCTATAGAAAAATATTTCTAACGAAAATTTTTCTATAGAAAAATATTTCTAACGAAAATTTTTCTATAGAAAAATATTTCTAACGAAAATTTTTCTATAGAAAAATATTTCTAACGAAAATTTTTCTATAGAAAAATATTTCTAACGAAAATTTTTCTATAGAAAAATATTTCTAACGAAAATTTTTCTATAGAAAAATATTTCTAACGAAAATTTTTCTATAGAAAAATATTTCTAACGAAAATTTTTCTATAGAAAAATATTTCTAACGAAAATTTTTCTATAGAAAAATATTTCTAACGAAAATTTTTCTATAGAAAAATATTTCTAACGAAAATTTTTCTATAGAAAAATATTTCTAACGAAAATTTTTCTATAGAAAAATATTTCTAACGAAAATTTTTCTATAGAAAAATATTTCTAACGAAAATTTTTCTATAGAAAAATATTTCTAACGAAAATTTTTCTATAGAAAAATATTTCTAACGAAAATTTTTCTATAGAAAAATATTTCTAACGAAAATTTTTCTATAGAAAAATATTTCTAACGAAAATTTTTCTATAGAAAAATATTTCTAACGAAAATTTTTCTATAGAAAAATATTTCTTACGAAAATTTTTCTATAGAAAAATATTTCTAACGAAAATTTTTCTATAGAAAAATATTTCTAACGAAAATTTTTCAATAGAAAAATATTTCTAACGAAAATTTTTCAATAGAAAAATATTTCTAACGAAAATTTTTCTATAGAAAAATATTTCTAACGAAAATTTTTCTATAGAAAAATATTTCTAACGAAAATTTTTCTATAGAAAAATATTTCTAACGAAAATTTTTCTATAGAAAAATATTTCTAACGAAAATTTTTCTATAGAAAAATATTTCTAACAAAAATTTTTCTATAGAAAAATATTCTATAGAAAAATATTTCTAACGAAAATTTTTCTATAGAAAAATATTTCTAACGAAAATTTTTCTATAGAAAAATATTTCTAACGAAAATTTTTCTATAGAAAAATATTTCTAACGAAAATTTTTCTATAGAAAAATATTTCTAACGAAAATTTTTCTATAGAAAAATATTTCTAACGAAAATTTTTCTATAGAAAAATATTTCTAACGAAAATTTTTCTATAGAAAAATATTTCTAACGAAAATTTTTCTATAGAAAAATATTTCTAACGAAAATTTTTCTATAGAAAAATATTTCTAACGAAAATTTTTCTATAGAAAAATATTTCTAACGAAAATTTTTCTATAGAAAAATATTTCTAACGAAAATTTTTCTATAGAAAAATATTTCTAACGAAAATTTTTCTATAGAAAAATATTTCTAACGAAAATTTTTCTATAGAAAAATATTTCTAACGAAAATTTTTCTATAGAAAAATATTTCTTACGAAAATTTTTCTATAGAAAAATATTTCTAACGAAAATTTTTCTATAGAAAAATATTTCTAACGAAAATTTTTCAATAGAAAAATATTTCTAACGAAAATTTTTCAATAGAAAAATATTTCTAACGAAAATTTTTCTATAGAAAAATATTTCTAACGAAAATTTTTCTATAGAAAAATATTTCTAACGAAAATTTTTCTATAGAAAAATATTTCCAATGAAAATTTTTGTATAGAAAAATATTTCTAACGAAAATTTTTCTATAGAAAAATATTTCTAACGAAAATTTTTCTATAGAAAAATATTTCTAACGAAAATTTTTCTATAGAAAAATATTTCTAACGAAAATTTTTCTATAGAAAAATATTTCTAACGAAAATTTTTCTATAGAAAAATATTTCTAACGAACATTTTTCTATAGAAAAATATTTCTAACGAAAATTTTTCTATAGAAAAATATTTCTAACGAAAATTTTTCTATAGAAAAATATTTCTAGCGAAAATTTTTCTATAGAAAAATATTTCTAACGAAAATTTTTCTATAGAAAAATATTTCTAACGAAAATTTTTCTATAGAAAAATATTTCCAATGAAAATTTTTCTAACGAAAATTTTTCTATAGAAAAATATTTCTAACGAAAATTTTTCTATAGAAAAATATTTCTAACGAAAATTTTTCTATAGAAAAATATTTCTAACGAAAATTTTTCTATAGAAAAATATTTCTAACGAAAATTTTTCTATAGAAAAATATTTCTAACGAAAATTTTTCTATAGAAAAATATTTCTAACGAAAATTTTTCTATAGAAAAATATTTCTAACGAAAATTTTTCTATAGAAAAATATTTCTAACGAAAATTTTTCTATAGAAAAATATTTCTAACGAAAATTTTTCTATAGAAAAATATTTCTAACGAAAATTTTTCTATAGAAAAATATTTCTAACGAAAATTTTTCTATAGAAAAATATTTCTAACGAAAATTTTTCTATAGAAAAATATTTCTAACGAAAATTTTTCTATAGAAAAATATTTCTAACGAAAATTTTTCTATAGAAAAATATTTCTAACGAAAATTTTTCTATAGAAAAATATTTCTAACGAAAATTTTTCTATAGAAAAATATTTCTAACGAAAATTTTTCTATAGAAAAATATTTCTAACGAAAATTTTTCTATAGAAAAATATTTCTAACGAAAATTTTTCTATAGAAAAATATTTCTAACGAAAATTTTTCTATAGAAAAATATTTCTAACGAAAATTTTTCTATAGAAAAATATTTCTAACGAAAATTTTTCTATAGAAAAATATTTCTAACGAAAATTTTTCTATAGAAAAATATTTCTAACGAAAATTTTTCTATAGAAAAATATTTCTAACGAAAATTTTTCTATAGAAAAATATTTCTAACGAAAATTTTTCTATAGAAAAATATTTCTAACGAAAATTTTTCTATAGAAAAATATTTCTAACGAAAATTTTTCTATAGAAAAATATTCTTAAGGAAAATTTTTCTATAGAAAAATATTTCTAACGAAAATTTTTCTATAGAAAAATATTTCTAACGAAAATTTTTCTATAGAAAAATATTTCTAACGAAAATTTTTCTATAGAAAAATATTTCTAACGAAAATTTTTCTATAGAAAAATATTTCTAACGAAAATTTTTCTATAGGAAAATATTTCTAACGAAAATTTTTCTATAGAAAAATATTTCTAACGAAAATTTTTCTATAGAAAAATATTTCTAACGAAAATTTTTCTATAGAAAAATATTTCTAACGAAAATTTTTCTATAGAAAAATATTTCTAACGAACATTTTTCTATAGAAAAATATTTCTAACGAAAATTTTTCTACAGAAAAATATTTCTAACGAACATTTTTCTATAGAAAAATATTTCTAACGAAAATTTTTCTATAGAAAAATATTTCTAACGAAAATTTTTCTATAGAAAAATATTTCTAACGAAAATTTTTCTATAGAAAAATATTTCTAACAAAAATTTTTCTATAGAAAAATATTTCTAACGAAAATTTTTCTATAGAAAAATATTTCTAACGAAAATTTTTTTATAGAAAAATATTTCTAACGAAAATTTTTCTATAGAAAAATATTTCTAACGAAAATTTTTTTACAGAAAAATATTTCTTTGGAAAATTTTTCTATAGAAAAATATTTCTAACGAAAATTTTTCTATAGAAAAATATTTCTAACGAAAATTTTTCTATAGAAAAATATTTCTAACGAAAATTTTTTATAGAAAAATATTTCTAACGAACATTTTTCTATAGAAAAATATTTCTAACGAAAATTTTTCTATAGAAAAATATTTCTAACGAAAATTTTTCTATAGAAAAATATTTCTAACGAAAATTTTTCTATAGAAAAATATTTCTAACGAAAATTTTTCTATAGAAAAATATTTCTAACGAAAATTTTTCTATAGAAAAATATTTCTAACGAAAATTTTTCTATAGAAAAATATTTCTAACGAAAATTTTTCTATAGAAAAATATTTCTAACGAAAATTTTTCTATAGAAAAATATTTCTAACGAAAATTTTTCTATAGAAAAATATTTCTAACGAAAATTTTTCTATAGAAAAATATTTCTAACGAAAATTTTTCTATAGAAAAATATTTCTAACGAAAATTTTTCTATAGAAAAATATTTCTAACGAAAATTTTTCTATAGAAAAATATTTCTAACGAAAATTTTTGTATAGAAAAATATATCTAACGAAAATTTTTCTACAGAAAAATATTTCTTTGGAAAATTTTTCTATAGAAAAATATTTCTGACTTCTTAATGGGTTAATTTGGCTCAATCATGTGCATAAATTGATCGTTTTAGTTACTTTATTTTGTTTTTTGTCAAATACTTTGTTACAATATTGATTTTTGTTGTTGTTTTCCTTCGGGATAACATTTCCTTAAGTTTATTGTAGCATAAAACTGATAAAATAAAACCCATAAAATATGCTATAAAATTTTCTATAAATAAAATTCAAAAACATGCTGGTTTTAGGGTTAAATTTAAAACTAAAAATTAAATTCTTTAGAAAAAAGAGATTTTAGATTGTTTTATAAATCTTTAAATATTCATAATAAATTTTAATTTACAAAAATTACATCATTTTATAAAAATGTCACAGTTCATCACTGTCGGAGTGTGACTGACTGTCTGTCTGTCTGTCTGTCAGTTCTATTTAAAAAATTGTGTATGTAGTTTAAATACTTTGTGGTTTTATGCTAATAAATGCAAATTTAAATTTAGTCTTTTTACTCGACTTATTTTATGTCTGACTTTTTAATTTTTTGTTTTCTAAATTATCACAAACATTAAAAGACATCTATTAAATTATTTAATAATTGTCTTAAGCAAATAATTGAGCTGGCAAATTTTAACGGATGCATTAAGTCCATAAATTATATCAAGAAAATAAATGGGTTTTGCATTAAGGCAATCCTTAACCCAAAATATCCAACTAATTTTTTTCTTTCTTAATTTCGAAAACAATTTTTCCTTCTTTTTGTCCAGCAAATCCCTAGTATTTTCAACTATTGGCCTTTGTCGTTTTGAACTTTTTCTCTATATTCCAGCAAATTTTCTCATTGTTTGGCTTCCTATGGCTTTTCGGTGACATTTACTTTGATTTACAATCGATAAAACTTTTGTGAAACAAATTAAAGTGTTGGTAAATTTCCTATTTTTTCGGAAAGTTAAATACACAAAAGAGGTCAAAGGTTATTTAGAAAAAATAAGAAATTATTTAATTTAAATTGTTTATTTTAAATTGTTAATTTTAAATGTCTAAAAATCCCTTTAAAGACTAAGACATAGACCAAGACATAGACTAAGACATAGACTAAAACATAGACTAAGACATAGACTAAGACATAGACTAAGACATAGACTAAGACATAGACTAACACATAGACTAAGATATAGACTAAGACATAGACTAAGATATAGACTAAGACATAGACTAAGATATAGACTAAGACATAGACTAAGACATAGACTAAGACATAGACTAAGATATAGAATAAGACATAGACTAAGACATAGACTAAGACATAGACTAAGACATAGACTAAGACATAGACTAAGACATAGACTAAGACATAGACTAAGACATAGACTAAGACATAGACTAAGACATAGACTAAGATATAGACTAAGACATAGAATAAGACATAGACTAAGACATAGACTAAGACATAGACTAAGACATAGACTAAGACATAGACTAAGACATAGACTAAGACATAGACATAGACTAAGACATAGACTAAGACATAGACTAAGACATAGAATAAGACATGGACTAAGACATAGACTAAGACATAGACTAAGACATAGACTAAGACATAGACTAAGACATAGACTAAGACATAGACTAAGACATAGATTAAGACATAGACTAAGACATAGACTAAGACATAGACTAAGACATAGACTAAGACATAGACTAAGACATAGACTAAGACATAGACTAAGACATAGACTAAGACATAGACTAAGACATAGACTAAGACATAGACTAAGACATAGACTAAGACATAGACTAAGACATAGACTAAGAC
Source organism: Stomorhina lunata (assembly GCA_933228675.1). Lineage (NCBI taxonomy): Eukaryota > Metazoa > Arthropoda > Insecta > Diptera > Rhiniidae > Stomorhina > Stomorhina lunata. Next base: position 93,143,487 of record OW121744.1, read on the forward strand.
ATAGACTAAGACATAGACCAAGACATAGACTAAGACATAGACTAAAACATAGACTAAGACATAGACTAAGACACTGACTAAGACATAGACTAACACATAGACTAAGATATAGACTAAGACATAGACTAAGATATAGACTAAGACATAGACTAAGATATAGACTAAGACATAGACTAAGACATAGACTAAGACATAGACTAAGATATAGACCAAGACATAGACTAAGACATAGACTAAAACATAGACTAAGACATAGACTAAGACATAGACTAAGACATAGACTAAGACATAGACTAAGACATAGACTAAGACATAGACTAAGACATAGACTAAGACATAGACTAAGACATAGACTAAGACATAGACTAAGACATAGACTAAGACATAGACTAAGACATAGACTAAGACATAGACTAAGACATAGACTAAGACATAGACCAAGACATAGACTAAGACATAGACTAAAACATAGACTAAGACATAGACTAAGACATATACTAAGACATAGACTAAGACATAGACTAAGACATAGACTAAGACATAGACTAAGACATAGACTAAGACATAGACTAAGACATAGACTAAGACATAGACTAAGACATAGATAAGACATAGACTAAGACATAGACTAAGACATAGACTAAGACATAGACTAAGACATAGACTAAGACATAGACTAAGACATAGACTAAGATATAGACTAAGATATAGACTAAGACATAGACTAAGATATAGACTAAGACATAGACTAAGACATAGACTAAGACATAGACTAAGATATAGACCAAGACATAGACTAAGACATAGACTAAAACATAGACTAAGACATAGACTAAGACATAGACTAAGACATAGACTAAGACATAGACTAAGACATAGACTAAGACATAGACTAAGACATAGACTAAGACATAGACTAAGACATAGACTAAGACATAGACTAAGACATAGACTAAGACATAGACTAAGACATAGACTAAGACATAGACTAAGATATAGACTAAGATATAGACTAAGACATAGACTAAGACATAGACTAAGACATAGACTAAGACATAGACTAAGACATAGACTAAGACATAGACTAAGACATAGACTAAGACATAGACTACGACATAGACTAAGACATAGACTAAGACATAGACTAAGATATAGACTAAGATATAGACTAAGACATAGACTAAGACATAGACTAAGACATAGACTAAGACATAGACTAAGACATAGACTAAGATATAGACTAAGATATAGACTAAGACATAGACTAAGACATAGACTAAGACATAGACTAAGACATAGACTAAGACATAGACTAAGACATAGACTAAGACATAGACTAAGACATAGACTAAGACATAGACTAAGACATAGACTAAGACATAGACTAAGACATAGACTAAGACATAGACTAAGACATAGACTAAGACATAGACTAAGACATAGACTAAGACATAGACTAAGACATAGACTAAGACATAGACTAAGATATAGACTAAGACATAGACTAAGACATAGACTAAGACATAGACTAAGACATAGACTAAGACATAGACTAAGACATAGACTAAGACATAGACTAAGACATAGACTAAGACATAGACTACGACATAGACTAAGACATAGACTAAGATATAGACTAAGATATAGACTAAGACATAGACTAAGACATAGACTAAGACATAGACTAAGACATAGACTAAGACATAGACTAAGATATAGACTAAGATATAGACTAAGATATAGACTAAGACATAGACTAAGACATAGACTAAGACATAGACTAAGACATAGACTAAGACATAGACTAAGACATAGATAAGACATAGACTAAGACATAGACTAAGATATAGAATAAGACATAGACTAAGACATAGACTAAGACATAGACTAAGACATAGACTAAGACATAGACTAAGACATAGACTACGACATAGACTAAGACATAGACTAAGACATAGACTAAGATATAGACTAAGATATAGACTAAGACATAGACTAAGACATAGACTAAGACATAGACTAAGACATAGACTAAGACATAGACTAAGATATAGACTAAGATATAGACTAAGACATAGACTAAGACATAGACTAAGACATAGACTAAGACATAGACTAAGACATAGACTAAGACATAGACTAAGACATAGACTAAGACATAGACTAAGACATAGACTAAGACAAAGACTAAGACATAGACTTAGACATAGACTTAGACACAGACTAAGACATAGACTAAGACATAGACTAAGATATTGACAAAGGCATAGACTAAAACATAGATTAAGACTTTGTATAACTTCAAATTTATACTTTGCATAAATTTGAATATTTATTATAAAATTTCTATTGAATACCAAATACATATGTATTGCTTCTTTTTCTATTTCATTTCTATGTCATTTATCACAAAAAATCAATAACTTTGTGTGATAAATTTTATTCAATTTATTCTTAACAATTTTTTTGTGCAAAGAATTTGATTATAAAAAAAAATGTCTGTGTGAAATTTGAAATATGTTCAAAGATAAGAATTTTTAAGAAGTTTTTTGGTATTTAATTTAAATTCTGCTTATTTAGATTTAATATTTTAAGACAGAGTAGAAAATATTTTTCATATTTATTTCATAGATATTATAAGAGCTCTTTTAATGGAAAAATAACTTCAATGTTTTTGCAATTTTTTCATATAAATTTTGTTTCACTTTAATCTATTTCTTTTAATTTTGCTTAATTCATTCTAGTATGAAAATAAAAAAATATTTTAATAATTTTTTAAGCCATAAGAATGGATTTTTATTGGATGGGAATCCAATAAAATGCATGTAAATATCAAACGTATACTTGATATTTATTACCTAAAATATATTAATCATTCGTCGAGAACTAAAGGGTTTTACTAACATTAACGTCGTCATGTAATTGTACGATTACATATACAAAACTGCACACATTTACATATTTCTCTCGTGACATTTAGGGCATTAAGTATCCTACGTCTGTACAATATATCAAATACATAACGAGGCATAAAATTCAAAAGGGCATAACTTGCAAATGTTATAAATTCATTTCATCAAAGATTTTAGCATAATCAGTCATATTTTTAAAATAAAAAATCATGTTCAAAATCATTGTTAATATTTTTACTCCTTTTCAACCTTTTCAACCTTTTTCTTTTCAAATAACGATATGTATGTTATTTTTATGTGTAATATGAAATTAATCAAACATGTATATTTTTTATTACCGATACGCCATAAAACTCAATAAAAAAGGACTGGAAAATATATTTTCATGTTTTTTTTTACAATCTGAAACCTTAAAACATATTATTTATACCCTTCACCATCATAGGTGGATAGGGTATTATAAGTTTGTGCTGATGTATGTAACGCATGGAAATATTTGTCTTAGACCTACCTTTTAGTATACCAATAGGCTTAGAATCACTTTCTGAGTCGATTTAGCGATGTCCGTCCGTCCGTCTGGCTGGCTGGACCCCCATGTAAACCTTGTAATCAAACTACAGGTCGCAATTTTAAAGATATTTTAATAAAATTTGGCACAAATCATTTTGGTATTAATGGGACCATGTCTATTGAAATTCGTCAAAATCGGTCTATTATTAATGGTACCTCTCATAGGTCCCACTTACCGGAATTGATATATTGGCCATAAATATCAATATTTTTTCATGAAATTTTAATCAAATACTGCTTATATAAACTAAAATCACTGTACCAAATTTCGCTGTCGGTCCACATTTGACCATAGCTCCCATACAAACTATTCTATAAAAACGCACTAAATGAGACAAAAATAACTAAAACGCTCGTAAATCTAAAGATAATGATAATTTCAAGTTTCTGTTTTCAAAACATAATTTTTGTAACAACTGTAATCAATTTGCCAGATTTCGAGATCATCGGTCCACATTTGACCCTAGCTCTCATATAAGTCCAAATGACGGAAACAGCTTAAATACAAAAGTTTTGGAAAAATGTTTGTATGATGGCAAAATTTAGCAAATATTTGTCTTTACACAGGAAAAAGATCACGATTGACCTTATTGGTGAAGGGTATCGTATGGTCGGGCTTGACCGACTATATCACTTTCTTACTTGTTTAACAAAAAATTTTTCAAAAATTTTCTATTTTTCTTAACAGAAAATTTTTCAAAATTTTCTATATTTTAAATAAAAAATTTTTCAAGAATTTTTCTAAAATTTTCTATTTATTTAGTAGAAAATTTTTAAAAACAATTTTATTTTTTAATAGAAAAATTTTCTTTTCTTTAATAGAAAATTTTTAGAAATTTCCTATAAAAATAGAAAAATTTTGAAAAATGTCCTATAAAAATAGAAAATATTGAAAAAAATTTCCTATAAAATAGAAAAATTTAAAAATTCGCTAGAGAAATAAAAAATTTTAAAAATTCCCTTTAAAAATAGAACATTTTTAAACAATTTTTATAAAAAAAATTTGAAAAATTTCATATAAAAATAGCAAATTAAAAAAAAAATTGTATTTTATACACAAAGAAAATTTTTGAAAAATTTCTTATATATATAGAAAAGTTTTAAACCCAGTAAAACTTTTCATTACCAAATAATGAGTTAAACAGTTAAACTATTGAACACGAACTACTTACTCATTCGCTGTTTAAGTCATTACATTAACATGGGGATGTCATTGGAGGCAAGTACTTACCAATTGCAGAAAATTAATGACTTGGGTAAGCAATTTGAAAGCAACAACAACAACAGCAACAACTTATTTGTTGTTGTTTTATTAAAAACATATATTTTTAAACGAAATACAAAATTTTTTTTATGATCCCATGGGGGCTCGAACCCAGACCCTCCGACTGCCAGTCGGAGACTCTTCCACTGAGCTACTTCATATGTTGAAAACTTAGCAGCTTATAATTAATATAAACAATTTTTATTTTTAGATCCAAAATCATGTGAAAATAACTTTGTTTTTCCCTGCTTTTTTTTGCTTTGTTGTAATTTTTGGAAAAATATTTTTATACAATTTTTTGTAATTATTTTAAAACTTTTTTAAAATTTATATCTTCTTTTTTGTATAAGTTTTTATATAAGATTGACTCTTACATACTTAAATGTTACAATCTGTTAATGTCAAAGTCCTAGCATATTTTAGAATTCCATGGATTTCGATCTTGTGCGAATATTCTCCAATTTTATAGGCCAAGCTTTGAAAAATGTTCTTCTACTTGGTCCTTATATCAAAGTTTCGGACATCCTCCTCTAACATTAGGTAGTGGGACATTTCAATTCTAATTTTATCCTCTTCATTGTATTTTTTTTTTTTTTCAAGAGAGGGTTACTAGCCCGTAATCCTAACCCATTTTTATCGATCTTATGGGACAACTCTCGGAACATGTTAACTCACAATATTAATGGGTGTTAAACTAGCTCTCCGGGTGATACCATGAGGAGGTGTGTGTCCACAGTTGAGATGAAGGATGACCCAGATAAGTTGGGCTTACCAAGTTAAGACCAACTAGAATCGTGTTTGGTATTCAACATCCCCTACATAATCAAAATTGACTCATGATGGTATTTTTTCATTAACGTGAGTTAGTTTTACAATTTTTTTTACAGAAGATAATATTTAAGTTCTTAAAATTCAAAAATCATTTAAAAAGACTCTTTTAATAAAAACAAAAACTAAAAAAAATTGTTGCCCTTGGTGGGATTTGAACCGGGGCCATTCAGTTTAAATTACCATCTTAATTACAAATAAGTACTTCTGTAATAACTTATTATTTATTCGGATGGTATGTTGTAGTCCTTACAAGGTAACCAGTTATCAGAGTACTTGCCATTACCAAAGTTTTGCTGGGAATTTTTGAGAAATTTCACATAAAAGTAGAAAATTAAAAAAAAAAATAATCCCTTTAAAAAAAAGAAAATTTTTTAAAAATTTCCTATAAAAAAAAAATTAAAATTTCCTATAAAACTAGAAAAATTTTTTCAAAGTTTCCTATAAAAATAGGAAATTTTTGAAAAATTTCCTATAAAAATTGAAAGTTTTTAAAAAATCTTTTTAAGAAGCAAATTTTTAAAAAATTTCTTATGCAAATAGGATATTTTTGAAAAATTTCTTTTGAAAATAGGAAATTTTTGAAAAATTTCCTATGAAAATAGGAAATTTTTGAAAAATTTCCTATGAAAATAGGAAATTTTTGAAAAATTTCCTATGAAAATAGGAAACTTTTGAAAAATTTCCTATGAAAATAGGAAATTTTTGAAAAATTTCCTACGGAAATATGAAATTTTTGAAAAATTTCCTATGAAAATAGGAAATTTTTGAAAATTTTTTTATGAAAATAGGAAATTTTGAAAAAATTTCCTATGAAAAAAAGGAAATTTTTGAAAAATTTCCTATGAAAATAGGAAATTTTTGAAAAATTTCCTATGAAAATAGGAAATTTTTGAAAAATTTCCTATGAGAATAAGAAATTTTTGAAAAATTTCCTATGAGAATAGGAAATTTTTGAAAAATTTCCTATAAAAATAGGAAATTTTTGAAAAATTTCCTATAAAAATAGGAAATTTTTGAAAAATTTCCTATAAAAATAGGAATTTTTGAAAAATTTCCTATAAAAATAGGAAATTTTTGAAAAATTTCCTATAAAAATAGGAAATTTTTGAAAAATTTCCTATAAAAATAGGAAATTTTTGAAAAATTTCCTATAAAAATAGGAAATTTTTGAAAAATTTCCTATAAAAATAGGAAGTTTTTGAAAATTTTCCAATAAAAACATAAAAATTTTTGAAAAATTTCCTATAAAAATAGGAAATTTTTGAAAAATTTCCTATAAAAATAGGAAATTTTTGAAAAATTTCCTATAAAAATAGCAAATTTTTGAAAAATTTCCTATAAAAATAGGAAATTTTTGAAAAATTTCCTATAAAAATAGGAAATTTTTGAAAAATTTCCTATAAAAATAGGAAATTTTTGAAAAATTTCCTATAAAAATAGAAAATTTTTGAAAAATTTCCTATAAAAATAGGAAATTTTTGAAAAATTTCCTATAAAAAAAGGAAATTTTTGAAAAATTTCCTATAAAAATAGGAAATTTTTGAAAAATTTCCTATAAAAATAGGAAATTTTTGAAAAATTTCCTATAAAAATAGGAAATTTTTGAAAAATTTCCTATAAAAATAGGAAAATTTCCTATAAAAATAGGAAATTTTTGAAAAATTTCCTATAAAAATAGGAAATTTTTGAAAAATTTCCTATAAAAATAGGAAATTTTTGAAAAATTTCCTATAAAAATAGGAAATTTTTAAAAAATTTCCTATAAAAATAGGAAATTTTTGAAAAATTTTCTTTTAAAAAAGGAAATTTTTGAAAAGTTTCCTATTAAAAAAGGAAATTTTTGAAAAATTTCCTATGAAAATAGGAAATTTTTGAAAAATTTCCTAAAAAAATAGGAAATTTTTGAAAAATTTCCTAAAAAAATAGGAAATTTTTGAAAAATTTCCTATAAAAATAGGAAACTTTTGAAAAATTTCCTATAAAATAGGAAATTTTTGAAAAATTTCCTATAAAATAGGAAACTTTTGAAAAATTTCCTATAAAAATAGGAAATTTTTGAAAAATTTCCTATAAAAAAAGGAAATTTTTGAAAAATTTCCTATAAAAATAAAAGATTTTTGAAAATTTTCCTATAAAAAAAGGAAATTTTTGAAAAATTTCCTATAAAAAAAAGAAATTTTTGTAAAATTTCCTATAAAAAAAAGGAAATTTTGGAAAAATTTCCTATCAAAATAGGAAGTTTTTGTAAATTTTCCTATAAAAATAGGAAATTTTTGTAAATTTTCCTATAAAAATAGGAAATTTTTGTAAATTTTCCTATAAAAATAGGAAATTTTTGAAAAATTTCCTATAAAAATAGGAAATTTTTGAAAAATTTTCCTATAAAAATAGGAAATTTTTGAAAAATTTCCTATAAAAATAGGAAATTTTTGAAAAATTTCCTATAAAAATAGGAAATTTTTGAAAAATTTCCTATAAAAATAGGAAATTTTTGAAAAATTTCCTATAAAAATAGGAAAATTTTGAAAAATTTCCTATAAAAATAGGAAAATTTTGAAAAATTTCCTATAAAAATAGGAAAATTTTGAAAAATTTCCTATAAAAATAGGAAATTTTTGAAAAATTTCCTATAAAAATAGGAAATTTTTGAAAAATTTCCTATAAAAATAGGAAATTTTTGAAAAATTTCCTATAAAAAAAGGAAATTTTTGAAAAATTTCCTATAAAAATAGGAAATTTTTGAAAAATTTCCTATAAAAATAGGAAATTTTTGAAAAATTTCCTATAAAAATAGGAAATTTTTGAAAAATTTCCTATAAAAATAGGAAATTTTTGAAAAATTTCCTATAAAAATAGGAAATTTTTGAAAAATTTCCTATAAAAATAGGAAATTTTTGAAAAATTTCCTATAAAAATAGGAAATTTTTGAAAAATTTCCTATAAAAATAGGAAATTTTTGAAAAATTTCCTATAAAAATAGGAAATTTTTGAAAAATTTCCTATAAAAATAGGAAATTTTTGAAAAATTTCCTATAAAAATAGGAAAATTTTGAAAAATTTCCTATAAAAATAGGAAATTTTTGAAAAATTTCCTATAAAAATAGGAAATTTTTGAAAAATTTCCTATAAAAATAGGAAATTTTTGAAAAATTTCCTATAAAAATAGGAAATTTTTGAAAAATTTCCTATAAAAATAGGAAATTTTTGAAAAATTTCCTATAAAAATAGGAAATTTTTGAAAAATTTCCTATAAAAATAGGAAATTTTTGAAAAATTTCCTATAAAAATAGGAAATTTTTGAAAAATTTCCTATAAAAATAGGAAATTTTTGAAAAATTTCCTATAAAAATAGGAAATTTTTGAAAAATTTCCTATAAAAATAGGAAATTTTTGAAAAATTTCCTATAAAAATAGGAAATTTTTGAAAAATTTCCTATAAAAATAGGAAATTTTTGAAAAATTTCCTATAAAAATAGGAAATTTTTGAAAAATTTCCTATAAAAATAGGAAATTTTTGAAAAATTTCCTATAAAAATAGGAAATTTTTGAAAAATTTCCTATAAAAAAAGGAAATTTTTGAAAAATTTCCTATAAAAATAGGAAATTTTTGAAAAATTTCCTATAAAAATAGGAAATTTTTGAAAAATTTCCTATAAAAATAGGAAATTTTTGAAAAATTTCCTATAAAAATAGGAAATTTTTGAAAAATTTCCTATAAAAATAGGAAATTTTTGAAAAATTTCCTATAAAAATAGGAAATTTTTGAAAAATTTCCTATAAAAATAAGAAAATTTTTGAAAAATTTCCTATAAAAATAGGAAATTTTTGAAAAATTTCCTATAAAAATAGGAAATTTTTGAAAAATTTCCTATAAAAATAGGAAATTTTTGAAAAATTTCCTATAAAAATAGGAAATTTTTGAAAAATTTCCTATAAAAATAGGAAATTTTTGAAAAATTTCCTATAAAAATAGGAAATTTTTGAAAAATTTCCTATAAAAATAGGAAATTTTTGAAAAATTTCCTATAAAAATAGGAAATTTTTGAAAAATTTCCTATAAAAATAGGAAATTTTTGAAAAATTTCCTATAAAAATAGGAAATTTTTGAAAAATTTCCTATAAAAATAGGAAATTTTTGAAAAATTTCCTATAAAAATAGGAAATTTTTGAAAAATTTCCTATAAAAATAGGAAATTTTTGAAAAATTTCCTATAAAAATAGGAAATTTTTGAAAAATTTCCTATAAAAATAGGAAATTTTTGAAAAATTTCCTATAAAAATAGGAAATTTTTGAAAAATTTCCTATAAAAATAGGAAATTTTTGAAAAATTTCCTATAAAAATAGGAAATTTTTGAAAAATTTCCTATAAAAATAGGAAATTTTTGAAAAATTTCCTATAAAAATAGGAAATTTTTGAAAAATTTCCTATAAAAAAAGGAAATTTTTGAAAAATTTCCTATAAAAATAGGAAATTTTTGAAAAATTTCCTATAAAAATAGGAAATTTTTGAAAAATTTCCTATAAAAATAGGAAATTTTTGAAAAATTTCCTATAAAAATAGGAAATTTTTGAAAAATTTCCTATAAAAATAGGAAATTTTTGAAAAATTTCCTATAAAAATAGGAAATTTTTGAAAAATTTCCTATAAAAATAGGAAATTTTTGAAAAATTTCCTATAAAAATAAGAAAATTTTTGAAAAATTTCCTATAAAAATAGGAAATTTTTGAAAAATTTCCTATAAAAATAGGAAATTTTTGAAAAATTTCCTATAAAAATAGGAAATTTTTGAAAAATTTCCTATAAAAATAGGAAATTTTTGAAAAATTTCCTATAAAAATAGGAAATTTTTGAAAAATTTCCTATAAAAATAGGAAATTTTTGAAAAATTTCCTATAAAAATAGGAAATTTTTGAAAAATTTCCTATAAAAATAGGAAATTTTTGAAAAATTTCCTATAAAAATAGGAAATTTTTGAAAAATTTCCTATAAAAATAGGAAATTTTTGAAAAATTTCCTATAAAAATAGGAAATTTTTGAAAAATTTCCTATAAAAATAGGAAATTTTTGAAAAATTTCCTATAAAAATAGGAAATTTTTGAAAAATTTCCTATAAAAATAGGAAATTTTTGAAAAATTTCCTATAAAAATAGGAAATTTTTGAAAAATTTCCTATAAAAATAGGAAATTTTTGAAAAATTTCCTATAAAAATAGGAAATTTTTGAAAAATTTCCTATAAAAATAGGAAATTTTTGAAAAATTTCCTATAAAAATAGGAAATTTTTGAAAAATTTCCTATAAAAATAGGAAATTTTTGAAAAATTTCCTATAAAAATAGGAAATTTTTGAAAAATTTCCTATAAATTAGGAAATTTTTGAAAAATTTCCTATAAAAATAGGAAATTTTTGAAAAATTTCCCATCAAAATAGGAAATTTTTGAAAAATTTCCTATAAAAATAGGAAATTTTTGAAAAATTTCCTATAAAAATAGGAAATTTTTGAAAAAATTCCTATAAAAATAGGAAATTTTTGAAAAATTTCCTATAAAAATAGGAAATTTTTGAAAAATTTCCTATAAAAATAGTAAATTTTTGAAAAATTTCCTATAAAAATAGTAAATTTTTGAAAAATTTCCTATAAAAATAGGAAATTTTTGAAAAATTTCCTATAAAAATAGGAAATTTTTGAAAAATTTCCTATAAAAATAGGAAATTTTTGAAAAATTTCCTATAAAAATAGGAAATTTTAGAAAAATTTCCTATAAAAGTAGGAAATTTTTGAAAAATTTCCTATAAAAATAGGAAATTTTTGAAAAATTTCCTATAAAAATAGGAAATTTTTGAAAAATTTCCTATAAAATAGGAAAATTTTGAAAAATTTCCTATAAAAATAGGAAAATTTTGAAAAATTTCCTATAAAAATAGGAAAATTTTGAAAAATTTCCTATAAAAATAGGAAATTTTTGAAAAATTTCCTATAAAAATAGGAAATTTTTGAAAAATTTCCTATAAAAATAGGAATTTTTTGAAAAATTTCCTATAAAAATAGGAAATTTTTGAAAAATTTCCTATAAAAATAGGAAATTTTTGAAAAATTTCCTATAAAAATAGGAAATTTTTGAAAAATTTCCTATAAAAATAGGAAATTTTTGAAAAATTTCCTATAAAAATAGGAAATTTTTGAAAAATTTCCTATAAAAATAGGAAATTTTTGAAAAATTTCCTATAAAAATAGGAAATTTTTGAAAAATTTCCTATAAAAATAGGAAATTTTTGAAAAATTTCCTATAAAAATAGGAAATTTTTGAAAAATTTCCTATAAAAATAGGAAATTTTTGAAAAATTTCCTATAAAAATAGGAAATTTTTGAAAAATTTCCTATAAAAATAGGAAATTTTTGAAAAATTTCCTATAAAAATAGGAAATTTTTGAAAAATTTCCTATAAAAATAGGAAATTTTTGAAAAATTTCCTATAAAAATAGGAAATTTTTGAAAAATTTCCTATAAAAATAGGAAATTTTTGAAAAATTTGCTATAAAAATAGGAAATTTTTGAAAAATTTCCTATAAAAATAGGAAATTTTTGAAAAATTTCCTATAAAAATAGGAAATTTTTGAAAAATTTCCTATAAAAATAGGAAATTTTTGAAAAATTTCCTATAAAAATAGGAAATTTTTGAAAATTTTCCTATTAAAAAGGAAATTTTAAAAAAATTTCCTTTTAAAAAAGGAAATTTTTAAAAAATTTCCTATAAAAATAGGAAATTTTTAAAAAATTTCCTATAGAAATAGGAAATTTTTGAAAAATTTCCTATAGAAATAGGAAATTTTTGAAAAATTTCCTATAAAATAGGAAATTTTTGAAAAATTTCCTATAAAAATAGGAAATTTTTGAAAAATTTCCTATAAAAATAGAAAATTTTTGAAAAATTTCCTATAAAAATAGGAAATTTTTGAAAAATTTCCTATAAAAATAGGAAATTTTTGAAAAATTTCCTATAAAAATAGGAAATTTTTAAAAAATTTCCTATAGGAATAGGAAATTTTTGAAAAATTTCCTATAAAAATAGGAAATTTTTGAAAAATTCCCTATAAATTTCCTATAAAAATAGTAAATTTTTGAAAAATGTCCTATAAAAATAGTAAATTTTTGAAAAATTTCCTATAAAAATAATAAATTTTTATAGAAAATAAAAATAGTAAATTTTTGAAAAAATCCCTATAAAAATAAATTTTTTTTGTTCAATTTCCCACAAAAATAGTAACTTTTTGAAAAATTTTCCTATTTTTATTATATTTTTAGAGAAATTTTTTCAAAAATTGTCTCTTTTTCTTCGAAATTATCAATCAGATTTTTTTTGCAAAATTTTGTTCAACTCTACCCCAATGTGTTTTCAGTTTATTTTAAGTAATAATCATAATGACTATAGAAAGGATGTCAAAAATATAATTCAAACAACAAAAATTAAACTAAATTTTATGAAAAAATGAAAACAATTGTCCTGAACGGGAAATCAACTAAAAAAAGCTATAACCGATACAATAAAAACAGCAACAAACTATTTCTCTGACAAGTTTTTTCTGACAAAAAAAAAACAACTAAAGCAGGAAACAAGTGTTTAGGACAAAAAGAGCAAAATCAACCAGAATTTACGAGCAAATTGTGTAAATTCTATAAAATGTACGACGAACACATAAACAATTTCCTCAACAATCAAGAGAATAAAATGTAAAGCATAAAACTTAACCCCTCTTCTTCCTAATTTATAAACGAAAAATAAAGTTATGACAAACTTTTAGATCAAATTTTCCATACAAAATTTCTACAATGTGGAATTTTTTAGAACTTTCTTAATTGCAAATAAAAGCAGGGAATAATATAAATTTGGAAAATCAAGTCGAATTCAAGTGTGATTCCAGCCCAAAACCAAATATGTATGAAGCAAACAGTTACATATCAAACCATGAGTTCCATATTAAGTTAAATCCTAAGACTCAATTTAAGCATTGAAGCTTAATTCAAGTATTTATTAAGCTTTTTACAAGTTCAATATTTCATAAGGAAGTACAAGCTTAAAATATCGAAATTCTAGACTCGAATTGCAAAAATTCTTAGGGTTAGAATTGCACTTTAATTCCATCAAATATATCAAGTTCATTAAATACTTTAAAGTTTAATTTAATTTTGATTTTTTTTTTTTTTTTTTTTTTTGTTATTTTCCTACAATTTCCCATTTTTAAAATTTTTACACATTAATTAATTTTTATTGTTATTGTAACATTCTATCGTCCTTTTGACAATATTTTCCCTTTGGGCCATTAAATATTAATTGACAATATTTCACAATTTTCCTGGCAATTAAAATAAACAGAAACAGCAAAAAATTTAAGGGAAACATGTGTTGAAATAATAATAGAACAGGCTAAATTTTTTTTTTTTTTTTTTTTACAAGAAAAATAGAAAATTTTTAAAAAATTTCTTATGAAAATAGAAGAAAAATTTTGAAAAATTTCCTATAAAAATAGAAAATTTGTAAAAAATTTCCTATAAAAATAGAAAATTTGTAAAAAATTTCGTATAAAAATAGAAAATTTTTGAAAAACTTTCTATAAAAATAGAAAAATAGAAAATTTTTTTATAAAAATAAGAAATTTTTAAAAAATTCCTGTAACTATAGAAAATTTTTCAAAGATCTCCTTTAAAAATAATAAATTTTTGAAAAATTTCTTGTAAAAATAAGAAGTTCTTGAAAAATTTCCTATAAAAATAAGAAATTTTTGAAAAATTTTATATAAAAATAAAAAAATTTGAAAAATTTAATATAAAAATTAAAAAAAAAATTCCTATAAATACAGAATAACTTTGAAAAATTTCCTATAAAAATAGAAAATTTTTGAAAAATTTCCAATAAAAATAGGAAATTTTTGAAAAATTTAGTAAAAAATAGAAAATGTTTGAAAAATTTCCTATAAAAATAGAAAATTTTTGAAAAATTTTATATTAAAAAAAATTTGAAAAATTTCCTATAAAAACAGAAAATTTTTTAAAAGTTTGTATAGGAAATTTTAAAATTTTTGGAAAATTTCCTATAAAAATAGGGAATTTTTGAAAAATTTCCTATTAAAAAAAAAGGGAATTTTTGAAAAATTTCCTATTAAAAAAAGGGAATTTTTGAAAAATTTCCTATAAAAATAGGGAATTTTTGAAAAATTTCCTATAAAAATAGGGAATTTTTGAAAAATTTCCTATAAAAATAGGGAATTTTTGAAAAATTTCCTATAAAAATAGGGAATTTTTAAAAAATTTCCTATAAAAATAGGAAATTTTTGAAAAATTTCCTATAAAAATAGGGAATTTTTGAAAAATTTCCTATAAAAATAGGGAATTTTTGAAAAATTTCCTATAAAAATAGGGAATTTTTGAAAAATTTCCTATTAAAATAGGGAATTTTTGAAAAATTTCCAATAAAAATAGGGAATTTTTGAAAAATTTTCTATAAAAATAGAGAATTTTTGAAAAATTTCCTATAAAAATAGGGAATTTTTCAAAAATTTCCAATAAAAATAGGGAATTTTTGAAAAATTTGCTATAAAAATAGGGAATTTTTGAAAAAATTCCAATAAAAACAGGGAATTTTTAAAAAATTTCCTATAAAAATAGGGAATTTTTGAAAAATTTTCTATAAAAATAGGGAATTTTTGAAAAATTTCCTATAAATATAAAAAATTTTTAAATTAAAAAAAAAAGAAAATTTTTGAATATTTATCTATCAAAATAAGAAATTTTTGAAAAATTTCCTTAAAAAAATGGAAAATTTTTGAAAAATTTTCTATAAAAATAAATAATTTCCTACAAAAATATTAATTTCCTATAAATATAAGAAATTTTTAAAAAATTTCCTTTTTTTGAATAACTTCCTATAAAAATAAAATTTTTTTGAAAAATTTCCTATAAAATTAACAAATTTTTGAAAAATTTCCTATAAAATAAGAAATTTCTGAAAAATTTCCTATAAAAATAAGAAATTTTTTAAAAATTTCCTATAAAACTTAGAAGTTTTTAGACAAGTTTCTATAAAAATGGAATATTTTTGAAAAATTTTCTGTAAAATAGAAAATTTTTGAAAAATTTTCTATAAAAACAAAAATTTTTTTAAAATTTATAAAAATAAAAAAATTTTGAAAAATTTCCTATACATTAAAAAATTTTTTTAAAATTTTCTATGAAATATAAAAGTTTTTGAACAATTTAATATCAAAACAGAAAAATTTTAAAAAATTTTCTATAAAAATAGGAAATTATTGAAAAATTTTCTATAAAAATAGAATTTTTTTTTTAATTTCCTAAAAAAATAAAAAATTTCCTATAAATTACAAAAGTTTTGAAAAATTTTTTATAAAAGTAAAAAGATGGTGAAAAATTTCTATAAAAACAGAAAATTTTTGAAAAAATTTTCTATAAAAATAAAAAAATATTGAAAAATTTTCTATAAAAATTTAAAATTATTGAAAAATTTTATATAAAAATAGAAAATTTTTGGAAAATTTTTCTAAAGAAATAGAAAATTTTTGAAAAATTTTCTATAAAAATAGATTTTTTTTTTTAAATTTAATATAAAAATAGAAAATTTTTGAAAAAATTTCTATAAAAATAGAAATTTTTTGAAAAATTTCCTATAAAAATAGAAAATTTTTGAAAAATTTCCTATAAAAATCTAAAAAAAATTTCGTATTTCATTAATTTTCCTATTAGGATTTTTTCAAGTTGTTAATATTAAGACAAATTTCGAATTAACTTTAGCAAATTCTTAAGGATTTCAAAGAAACATTTTGTTTAACTTTGTTTTGTTTTAAATTTCGTTTTATATCTCCATTTTTAATTCTTTTTTTTTTGTTGATGGTGACCCGAAAATTCATTGTTTAACATCTGTCTTAATTAATATTCAATTACGCTTCAATTTACATTTTAGGCGTTTTATTTTCTTTGTCTCCTTCGTTTTCCAGGTCATTTAAACAGCAACTGGCAATTTCGGGACCAAATAAATTATTCTGTTGCTTTTCGAACTAACGTTTAAATAATTATTAAGTTACTTTTTAAAGAACAGAAAAAGATAAACTTTTTCATTTTGTTGATTCTTTTTAATTGTTTTATTTTCTGAGGCTTTTAATTATTAATAATTTGTTACCATAACTTAAGAAAATTATATTTTAATTGACTCTAAATAGACTAAGAAACAATTTTCAACTTAAGTCATTTTAGAAAATGTTTGAAATATAAAAATAGTAAATTTAAAAAAAAAATGCTATAAACATAGTAAATTTAAAAAAAAATCCTATAAAAATAGGAAATTTTTGAAAAATTTCCCATAAAAATAGAAAAATTTTGAAAAATCTCCTATTAAAATAGGAAATTTTTGAAAAATTTCCTATAAAAATAGTAAATTTTTGAAAAATTTCCTATAAAAATAGTAAATTTTTGAAAAATTTCCTATAAAAATAGTAAATTTTTGAAAATGTTCCTATAAAAATAGTAAATTTTTGAAAAATTTCCTATAAAAATAATAAATTTTTGAAAAATTTCCTATAAAAATAGTAAATTTTTGAAAAATTTCCTATAAAAATAGTAAATTTTTGAAAAATTTCCTATAAAAATAGGAAATTTTTGAAAAATTTCCTATAAAAATAGTAAATTTTTGAAAAATTTCCTATAAAAATAGGAAATTTTTGAAAAATTTCCTATACAAATAAGAAATTTTTGAAAAATTTCCAGAAAAAATAGAAAATTTTTGTAAAATTTCCGGACAAAATAGGAAATTTTTGAAAAATCTATATATATAAAACTCTAACGTGACTGACTGACTGACTGACTGACTGACTGACTCATCATCGCACAGCCCAAACGGCTAAAGCTAGAGAGCTGAAATTTTGACAGCTGGTACCTTTTTCAAAGTATAGATCCACTAAGACGGGATTTTTGGAAATTCGGCCTCTAAGGGGGTAAAAAGGGGTAAAAAAGGGAAAAATTAGTAATGCTGTATCTCCGGAAGTAAACGTCATAGGCCCAAAATTGAAATTGCGTTGGGATCAGCTGCAAAAATAAGTAGACACGTGTTTGGTACTTTTTAGCAGATGGGACAAATAGGGGGTAAAAAGGGTAAAAATGAAATGTTGGTACTTTTTTAAACCCATGTGTATCTTTTAAACCAATCAACAGAGTAACAAAATTCAAAACGGAGCCGGTAAACAAGAAAAAAATATTAGACACGTGTTTGGTACTATTTTGATTCAGGGTTCAAAAAGGGGGAAAAGCGGGGAAAAAAATTTAGGGTAGGTCCATTTTTCTTTTTCTTTGTATTTGACTTGAACCAATAAAGCTACCAATAAAATTTATAGGGAGGTCGATTGCCCAGTACAAAATATTAAATATGTGTTTGGTACTTTTTTCAATTAAAAGGGTAAAAAAGGGAAAAATCGGTAACATTATATCTCCTTAACCAACAGCGATAGAAGCGAAAATTAAATTGGCTTGAGATTAGCACTAAAAATTAAGGGACACGTGTTCGGTACTTTTTTGAAAATCGGCCGCCTAGCGGGCAAAACAGGGTAGAAAAGGGAGAAATTAGTAACATCATATCTCCGAAACCAACATAGACAGAAACAAAGTTGAAATTGGATTTGAATCGCCTACAAAAATAAGGGGACACGTGTTTGGTACTTTTTTGAAAATGGCACTAATAAGGATAAAAAAGGGTAAAAACTATATTTTAGTACTTTTTTTAACCCATATGTATCTTTTGAACTAATAAACATAGAAACATATTTTATATCGCAACCGACAGATATTAAAAAAGAACTAAATACGTATTTGGTACTTTTGCGATTAATGGGGTACAAAAGGGTAAAAAAAGGGAATATATTCAAGGATAGGTTTTTTGCTTTTTAGCCATGGATATCTTTTAGGCTAATGAAGTTAGAAGTATAATTTATTGACTGGTAGATTTACATTGAAAAGAAATAAGCTACGTGTTTGGTACTTTTTTTTAATTTTGGGGGTAAAAATCGGTAAAGTATATCTTCTAAACCCAAAGTGATAGAAACAAAAACTAAATTGGTCTGAGATTGGCACTTAAAATTAAAGAACACATGTTCGGTACTGTTTTGAAGTTCAACCTCTTAGAAGGTAAAACAGGGTAGAAAAGGGAGAAATTAGTAACATCATATCTCCGAAACCAACATCGATGCAAACAAAGTTGAAATTGGATTTGAATCGGCTAGGAAAATAAGGAGGCACGTGCTTGGTACTTTTTTGGAAATGGCATTAATAAGGATAAAAAAGGGTAAAAACTATATTTTGGTACTTTTTTCAACTAATATGTATCTTTTGAACTAATAAATACAGAAACATAATTTATATCGCAACAGATAGATATTAAAAAACAATTAAATACGTATTTGGTACTTTTGCAATTAATGGGATACAAAAGGGTAAAAAAGGGAAAATATTTAAGGGTAGGTTTTTTGTTTTTAGCTATGAATATCTTTTAGGCTAATGAAGCCAGAAGTATAATTTATTGACTGGTCGATTGACAAAGAAAAAATAAAATACATTTTTGGTACTTTTTTTAATTTTGGGGGTAAAAATATATCTTCTAAATCAAAAGTGATAGAAACCAAAACTAAATTAGTCTGAGATCAGCACTAAAAATTAAGGGACAAGTATTCGGTACTTTTTTGAAATTCGGCCTTTTAAAGGGTAAAACAGGGTAGAAAAGGGAGAAAATTAGTAACATCATATCTCCGAAACTAACACCGATGCAAAAGAAGTTTAAATTGGATTTGAATCGGATAAAAAAATAAATGGCCACGTATTTGGTACTATTTCAAAAATGGTACTAATAAGAATAAAAAAGGGTAAAAACTATATTTTGGTACTTTTTTAACACATATATATTTTTTGAACTAATAAACATAGAAACATAATTTATATCGCAACTGATAGGCATTAAAAAACTATTAAACACGTATTTGGTACTTTTGCGATTAATGTGGGACGAAAGGGTAAAAAAAAGGGAAAATATTCAAGAGTAGGTTTTTGCTTTTTAGCTAAGAATATCTTTTCGGCTAATGAAGCCAGAAGCATAATTTATTGGCTGGTAAATTGACACTGAAAAAAGTAAAATAAGTGTCTGGTACTTTTTTAATTTTGGGGGTAAAAATCGGTAAAAATATATCTTCTTAGCCAAAAGTGATAGAAACAACAACTAAATCGGTCTAAAATCGGCACTTTAAATTAAGGGACATGTATTCGGTACTTTTTTCTTTAATTCGGCCGTTTTGGGGTTAAAACAGGGAAAAATGGGAAATATTAGTAACGTCATATCTCCGAAATTCAAAACGATAGGAATAGAGTTGAAATTTGCTTCGGATGGGCTGAAAAAAAACGAGAAACGTATTTGGTACTTTTTTGAATATGGTACTAATAAGGGTAAAAAAGGGCAAAAACTATATTTTGGTACTTTTTTGAACCCATACGTATCTTTTGAAATAACAAACATAGAGAAACAGTAAACGTCACAATTGATAAGTAACAAAGAATTATTAGACACGTATTTGGTACTTTTACGATAATTGAGGTAAAAAAGATAAAAAAATATTCAAGGGTAGGTTTTTAACTAATGAAGCCAGAACTATAATTTACAGACGGGTGGATTCATATTGAAAAAGTAAATTGAAAAAAATTGAAAAAGAAAATGGATAAATTAGTAACATCATATCTCCGAAATTTACATCGTTAGAAACAAAGTTGAAATTGGATTTGGATCATCTTGCAAAAAAAGGAGACACGAGTTTGGTACTTTTTTGGAAATGGAACTAATAAGGGAGAAAAAGGGAAAAAACTATATTTTGGTACTTTATTAACCCTATAAGTATCTCTTGAACTAATAAACATAAATACTCTATTTACATCACAATTGATAAGGACTAACAAAAAATTAAGAAGGTGCTTGGCGCTTTTACGATAAATGAGGCACAAAAGAGTAAAAACTATGAATATCATTTAAACAAATAAAGCCAGAAGTATAATTTACAGACAGGTCTATTCACATTGCAGAAGTATAAGACACGCGATTGATTCCTTTTTTTAATGTTTGGAGTAAAAAGGGGGGAAAATAGGTAACGTAATATCTCATAAATCAAAAGTGATAGAAACAAAGATTAAATTGGTCTATGATCAGCATTAAAAATTAAAGGACACGGGTTCGGTATTTTTTTTAATTTGGCCGCTTATGGTTAAAACAGGCTAGAAAATGAATAAATCATATAATCGGCTAGAAAATGAAAGGGACATGTGTTCTGTACTTTTTTTGGAAATGGCACTAATAAGGGCAAAAAGGGTAAAAACTATATTTTTGTACTTGCGTATCCATGCGTATCTTTTGAACTTATAAACATAAAGACTCACTTTATGCCACAATCAATAAGTATTAACAAAATATTAAACATGTGCTTGGTACTTTTACGATAAATGGGGTTCCAAAAGGTGAAAACGGGAAAATATTCATTTAAGCTAATGAAGTCAAAAGTATAAATTAGAGATGTGTCAATCAAAGGGGTAAAAAAGGGAAAAATCGATGACATTATATCTTCTAAACCTAATGGATGGAAACAAACACTAAAATGGTCTAAGATCAGCCCTAAAAATTAAGGGACTTTTCAGTACTTTTTGCAAATTAAACAGTTTTGGGGTTAAAATAGGGTAGAAAATAAAAACATTAGTAAAGTTATATCTCTGATACTAATATCGACAGAAAAAAAATTTAAATTGGATTTAGATCGAATAGAAAAATAAAAAGTCATGTTTTTAGTAGGTACTTTTCGTAAATGAGCTAAAAATAGGGAATAAAAAGGATAAAAACTAAATTTTGGTACTTTTTTGACCCATATATAATTTTTGAATCAATTATTATAGAAACAAAATTTATACCGCAATCGAAAATAACAAAAACGGGTCAAAAATTTAAAGATAGGTTTTTTCCTTTTAAACTGTGCATGTTGTTTAAATCAATAAAATAATAAATAAATCAATGATTTATGGACTGTTCTATTGACATTGAAGAAATATGTGACAGGTGTTTGGTATTTTTTTCAATTAACAAAAATGGAGTTAAGATCAGCAATAAAAATATTAGGACATGTATCCGGATTTTTTTTTTTTAATTTGGCTGATCAGGGGTAACCAACGGGTAAAAAAAGGAAACTTTTGTAAAATATTCAAAATCAAAAGCGACAAGAACAAGATTTAAATTGGGTTAGCAATCAAAATTGGGTCAGCTACAAAAATAAGGGAGGCGTGTGTAGTACTTTTTTGAAAATGTAGAGGGTAGGTACTTATTTTGTCCTATATGTATCTTAAGAACCAATAAGTATTTAATTTAATTTATATCGGAATTGATAAATAAGTGAAAAAGTTATTTTGGTAAATTTTGTAACTTTGTCAATTCAAATGGTGCCGCTAACGAAGTAGCGGGTTATAAAGCTAGTTTCCTATAAAAATAGTAAATTTTTGAAAAATTTCCTATAAAAATAGTAAATTTTTGAAAAATTTCCTATAAAAATAGTAAATTTTTGAAAATTTTCCTATAAAAATAGTAAATTTTTGAAAAATTTCCTATAAAAATAGTAAATTTTTGAA
Organism: Stomorhina lunata; assembly: GCA_933228675.1. NCBI lineage: Eukaryota > Metazoa > Arthropoda > Insecta > Diptera > Rhiniidae > Stomorhina > Stomorhina lunata. Next base: position 93,165,757 of record OW121744.1, read on the forward strand.
AAATTTCCTATAAAAATAGTAAATTTTTGAAAAATTTCCTATAAAAATAGTAAATTTTTGAAAAATTTCCTATAAAAATAGTAAATTTTTGAAAAATTTCATATAAAAATAGTAAATTTTTGAAAAATTTCCTATAAAAATAGTAAATTTTTGAAAAATTTCCTATAAAAATAGGAAATTTTTGAAAAATTTCCTATAAAATTAGGAAATTTTTGAAAAATTTCCTATAAAAATAGGAAATTTTTGAAAAATTTCCTATAAAAATAGGAAATTTTTGAAAAATTTCCTATAAAAATAGTAAATTTTTGAAAAATTACCTATAAAAATAGTAAATTTTTGAAAAATTTCCTATAAAAATAGTAAATTTTTGAAAAATTTCCTATAAAAATAGGAAATTTTTGAAAAATTTCCTATAAAAATAGGAAATTTTTGAAAAAAAATTTAAAAATTTCCTATTACAATAGGACATTTTTGAAAAGTTTCCTATAAAAAATAAGAACTTTTTCTATAAAAATAGGAAATTTTTGCAAAATTTCCTACAAAAATAGGAAATTTTTGAAAAATTTCCTACAAAAATAGTAAATTTTTGAAAAATTTCCTATAAAAATAGTAAATTTTTGAAAAATTTCCTATAAAAATAGTAAATTTTTGAAAAATTTCCTATAAAAATAGTAAATTTTTGAAAAATTTCCTATACAAATAGGAAATTTTTTAAAAAAAATTGAAAAATTTCCTATTAAAATAGGACATTTTTGAAAAGTTTCCTATTAAAAATAAGAAATTTTTCTATAAAAATAGGAAATTTTTGAAAAATTTCCTTCAAAAATAGGAAATTTTTGAAAAATTTCCTACAAAAGTAGGAAATTTTTGAAAAATTTCCTACAAAAGTAGGAAATTTTTGAAAAATTTCCTACAAAAATAGGAAATTTTTGAAAAATTTCCTACAAAAATAGGAAATTTTTGAAAAATTTCCTACAAAAATAGGAAATTTTTGAAAATTTTCCTATTAAAAAATAGTTAATTTTTGAAAAATATTCTATAGTAAATTTTTGAAAAATTTCCTTTAAAAAAATAGTAAGTTTTTGAAAAACTTCTTTAAAAAAATGTAAATTTTTGAAAAATTTCCTATTAAAAAATAGTTAATTTTTAAAAAATTTCTTTAAAAAATTGTAAATTTTTGAAAAATTTCCTTTAAAAAAATAGTAAATTTTTGAAAAATTTCTTTAAAAAATTGTAAATTTTTGAAAAATTTTCTATTAAGAAATAATAAACTTTTTAAAAATTTCCTTTATAGAAATTGCAAATGTTTGAAAAATTTCCTTTAAAAAGTAGTAAATTTTTGAAAAATTTCCTTTAAAAAAATATTAAATTTTTGAAAAATTTCCTTTCAAAAAATAATAAATTTTTGAAAAATTTCCTTTAAAAAAATAGTAAATTTTTGAAAAATTTCCTTTCAAAAATTAATAGTAAATTTTTGAAAAATTTCCTTTAAAAATAATAGTAAATTTTTGAAAAATTTCCTTTAAAAAAATAGTAAATTTTTCCTGTTAAAAAATAGTACATTTTTTAAAAAGTTTCCTTTAAAAAAATAGCAAATTTTTGAAAAATTTCCTTTAAAAAAATAGTAAATTTTCGAAAAATATCCTAATAAAAAAATGTGAATTTTTGAAAAATTTCCTATAAAAATAAAAAATTTTTGAAAAATTCCCTTTTAAAAACTAGAGAATTCTTGAAAAATTTCCTTTTAAAAAATAGTAAATTTTTGAAAAATATCCTGTTAAAAAATAGTAAATTGTTGAAAAGTTTCTTTAAAAAAATAGTAAATTTTTGAAAAATTTCCTTTTAAAAAAACAGTAAATTTTTGAAAATTTTCCTTTAAAAAACAGTAAATTTTTGAAATTTTTCCTATTAAAAATTAATACATTTTTAAAAAATTTCCTTTAAAAAATAGTAAATTTTTGAAAAATTTGTCATAAAAAATTAAAATATTTAATATTAATATTTCCCTTAGTTTTATCAATTTCTCGAATATGGGAATTTTTAAGGATATTAGTTTAATCCTTTTAATATAAAAATGTCTATTCCATTGACATTGTAAACCAAGAAATCTAAAGGGTAGTAAAAGGAGATTTAGCAAAATTTAATTAAGATTTTATTAAAAACAACAAATCATACAAAAAGGTTATGACTAGACACTTAAGACTTGAGAAATGGCTGAGAATCAAACTTGAAGTTACAAATTAAGTTTTCATATAAAGAAAAAATGTCCAATATTTAAATCCGGAGTCCTTCAAAGAAATTCTTATTTTTGTAAACAGCCGTTAATTGAGTCTCGGGTGTTTTCCTTTATGAGCTTAAATCTTTATATTTTGTTGTTAAACAAATTTCTCTTCTTTTCATATTTAAAGCTATTGAACCCCTTGTTGTCTTTAGTTTGTTGTTCATTCACTCAACAGTTGTAAATCCTTTCCGACTTCCTTCCCCCACCACCTTTCTCTATATATCCTTCCATTATCCTTTTGTATCTATGTATATCAAGAACATTCACTCCCATTCATTGCGCTCTTAATACTTTTAAATAATCTCAATCCACTTTTGGTTGAATTATATGCACCAACAGCATCAAGGACTTTTGGAAAGGCAAGAGGAAAGGAACATTTTTTTAACAAACTCCCATCCTCTAGCCTCACAACCAACCGCTTTTTGGCTTCACTGACAAAGTGCAGCAGCAGCTAACCAAAACCCAAATAAAAATGTTAAAAAACAAATTCTTCCATTCATAAAAATTCTTATAATTCATACAATTCAATGAAGCTTTAACTTTTAAGTGGTTACCAGCCCCAAACAAGCCCCTACCACCCAACCTCCACCCGCTTTGCTCCACCTCTTGAGTTAAACCCAAGTTTTTGGCTTGTCTATAGATTTTTGGTTGTTCAATGGATTCACATATTTTTTTCTTTTTTAATTCAATGGCTTTGTGCGTTTTTTTCGAGATCTTGAAAAAAATATAGAATGAAAATTAAAACTTTTATCATTTTATTAAAGAGGAATTTTAACTGTTTTTAGTTCTAAAAAAGTTTGCTATGAAAACAAAACAAGAATTTTTACTTAGAATAAAAGCAAAAAATTTACAATTTTTTAATAGGAAATTTTTCATTTTTTAATAGGAAATTTTTCATTTTTTAATAGGAAATTTTGCAAAAATTTACTATTTTTTCAAAGGAAATATTTCAAAAATTAAATATTTCAAAAACTAAATATTTCTTCAAAGGAAATTTTTTTAAAAATTTATTTTTTTTACAGGAAATTTTTCAAAAATTTACTATTTTTTAATAGGAAATTTTTCAAAAATTTACTATTTTTTAATAGGAAATTTTTCAAAAATTTACTATTTTTTAATAGGAAATTTTTCAAAAATTTACTATATTTTCAAAGGAAATTTTTCAAAAATTTCCTACTTTTTAATAGGAAATTTTTCAAAAATTTCCAATTTTTTAATAGGAAAATTTTCAAAAATTTCCTATTTTTTCAAAGGAAATTTTCCAAACGTTACTATTTTTTCAAAGGAAATTTTTCAAAAATTTATTATTTCCTATTTTTATAAGAAATTTTTCAAAAATTTCCTATTTTTATAGGAAATTATCAGGAAATTTTTCAAATATTTCTTATTTTTTATGGGAAATTTTTCAAAAATTTCCTATTTTTTAATAGGAAACTTTTCAAAAATTTCCTATTTTTTAATAGGAAACTTTTCAAAAATTTACTATTTTTTCAAAGGAAATTTTTTAAAAATTTATTTATTTTTAGGAAATTTTTCAAAAATTTCTTATTTTTATAGGAAATTTTTCAAAAATTTCCTATTTTTATAGGAAATTTTTCAAAAATTTCCTATTTTTTAATAGGAAATTTTTCAAAAATTTACTATTTTTTAATAGGAAATTTTTCAAAAATTTACTATTTTTTAATAGGAAATTTTTCAAAAATTTACTATTTTTTCAAAGAAAATTTCTCAAAAATTTACTATTTTTTCAAAGGAAATTTCTGAAAAATTTCCTTTTTTTTTAAACTAAATTTTTCAAAAATTTCCTATTTTTATAAGAAATTTTTCAAAAACTTTCTATTTTTATAGCAAATTTTTCAAAAATTTCCTATTTTTAGAAGGAATTTTTCACAAATTTTCTATTTTTATAGGAAAATTTTCAAAAATTTCCTATTTTTATAGGAAATTTTTCAAAAATTTACTATTTTTATAGGAAATTTTTAAAAAAATTTACTATTTTTATAGGAAATTTTTCAAAAATTTCCTATTTTTTAATAGGAAATTTTTCAAATATGTCGTATTTTTTAATAGGAAATTTTTCAAAAATTTCCAAATTTTTTAATAGGAACTTTTTCAAAAATTTCCTATTTTTTAATAGGAAATTTTTCAAAAATTTCCTATTTTTTAATAGGAAATTTTTCAAAAATTTCCTATTTTTTAATAGGAAATTCTTCAAAAATTTATTTTTTTTATAGGAAATTTTTCAAAAATTTCCTATTTTTGAATAGAAAATTTTTAAAAAATTTCCTATTTTTGAATAGAAAATTTTTCAAAAAATTCCTATGTTTGAATAGAAAATTTTTCAAAAATTTCCTATTAATTAACAGGAAATTTTTCAAAAATTTCCTATTTTTTAATTTTTCAAAAATTTCCTATTTTTATAGGAAATTTTTCAAAAAATTCCTTTTTTTATAGGAAATTTTTCAAAAATTTCCTTTTTTTTATAGGAAATTTTTCAAAAATTTCCTACTTTTATAGGAAATTTTTCAAAAATTTCCTATTTTGATAGGAAATTTTTCAAAAATTTCCTATTGTGATATGAAATTTTTCAAAAATTTCCTATTTTGATAGGAAATTTTTCAAAAATTTCCTATTTTGATAGGAAATTTTTCAAAAATTTCCTATTTTTATAGGAAATTTTTTAAAAATTTCCTATTTTCATGGGAAATTTTTTCAAAAATTTCCTATTTTCATGGGAAATTTTTTCAAAAATTTCCTATTTTTACAGGAAAATTTTCGAAAATTTCCTACTTTTATAGGAAATCTTTCAAAAATTTCCTATTTTTATACGAAATTTTTCAAAAATTTCCAATTTTTTAATGGGAAATTTTTCAAAAATTTACTATATTTTAATAGAAAATTTTTCAAAAATTTCCAATTTTTTAATAGGAAATTTTTCAAAAATTTCCTATTTTTTAATAGGAAATTTTATAAAAATTTCCTATTTTTTAATAGGAAATTTTATAAAAATTTCCTATTTTTTAATAGGAAATTTTATAAAAATTTCCTATTTTTTAATAGGAAATTTTATAAAAATTTCCTATTTTTTAATAGGAAATTTTATAAAAATTTCCTATTTTTTAATAGGAAATTTTATAAAAATTTCCTATTTTTTAATAGGAAATTTTATAAAAATTTCCTATTTTTTAATAGGAAATTTTATAAAAATTTCCTATTTTTTAATAGGAAATTTTATAAAAATTTCCTATTTTTTAATAGGAAATTTTATAAAAATTTCCTATTTTTTAATAGGAAATTTTATAAAAATTTCCTATTTTTTAATAGAAAATTTTATAAAAATTTCCTATTTTTTAATAGGAAATTTTATAAAAATTTCCTATTTTTATAGAAAATTTTTGAAAAATTACATTTTTTTATAGGAAATTTTTGAAAATTTTCATTTTTTTATAGGAAATTTTTGAAAAATTTTATTTTTTTTTACGAAATTTTTATAGGAAATTTTAGAAATTTTGAAAATATGAAATTTTTCAAAAATTTCCAATTTTTATAAGAAATTTTTCTAAAATTTCCTATTTTTATAAGAAATTTTTCAAAAATTTCCTATTTTTATAGTAAATTTTTCAAAAATTTGCTGTTTTTATAGTAAATTTTTCAAAAATTTCCTGTTTTTAAGGAAATTTTTCAAAAATTTCCTGTTTTTAAGGAAATTTTTCAAAAATTTCCTACATTTACAGGAAATTTTTAAAAAATTTTCTATTTTTATAGAAAATTTTTCAAAAATTTTCTATTTTTTATAGGAAATTTTTCAAAAATTTTCTATTTTTATAGGATTTTTTCAAAAATGTTCTATATTTATAAACAGTGATGAAGTTTTAATTTTGCATTATCAATCATAGCACTTTTCACTTTACTCCGTTATTTAATTTCATTTTTTTTTTTTTCAATTTTATTTCATTTATTTGAAACTTTATTCAAGAGTTTTGTTGTTTTAGTTTTATTTTCTATTAATGTTCAAAAGCATACTTTTGCCGACTAAAACTCATATTAACTTGCCAAACAAACTAAAATAAAATAAAACCCCAAAAAGTATGCCACTGTTGTTGAAAACAAAAGTTTATGTGTTTTTTGGTTTTAGGGTTCAATAGAACAAATGCATGAACAAAAAAACCAACAAATAAAACACTTAACTATTCAACAGAAAAATAAAAAATTAAAGGAAAATTCACAAGAAAAACAAAAAAAGGGAACCATAATGAAAGGGGCCATTAAAGATACTTGTGAAAATGAAAATGGTCAAGTAAGTATGCAATATAAATTGAGATATAAAACTATTGCAAGCAGAAAAGTAAGCTAGAGAAATTTATGTTATATTTAAAACTGTTGTAAATGAAGTGAGAGAATATTTAATTTTGAACGAACGAATTTTTGAAAAAATAATCATATAGTATGTATAAGTTTAGGAGTCTTAAATTCGAACTTGATTTCGAACTAAACTTTATGGCTGTAAAATAATTTCTTCAATTTTTTTTTTTTGAAACAATTAATTTCTAGTTTTGATTAAAATGTTAAATAAAATTAAGATTTCAAGAATATTCTTGAAAATCAAATCTTTTAAAGTGTTAATCTTATCTTCGAAAATTCGAAATTGTTTTCGAACTTAACTTTTGCGCTCTAAAATAATATTTTCCACATTTTTTAAACAATTAATTGATATTTTTGCTTAAAATGTTAAGTATTTACAATTCAATATTCGATATTCGATGTTCGAAAATTCGAAATTAATTTTGATTAGTTATTAAATTGGTTATTGAATAATTTAAAAATTATATTCAACTTATTTCCAATATAAAAACTAAAAAAATAAAATAAAAATTTAAAGAATTTAATTAAACAAGTTTAGCTTAAGTTCGAAAATTCGAAGTTAGAGTCATATTTCAGTTATCAGCTTCAAAATAATATCAAAATTGTTCAGAAATATTTAAATCTTTACAATTCTTGGAATTTTTTCTAATCTTCGAATATTCGAACTTGATTTCGAAGTAAACATTTTGGACCAAATTTTGACTTTATCACTTAATTTAACTTAAAAATGTATGTTGTTTTACTGGTTTAAACCATGTTTGAACTTTCGAATTATCTTTCTCCATTCGAAAATTCTAACATGACTTCGAACTTAATACTTTTTGCTCGAAAATTATTTATAAAACTTTTTTAGCTCCATTTCTATAAAAGTTTATTTAACATTATTAAACCAAGTAGTTTTGCTAATGTTAACCTAATGTTCGAAAATTCGAATTTAATTTCGAATTTTAGTTTTATGCTTTAAACTGATTTTAAATACATTTTTTGTTTATTTTCCTTCAAAAATGTTTCCAAATAATAAAAATTGTAACAATTTGAATCTTTTTAAGCAAATATTCGAAAATTCGAACTTAATTTCGAGTTAATATTTTTGCTTAAAACTGATAATATACAAATTTTAGTTCAATTTCTTTTAAATTTTATTTTTTCGAGCATAATTTAAAATTTACAATGTATAAAATTCAATGTTAATGTTCGAAAAATTAAACCTGAATTCGAATTTAAATTTTTTGCTTTAGACTAATTTATTTCTATCAAAATTTTTTGTTAATAACGAAATATTTACAATTTTGTTCCTAAAAATATTACAATTTGACGAAAATAGAAATTTATTTAAATGTTTACATTCTTAGAAGATGTTCGAAAATTTAAAAAACAAATCGAACATTCAATTTTTCTGAAAATTTTATATTTAACACTTAAATTTATATCAATTTATATTTTTAAACAAATACAAAATTAAAAATTTAGTTATTTATACATTTTTGGCTAATGTTCGCAAATTCGAACTCAATTTCGAAAATTATTTTTCTGTTTTTTTATCATTTCTAACACTTTTTTTGTTATATTTTCTTCAAATTTGTTTGGAAATACAAAAATTACATTCTTAAAAGATGTACGAAAATTTAAAAAAAAATTCGAACATTTTCTCAAAATTTTATATTTAACACTTTAATTTAACACAATTTATATTTTTAAACAAATAAAAAATTGAGAATGACGTTATTTACACATTTTTGGCTAATGTTCGAAAATTCGAACTCATTTTCGAATATTATTTTTCTGTTTTTTAAAAATTTCTTACACATTTTTGGTTATATTTTCTTTAAATTTCTTTGAAAATACAAAAATTACATTCTTAGAAGATGTTCGAAAATTTGAAAAAAAAAATCGAAAATGAAAATTTCCTTAAAATTTTATATTAAACACCTCAATTTCACCCAATTTCTATTTTTAAACAAATAAAAAATTAAGAAATCCGTTATTTAAACATTTTTGGCTAATGTTCGAAAATTCGAACTCATTTTCGAAAATTATTTTTCTGTTTTTTAATAATTTCTAACACTTTTTTTGTTATATTTTGTTATATAAATTTTCATTTATTTCCACGTTTGAAAAATATCATCAAACTAACTTGTCTTTTAATGTTCGAAAATTCGAAATTAATTTCGAATTAATATTTTTTTGCTAACAATTATTTAAGAAACTTAAGAATTCAATGCCTTTAAAAATTGGGCCATAAAAAGTAAATACTGTAAATTGTTTACACATTTCGTATATTCGAACTTAATTTTGAACTTAAACTCATATCTTAGTTTAAAAATGTTTTTTAATAAATTTTATATTATTTCCAGGTTCCAAAAATATCGAGTTATCATTATAACTAACTAGTTTTTCAATGTTCGAAAATTCGAAATTGATTTCGAATTATAATGTTTTTGCTTAAAATGATTTTAAAAACTTTCCAATTCAATTTCTTTAAAACTTTGGCCAGAAAAAGTAAAAATTATAAGTTTTTTACACAGTTCGAATATTCGAACTTAATTTCGAATTTAAATTTAAACTCAAATTTTAGTTTAAAAATGATTTTTAATAAATTTTATATTATTTCCAGGTTCGAAAAATATCGGGTTATCATCAAAACTAACTTCTTTTTCAATGTTGGAAAATTCGAAATTGATTTCGAACTATAATGTTTTTTCTTAAAATGATTTTAAAAACTTTACTATTTAATTTCCTTTAAAAATTCGGCAGAATAAATAAAAATTATATTTTTTTTTTAAGTTTAAATATTCGAACTTAATTTCGAATTTAAATTTAAACTCATTTTTTAGTTAAGAATTGGTTGCAATAAATTTTCAATTATTTCCACGTTTGAAAAATATCGAGTTATCATCAAACTAACTTGTCTTTTAATGTTCGAAAATTCGAAATTAATTTCGAATAAATATTTTTTTGCTTAAAATGATTTTAAAAACTTTCCAATTCAATTTCTTTAAAAATTTCTCCAGAAAATCATAAAAATATCCAATTTTTCTAATAAAAGCTTTGAACAATTTCTTTCAAACTTCTTTCAAATTTTAGTCATTTTAACGATAATCTTTATGTTAAATTGCAAATGTTAGTCATTATCCTTTTTCTTTTAAATTTTAACCAAATATTTAAAGGGGTATATAAACAATTTTTAATTAAAAGAAAAAATTCAATGACCCCTCGTTGTTTTCTTCTCTCCTCGTTTTGTTTTGAGCTTGAAGACAAAGTGCATTTTTAATGCAAATTAAGGAAAAAAACTACATAAATACGAAAAAAATACATGAACAAATTGTTCAACCCAAATTCGAGGAGAAAAAAGGTCCTTAAATAACAAAACGTGTACGTACGAGCATAAAAATGTAAGAAAACAGAATAATGGGGCTTGTTAAATGTTAAATGTTATTTTGTAAATATAATTCTCTTGAATTGCTTCAGAAAACAGTGTTGTCAACTTTGAATTTTTAAAAAGCTATAAAAAAGCTAAGAACGCCTATTTTAAAATTATCGAAGTTACAGAAAAAATAGACGTGAATAATTTAATTAAACTTTATGCCTTTTACTATTTTGATAGGATCCTCTATTTGATAGGATCCTCTATTTGATAGGATCCTCTATTTGATAGGATCCTCTTAATTCTTCTGAAAAAAATAAAAAGCTGTTTTAGAATTCCATGCCCTTCGATCTTGTTCTCCAATTTCGTAAGCCAAGCTTTGAAAGATTTTCCTCTAATTGGTCTTTCAATCAAAGTTTCGAACGTCCACTTCTAACATAAGGACATTTTTTTATAATTCTAGCTTTTTCCACACATATTTTTATAGTTCTTATGGAAGAAATCACGGCACATGTTAGCTCACTACATAAACGGGTGTTAACGTAGTTCTCTGGGTAATACCCCGAGGAGGTCAGTGTCCACAGTTAAGATAAAGAATAACCAAGATAAGTCTGGGCTTACAAAGTTAAGACCAATTAGAACCGTTGATTGGTATCCATCATCTCATACATTAGCCAAGGCGGTATTACTGACGCAATATCTTTATCCCAGTTCACATATAATGTTATGTAGTCTATTCTGATATCTAAGCAGGCAAATAATTATATTTATAGACTTTGATCAAATCTAATTTGTGTCTTTAAAGCTATTTCTTTTATATGCAAATGGAGATCCATGTCTAAGATGCACATTTTTCCCGTAATCTGTAAATAATTTTATTTACACGTTCAACTAAAGTTGCGTGGATTATCGTGTTCATAATAGGCCACCAAACGGGTAAGAATTGGTCTTTCAATGGCTTTGTATAACCAGTAAATTAATCGATTTTCAGTCCCCGAGTTCTACATTCTTCTGTTATCCTTGTCTCTCAGTGGAGCATAGGGCCTCGAAGTTTTACCATTAAGTTTCTAAAAATACATTGCTGCGTAGGATTGACTCTCTTTTTATAATTTGATATCCATTTAATCTTGTAATCAAATACTTCTTCCAGAAAATTGGTTTCTGTCGATAATTCTTATAATCTTCCTCCAAGTTTTTAGAAATTAAAGAAGGCAATCTCTTCTCGTAAAAATCACTATGTCCGTTTTTGATAGAGTTTCTCCACATTTTGTTGGTGAAATGACTGCTCCTTGAGGTGTGTCTCTGGTGGCAATAGCTTGTAGTACTGATTTATACAATTCTGACTGAATCTATCGTTGTTATCCTCAAAGGCAAGGAGTTTCTTGACCCTATAACCAGACTATATTGCAAAAGGTATGATGTTCATTTCATGACGAATTTGGAATACCTCGAAGACATTAAATTTTCAATGATTCTCCACTCACTTTTAAGAACGTTATCATTTGCCTCAGTTGATGACAGTTGAGGATCCAAAATTTTGCAATTTTGGGCCTACCCGATTTTATAATCAAACGATTTTTAGATTTAAGGGTTGTGAAGTTTTACTGGAACAATGGATCAATTCAATTCTTTTAAATGGGGCGGATCACATCTGGTAATAACTACAAAACCACAAAGAATTTAAGTATATTAAATTCCACAAGCACTTACTGAATTATCGATAAGAGGCTTATTCAAGACAACCTGAAACCTTGGGGCGATATCGCAGAGAAACGCCCCCAGAAGTAGAGTGACTGTCTCCTCAATTTCGATGTTGTGACAACTGCGACAGTGTTAAAGGTTAAGTCTTCTGGTATGAAACCCAAAAACCTAGTGTCCTGTTAAGATAGAGATTATACAACATTTATCGTTATAAGTGGCCATGTTTGCCTGGAGATTGAACAAGTGGTTTCAGTGGGCCAAGTATTCTGGGCTGACCCATAAAGAGATTGCCCAATTACTGTCCGTTAATTGGTCGATGTTTTTCTGACTCAGGAGAGCAGCGGGTGTGTTGTGCTCAGGTACCCAGAAAAGTTTAATACTGCAATGTCTCGCCATCTCGTTAAGAGATCAAACATCTTTAAAAATCTGCCATTAAGGCATTAGGGATTTCCAGAGATAGTTACAGTAAAGGATTTGTTAAAGAGAGGAGTGTATATGCAGTAGTCAATGTAGTCAGATATATTAATAATTTTATCTAGAATAGTGGAGTGTCCTATTAGTGAGTGGGACCAGGTTCCGATACTGCTAAGTCGGACAGCCGAGTTAAGACCAATTTTTCGTGCCACTAGCTTGACTGGGAGCCAGTTAAGCATGACAAAGAATGCCTTAGATGATGTGGTTTTTAAGGCACCAGTAATCATTACAGCAGACGATCTTAATATTTTAGTAAGAGTGAGAGTGAGATTAGGATAGAAAAGAAGTGGTAGCAACTACGTTATCATAGGGAAAGAATCCTACCTAAGCCATCTGAGTCCCACCCACAACATCACTCAGTTCGCCTATGTCACCTATGGAATCTGTTACCTTATGGAATCTGTTACCTAGAAATGTAAGTCATGGATTGCTCATTTCCATCTATATAGCCCAGAATTCAGTGCGCAATGGCCAGTTAGAATACCTATGAAGACGTCTTTTAAAACCCAGCAATAACTTGGCTTTGCGTTAGGGTCCAATTTATTGTGCAAGTGGCCAAGTTAATGCCAAGTTATGCCAGTTCTTTGCTATTTCCTCACCGACCCAAGACTTGATTCTGGGTTTCCAGACACAAATTCTGAAAAAGCTGGACATATGGAAAAAAAAATACTTGACAATTAGCTAGACATTAATAATAAAAAACTTGCTTTAATAATTTGCTTCGATGAATCTTTCAATTTTTGATAAACGGAATTGCGAATACTGTAATTAACCGCTGCGATATCGAGAGAAAATGAAATCGTCCGAGATGCTGTAGCTAATACATCTGAAACAATTTTCAACAGAAAACACATGTTATTCGCTTTTGTCGATGACATTGATATCATGGGGCACATATTACGCGATTTGACTGCCGCCTTTTCAAGTATCAAGAAGGAATCTAATAAAATGGGTCTAGTTATCAATGAATCAAAACAAAACAAAGGTCTTCAATCCTCAAGAGTTGGACCACATGTGATCGTTGATCTTGTTCGAAATAGTGAAACAGAAATTTTTATGAAAATACTTACGTTTTCTTTCGACTTGTTTTTCAACTTATCTTTCGCATAAAATAAAGTTAGTGAAACGAAAAACAAATTTCTTTCGTATAGGATAAGAAAGAAAGCATTCTTTCGAGATCGTGGAACAGGCTTGTAATCAGATATTTAGCCTAGAAATTTTGCTTCAAGTTTTTGAGAATTAAAGGAAGACAATATTTTTCTCGTAAAAATCATTGTGTCCGTTTTTGATAGATTAATATTAAAACGGCATTTTGTTGCACACTTAGGCAGAAATATCCAAACGAGTTCTTTAAAGCTTCCATTGACTTTTGGAAAAAAAAAGTTAACAAAATATTTTTCGCAGTCAAAACTCGAAAACCTCTAAATTGGCAATACTATCTTTAACATACAAAGAGAATTTATGATTAAGATGAAACAAAAACAAACAAAAGCAGCAGCAGCGAAAGAACGAAGCAAATGAAAAGAAAAAATAAGGCAAACAATTTTGTTCTCTTAAATAAATTATGAGTATGTATAAACAAAAGCAACAAAAACAACAAGAAATTTAAAAATATACACTTTTTTTTAGAGAAATATAAGTATGAATGTATGTATGTATGATTGTATGTTTGCAAGTATGTAGTTTTGTATGGAGGAATCTATAGGTAAATGACTGTAAGTCTGACAGACTATCAGCAACATTTTCAAACATTCTTCAGTTCAATATAAAAAAAAGCTATAAATTTGTTGTTGTTGTTTTAAGTTCACCCAGTTTTTGACACATTTAAAAAAAGGCAACGATTTAAATTTGCAACAAAATCTCCAACAAGAGACGCCCAAATTTGGGGGTTTATTTAAGTTTTAAGATTTTTTTTCTTCTAAAATTTGTAGGAAAATTTAAAATATTTTACCTTAAAAGGCTTTTTGTTGTCAGCTTCCATTTTGTAGTTGTTGTTGTTGCTGTTGTTCTTGATGATGTTGCTGCAGCTGCTGATGACTTTGTTAATTGTCAAATTTGTTAAAACACTTTTTCACTTATTCCGAAACACTAGATAAAAAGTCCAATAAAAAGTCTTTGTTCTATTTTTTGGGGGCACTACAAGTCCTTAGCAAAAGTTTTCCTTTCGTTTTTTTTTTTTGGCTTAAATTTTTATTAAGTTTTTCTTTAATTAATGTTTGCTTTAGGTTTTTTATTTAACTCAAACTTTTTGTCTATGATTTATTAATCAACACAATCTTTAGCTCACTCAGTCCATAAGCATTTGCTTTTTTTTAATTCTTTGTTTCAAAAAACGTTCTTTGTTCTTTTTTCTGAGTTTTTAGAAAGAATTTTGCATTTAGCACAACTTTAGCGAGCACCGGTTGTACTTTAAATGAGCTCTAGAACATGCATGTGCTTGTTTTATAAAACCCCATATTATAACATTTTTTTTATTTGGAGCTAAGTTTTGTTTACATTTTCCATGTATGGGGTTAGCTCTCTTTCAAATCAAACACTCTCTGTTATTTAACACTCTTTCTATCACTTACACTCTCTGTTATCATATACCAACACTAACTGTTAAAGCAAAACAGCTGTTAAGTAAAAAAAGGCGTGTGTGTTGTTGCTGTTAAATTTTGCTTTCTTTTAACATTCTCATAGTAAATTTAGGTTAAGTTTACATTGGTTCTGTTAATTTACTTGAATTTTAGTTAACAGTTCACGTCATTTATGTATTTATGATGAATGTTAATGTTAAATATGTCATATTTTCTGTTCTATTTTATGAAAGGACATTTTTTACTTTTTTGTTTTCAATATATAATATACATGCACAAACATGCATGTATTTGCTTAATGTTTATTTTTTTCGCCAAAATTTAACGTCATACAAAGGAAATTCAAATTTAAAGAAATTCAAGGAAATTTCTTTATTTAATAACATTATTTGTTTCTGTAAAACAAGTAATTAAGAAAATCTTCGTAATTCTAAAAGGTTATTTCGAAACCCTAGAGTTAGCAAGATACAAAATCAGAGAGACTTTGCCCAACATTAGCTTAAAACTAAATATGGCGCCATCTAGTGTAGTGACCTTATGTTTAGGTTGATTTTAGCCATCGTTAAAACACTCTTGTACGCTGGAGCGTTATCTTGATAAAAAAATATTTTTTTGTGTTGTTAGCCAGGACGTTTTTCTCGAATTTGTACAATTAATTGATCCAAAAGGTTGCAATAGTACTCTGAATTTATTGTTTTACCCTTTTGCAGATAGTCAATCAATAAAATACCTTTGAAGTCCCAAAAAACCGTTGCCATAACCTTACCAGCCGATTGATTTGCTTTTGCCTTCTTTGGGGCACTTCCTCCAGCTTCAGTCCATTGTTTGGATTGTTCCTTTGTCTCTGGAGTATGGTGGTGGATCCATGTCTCATCAACAGTTATGAAACGACGCTTAAAACCCATTCTATTTCGCTTAAAACGATCCAAACAAGCTTGAGAAATGTTCATTCTTATGCGTTTTTGGTCGACTGTTAGCAAATGCGGCACCCATATTGCAAAAAGCTTTTTCATCTGTAGTTCTTCATGCAAAATGAAATGGACTCGATCATTTGAGATGCCCATGATATTAGCTGTTTCACGCACTTTTATTCGTCGATCATTTAATACCATATCATGCATTTTGGCTACAATTTCTGTTGTTGTTGCTGTTTTTGGACGTCCACTACGTGGTTCATCTTCAATGCTTGTACGACGACCACGTTTAAATTCAGCAACCCAATTTTTTACTCTTGCATATGAAGGAGCACTTTCATCTAACACGTTCACCATATCATTATGAATTTTTTGTCCCGATAAACCTTTTTTATGTAAATATTTTATGACACCACGTATTTCTAATTTTTCCATTGTAAAAAAATTGCGGATGCGTCTTTTGTGAACACCTGCTTCTGTATGAAGGAGTTACCAGATCGAAACAAAATTTAATACGTTTATAGCAGAGATGGAAGTTTCCAAAACACTTAACTTTTTTCTGTTTGTACCACATTTTTTGTGCTAGGCTAAGGAGTTTCCGAACCGCCCTCGTATATGAATAAGAATGCAGTCGTTGTAGTAACGGCTTTGATCGATCTAAACTTGGTTAGCCCAAACCTATCTTAATCTATCCTTCATCTCAACTGTGGGAGCTAACAGACTCGCAGTAAGACCTGAGGACTACGTTTACTACCCGTTTATGTTGTGGGCGAACATGTCTTCTTCTGTCATCCTTGACTCCCTTCTCGCGTAAATACAAAATACCCAGCTTTACTCTTCCAAAATTAAATAAGTTTGAACTTATGCTCATTGATCATGCCAAATATCTGGTGGTTATTCTGGACTCAAAACTGTCCTAGAGCCTGAACACCCAATTTGGGGTGTCTAAAGCGTCTTTTGCGCTCTATTCATGCAGAGGGGCCATTGGCAAAACCTGGGGTCTAAATTCCATCAACACTGCCTGGCTCTTCGACATGGTGGTTAAGCCTATATTAATATATGGCAAACCAAGGCAAACCAGAGGGACTATTTTAACAAAATCTTAAGATCTTCCGCTCTAATGATTGCCGGTGCCTTAAGAACTACTCCATCAAAGGCGCTCTTTGCCATGCTCAACTGGCTCCCAGCCGAACTAATGGCAATGCAAATTGCTCTTAACTCGGCTGTCCGTCTCAGCACAATTGGAACCTGGTCCCACTCACAAACCGGACATTCCACTATCCTGGACAAAATCACAAATATCCCTGACCACATAGATTAGGAGGAGTGGATATGCACTCCTATCTTCGACAAATCTTTCACTGTGACTATCTCTGGAGACCCCCATCTTCAGATGACGGCTGTCTGGAGGTATACATTGATGGTTGGAAGTCAAAGATAGGCGTAGGGGGAGGGTTCTTCTTCATCCCACTTCTAGGGAAGAAAATTTGCTTTAGGCTCCCTGATCAATGTAGTGTCCTACAATCCGAGATATCGGCTATTCATAAAGCAGTCAAATGGTTGAGATACCACAGAATATACCACAGGGATATTCGTTTCTGTATCGACAGTCAGGCTGCAATAAAATCCCTTTCTAATGTCCATACGACATCTGTTCTTACCCGCAAATGCCGGGCATCTCTTAACGAGATGGCAAGACATTGCAAGATCGAACTCTTCTGGGTACCCGGGCATAACAACATACCTGGTAACTCCATCGCGGAAAACCTTGCTAAGTCCGGTGCTCTCCTGAGTCAGGACAACATCGACCAATTTACGGGCTTACCGCTATCTGCTTGCAAATCAATAATTTGGCAATTTCTTTTCGCGTCAGCGCAGAGCGAGTGGTCTTCGGAAACCACTTGTTCCATATCTAGGCAAACATGGCCCACCTACAACACTAAACGTTTAAATAGCTCGGAAACTTTACCTCATCACAGACTCCGCAACCTTATCTCAACCCTAACAGGTCATTGCGCTTTTGGGCTACATGCCAGAAGACTTAATCTTCAATTCTATGACTATTGTCGTAGTTGTCATAACACAGAAGAGGAGGAGACAGTGACTCATCTTCTTTGTCACTGCTCCGCCCTCTCGACTTCAAGGGCTCTCAATCTGGGGGCACCTTTTCTGCATGATTTATCGAATCTAGCGAGTATTGACATTTGTAAAATATACTCTTTTATCAGGGCTTCAGGATGGCTTAATAAGCCTCTCACTAATAGCCTGCAGTAATTATTTTTGTTCTTTCCTTCCAGTCTATCCCTTGCAGGTAACACAAAGGGACCGCTTTTAGGACCCAAGTGACGCTGACCCAACATCGGCTGCCTTACCTAACCTAACCTATCCTTGATTGACTCCCAGTGGAACATAGGGCCTCAACCATTCTATATCGGACGAGATGTTAGGCATACGTCTCCACGTTCTAGGGCATACAACTCTTGTTATCTCGTCTGATGGAGGGCTCTTCAGAAATCCAAGTACAAAAAGATAATAGAAAGTTCCAGTAGTAAGTTTTCTTTAGGTGCGATTCGAACCAGCCTATCTCTCTGCACATAATTCGAATACAAGCTAATGCATCTGCAGCAGTTTCTACTAAATATTTACAATAACTTGGAGCAATGTCGTTCAAAGCTTCCACCACATGTGCTCTCAGTTTTCGAAATTACCAGGGGTTCTGGCAACACCTCTCTTAAGAACTCTACTCAAGGACTTTGTACCCGTTGTCATTGAGCCATTATTCTCTAAGTTTGGCGGTGTGTTTGAGGTATTTGTCCTGTTGGAAAATGACCTTTTATTTCTCAAATCCAAATTTTTCGCAGAAAACGGGGAGATTCCGTACCTTTAAGCTTTCCTTCCAATTTATATTTGGTTTATTAGTTTGACGTCTTCGGATAAAATTGGCTTCATTCATCAGAATGTTCTCGGGAGACTGTGTCTCGACTATAACATAGTAGAGATTATGTCTCGACTATATTATAGTAGAGATTATGTCTCGACTAATGTAAAGTCGATATTATGTCTCGGCTATAATACAGTCGGCAATATATTTCGTCTCTAGTGTCGAGATTTTGCGTCTCGAAGGGATTTCAATCAACATTTTACCATGAAGATAACTTGAAACATTGTTTAAATTTTTCATTACGGAGATGTTATGATGATCATTACTATAATAATGATGTTCTTGTTCTAATGATAATGATGATGATGTTGCGAGTATTAAGAAGGATGATAAGCTTGTGAGTTAAACATAAGCATAATTTGACCCAGTTTTTGTTTTTGCTTTAAGCTTTAGAAAACAAAAATATGTGTATAATGCACAATACAAACACACACTTACACTCGCATACAAATGCAGCCATTATACACACACACACATACTCACACTGACATACAATGTACCTGTATTTGTATTAACTTTGTTTAAAACTAAAGGAAATAATTGCTTAGGGGTGATTTTTTTTTGTTAGCAGCAACAAAAAAATATTTAGCGGAAATTTAAAGAAATTTCTCGAAAAGAGTAGAAGTATGTATATATGTATATGTAAGTGTGTGCTAAATTTTTATTTGCATTTTTTCGTTTGGAATTATTTTATGAATAGAACATTAGAGGAATGAACTATGTGTTTGAGTGTGTGTGTGTGTTTGTGCATGTATGTCAGTGTGTTGTGGTTAGGTTAACAAATTTCCTACATATAAACACTCGCACACACACACACACTCTCAACAATCATGTGATAGGATTTTGGTTTGATTTTGTTTTTGTTGCTGATGTTTGCAAAGAATCGTGGGGCATGTCATGGTGAGGGCTTGTAATTTGTTGAGAAAACAGTATAAAAACCCTAAAAACCAGGGACCGTAACAGTTATGACTTTTATCGAAAAAGTCAAAAAATAACAATTATTTTTTAACTTTTATTTTAAAAATCGAAAATAAAAGTTATTTTTTAACTTTTATTTTAAAAATCAAAAGTAAAAGTTATTTCTTAACTTTTATTCTAAAAATCAAAAATAAAAGTTATTTTTTAACTTTTATTTTAAAAAGCAAAAATAAAAGTTATTTTTTAACTTATATTTTAAAAATCAAAAATAACAATTATTTTTTAACTTTTATTTTAAAAATCAAAAATAAAAGTTATTTTTTTAAAATTAACATGCTTAATAAAATAAACTGTTTGGGTATGTTAGTAAGTGCTACATATATATTAATTTCTCTATATTAAAGTTTGTATGCAGAATAAAGCGAATTCATTATTTATTTCAATACTAGCTTTATAACCCGCTACTTCGTTAGCGGCACCATTTGAATTGACAAAGTTACAAAATTTACCAAAATAACTTTTTCACTTATTTATCAATTCCGATATAAATTAAATTAAATACTTATTGGTTCTTAAGATACATATAGGACAAAATAAGTACCTACCCTCTACATTTTCAAAAAAGTACTACACACGCCTCCCTTATTTTTGTAGCTGACCCAATTTTGATTGCTAACCCAATTTAAATCTTGTTCTTGTCGCTTTTGATTTTGAATATTTTACAAAAGTTTCCTTTTTTTACCCGTTGGTTACCCCTGATCAGCCAAATTAAAAAAAAAAAATCCGGATACATGTCCTAATATTTTTATTGCTGATCTTAACTCCATTTTTGTTAATTGAAAAAAATACCAAACACCTGTCACATATTTCTTCAATGTCAATAGAACAGTCCATAAATCATTGATTTATTTATTATTTTATTGATTTAAACAACATGCACAGTTTAAAAGGAAAAAACCTATCTTTAAATTTTTGACCCGTTTTTGTTATTTTCGATTGCGGTATAAATTTTGTTTCTATAATAATTGATTCAAAAATTATATATGGGTCAAAAAAGTACCAAAATTTAGTTTTTATCCTTTTTATTCCCTATTTTTAGCTCATTTACGAAAAGTACCTACTAAAAACATGACTTTTTATTTTTCTATTCGATCTAAATCCAATTTAAATTTTTTTTCTGTCGATATTAGTATCAGAGATATAACTTTACTAATGTTTTTATTTTCTACCCTATTTTAACCCCAAAACTGTTTAATTTGCAAAAAGTACTGAAAAGTCCCTTAATTTTTAGGGCTGATCTTAGACCATTTTAGTGTTTGTTTCCATCCATTAGGTTTAGAAGATATAATGTCATCGATTTTTCCCTTTTTTACCCCTTTGATTGACACATCTCTAATTTATACTTTTGACTTCATTAGCTTAAATGAATATTTTCCCGTTTTCACCTTTTGGAACCCCATTTATCGTAAAAGTACCAAGCACATGTTTAATATTTTGTTAATACTTATTGATTGTGGCATAAAGTGAGTCTTTATGTTTATAAGTTCAAAAGATACGCATGGATACGCAAGTACAAAAATATAGTTTTTACCCTTTTTGCCCTTATTAGTGCCATTTCCAAAAAAAGTACAGAACACATGTCCCTTTAATTTTCTAGCCGATTATATGATTTATTCATTTTCTAGCCTGTTTTAACCATAAGCGGCCAAATTAAAAAAAATACCGAACCCGTGTCCTTTAATTTTTAATGCTGATCATAGACCAATTTAATCTTTGTTTCTATCACTTTTGATTTATGAGATATTACGTTACCTATTTTCCCCCTTTTTACTCCAAACATTAAAAAAAGGAATCAATCGCGTGTCTTATACTTCTGCAATGTGAATAGACCTGTCTGTAAATTATACTTCTGGCTTTATTTGTTTAAATGATATTCATAGTTTTTACTCTTTTGTGCCTCATTTATCGTAAAAGCGCCAAGCACCTTCTTAATTTTTGTTAGTCCTTATCAATTGTGATGTAAATAGAGTATTTATGTTTATTAGTTCAAGAGATACTTATAGGGTTAATAAAGTACCAAAATATAGTTTTTTCCCTTTTTCTCCCTTATTAGTTCCATTTCCAAAAAAGTACCAAACTCGTGTCCCCTTTTTTTGCAAGATGATCCAAATCCAATTTCAACTTTGTTTCTAACGATGTAAATTTCGGAGATATGATGTTACTAATTTATCCATTTTCTTTTTCAATTTTTTTCAATTTACTTTTTCAATATGAATCCACCCGTCTGTAAATTATAGTTCTGGCTTCATTAGTTAAAAACCTACCCTTGAATATTTTTTTATCTTTTTTACCTCAATTATCGTAAAAGTACCAAATACGTGTCTAATAATTCTTTGTTACTTATCAATTGTGACGTTTACTGTTTCTCTATGTTTGTTATTTCAAAAGATACGTATGGGTTCAAAAAAGTACCAAAATATAGTTTTTGCCCTTTTTTACCCTTATTAGTACCATATTCAAAAAAGTACCAAATACGTTTCTCGTTTTTTTTCAGCCCATCCGAAGCAAATTTCAACTCTATTCCTATCGTTTTGAATTTCGGAGATATGACGTTACTAATATTTCCCATTTTTTCCCTGTTTTAACCCCAAAACGGCCGAATTAAAGAAAAAAGTACCGAATACATGTCCCTTAATTTAAAGTGCCGATTTTAGACCGATTTAGTTGTTGTTTCTATCACTTTTGGCTAAGAAGATATATTTTTACCGATTTTTACCCCCAAAATTAAAAAAAGTACCAGACACTTATTTTACTTTTTTCAGTGTCAATTTACCAGCCAATAAATTATGCTTCTGGCTTCATTAGCCGAAAAGATATTCTTAGCTAAAAAGCAAAAAACCTACTCTTGAATATTTTCCCTTTTTTTTACCCTTTCGTCCCACATTAATCGCAAAAGTACCAAATACGTGTTTAATAGTTTTTTAATGCCTATCAGTTGCGATATAAATTATGTTTCTATGTTTATTAGTTCAAAAAATATATATGTGTTAAAAAAGTACCAAAATATAGTTTTTACCCTTTTTTATTCTTATTAGTACCATTTTTGAAATAGTACCAAATACGTGGCCATTTATTTTTTTATCCGATTCAAATCCAATTTAAACTTCTTTTGCATCGGTGTTAGTTTCGGAGATATGATGTTACTAATTTCTCCCTTTTCTACCCTGTTTTACCCTTTAAAAGGCCGAATTTCAAAAAAGTACCGAATACTTGTCCCTTAATTTTTAGTGCTGATCTCAGACTAATTTAGTTTTGGTTTCTATCACTTTTGATTTAGAAGATATATTTTTACCCCCAAAATTAAAAAAAGTACCAAAAATGTATTTTATTTTTTCTTTGTCAATCGACCAGTCAATAAATTATACTTCTGGCTTCATTAGCCTAAAAGATATTCATAGCTAAAAACAAAAAACCTACCCTTAAATATTTTCCCTTTTTTACCCTTTTGTATCCCATTAATTGCAAAAGTACCAAATACGTATTTAATTGTTTTTTAATATCTATCTGTTGCGATATAAATTATGTTTCTGTATTTATTAGTTCAAAAGATACATATTAGTTGAAAAAAGTACCAAAATATAGTTTTTACCCTTTTTTATCCTTATTAATGCCATTTCCAAAAAAGTACCAAGCACGTGCCTCCTTATTTTCCTAGCCGATTCAAATCCAATTTCAACTTTGTTTGCATCGATGTTGGTTTCGGAGATATGATGTTACTAATTTCTCCCTTTTCTACCCTGTTTTACCTTCTAAGAGGTTGAACTTCAAAACAGTACCGAACATGTGTTCCTTAATTTTAAGTGCCAATCTCAGACCAATTTAGTTTTTGTTTCTATCACTTTGGGTTTAGAAGATATACTTTACCGATTTTTACCCCCAAAATTAAAAAAAAGTACCAAACACGTAGCTTATTTCTTTTCAATGTAAATCTACCAGTCAATAAATTATACTTCTAACTTCATTAGCCTAAAAGATATCCATGGCTAAAAAGCAAAAAACCTATCCTTGAATATATTCCCTTTTTTTACCCTTTTGTACCCCATTAATCGCAAAAGTACCAAATACGTATTTAGTTCTTTTTTAATATCTGTCGGTTGCGATATAAAATATGTTTCTATGTTTATTAGTTCAAAAGATACATATGGGTTAAAAAAAGTACTAAAATATAGTTTTTACCCTTTTTTATCCTTATTAGTGCCATTTTCAAAAAAGTACCAAACACGTGTCCCCTTATTTTTGTAGGCGATTCAAATCCAATTTCAACTTTGTTTCTGTCTATGTTGGTTTCGGAGATATGATGTTACTAATTTCTCCCTTTTCTACCCTGTTTTGCCCGCTAGGCGGCCGATTTTCAAAAAAGTACCGAACACGTGTCCCTTAATTTTTAGTGCTAATCTCAAGCCAATTTAATTTTCGCTTCTATCGCTGTTGGTTAAGGAGATATAATGTTACCGATTTTTCCCTTTTTTACCCTTTTAATTGAAAAAAGTACCAAACACATATTTAATATTTTGTACTGGGCAATCGACCTCCCTATAAATTTTATTGGTAGCTTTATTGGTTCAAGTCAAATACAAAGAAAAAGAAAAATGGACCTACCCTAAATTTTTTTCCCCGCTTTTCCCCCTTTTTGAACCCTGAATCAAAATAGTACCAAACACGTGTCTAATATTTTTTTCTTGTTTACCGGCTCCGTTTTGAATTTTGTTACTCTGTTGATTGGTTTAAAAGATACACATGGGTTTAAAAAAGTACCAACATTTCATTTTTACCCTTTTTACCCCCTATTTGTCCCATCTGCTAAAAAGTACCAAACACGTGTCTACTTATTTTTGCAGCTGATCCCAACGCAATTTCAATTTTGGGCCTATGACGTTTACTTCCGGAGATACAGCATTACTAATTTTTCCCTTTTTTACCCCTTTTTACCCCCTTAGAGGCCGAATTTCCAAAAATCCCGTCTTAGTGGATCTATACTTTGAAAAAGGTACCAGCTGTCAAAATTTCAGCTCTCTAGCTTTAGCCGTTTGGGCTGTGCGATGATGAGTCAGTCAGTCAGTCAGTCAGTCACGTTAGAGTTTTATATATATAGATTTTATTTATAACTAGCTTTATAACCCGCTACTTCGTTAGCGGCACCATTTGAATTGACAAAGTTACAAAATTTACTAAAATAACTTTTTCACTTATTTATCAATTCCGATATAAATTAAATTAAATACTTATTGGTTCTTAAGATACATATAGGACAAAATAAGTACCTACCCTCTACATTTTCAAAAAAGTACTACACACGCCTCCCTTATTTTTGTTCTTGTTCTTGTCGCTTTTGATTTTGAATATTTTACAAAAGTTTCCTTTTTTACCCGTTGTTTATCCCTGATCAGCCAAATTAAAAAAAAAATCCGGATACATGTCCTAATATTTTTATTGCTGATCTTAACTCCATTTTTCAATGTCAATAGAACAGTCCATAAATCATTGATTTATTTATTATTTTATTGATTTAAACAACATGCACAATTTAAAAGGAAAAAACCTATCTTTAAATTTTTGACCCGTTTTTGTTATTTTCGATTGCGGTATAAATTTTGTTTCTATAATAATTGATTAAAAAATTATATATGGGTCAAAAAAGAACCAAAATTTAGTTTTTATCCTTTTTATTCCCTATTTTTAGCTCATTTACGAAAAGTACCTACTAAAAAATGACATTTTATATTTCTATTCGATCTAAATCCAATTTAAATTTTTTTTCTGTCGATATTGGTATCAGAGATATAACTTTACTAATGTTTTTATTTTCTATCCTATTTTAACCCCAAAATTGTTTAATTTGCAAAAAGTACTGAAAAGTCCCTTAATTTTTAGGGCTGATCTTAGACCATTTTAGCGTTTGTTTCCATCCATTAGGTTTAGAAGATATAATGTCATCGATTTTTCCCTTTTTTACCCCTTTGATTGACACATCTCTAATTTATACTTCTGACTTCATTAGCTTAAGTGAATATTTTCCCGTTTTCACCTCTTTGAACCCCATTTATCGTAAAAGTACCAAGCACATGTTTAATATTTTGTTAATACTTATTGGTTGTGGCATAAAGTGAGTCTTTATGTTTATAAGTTCAAAAGATAAGTATGGGTTAAAAAAAGTACAAAAATATAGTTTTTACCCTTTTTGCCCTTATTAGTGCCATTTCCAAAAAAAAGTACAGAACACATGGCCCTTTCTTTTTCTAGCCGATTATATTATTTATTCATTTTCTAGCCTGTTTTAACCATAAGCGGCCAAAATAAAAAAAAAATACCGAACCCGTGTCCTTTAATTTTTAATGCTGATCATAGACCAATTTAATCTTTGTTTCTATCACTTTTGATTTAGAAGATATTACGTTACCGATTTTTCCCCCTTTTTACTCCACTTTTTAACCACTAAACAGCACATGTCTTATACTTTTTCAATATGAATCCACCCGTCTGTAAATTATAGTTCTGGCTTCATTAGTTAAAAACCTACCCTTGAATATTTCCCAGTTTTTATCTTTTTTACCTCAATTATCGTAAAAGTACCAAATACGTGTCTAATAATTCTTTGTTACTTATCAATTGTGACGTTTACTGTTTCTCTATGTTTGTTATTTCAAAAGATACGTATGGGTTCAAAAAAAGTACCAAAATATAGTTTTTGCCCTTTTTTACCCTTATTAGTACCAAATTCAAAAAAGTACCAAATACGTTTCTCGTTTTTTTTTTCAGCCCATCCGAGGCAAATTTCAACTCTATTCCTATCGTTTTGAATTTCGGAAATATGACGTTACTAATATTTCCCTTTTTTTCCCTGTTTTAACCCCAAAACCGCCGAATTAAAGAAAAAAGTATCGAATATATGTCCCTTAATTTAAAGTGCCGATTTTACACCGATTTAGTTTTTGTTTCTATCACTTTTGGCTAAGAAGATATATTTTTACCGATTTTTACCCCCAAAATTAAAAAAGTACCAGACACTTATTTTACTTTTTTCAGTGTCAATTTACCAGCCAATAAATTATGCTTCTGGCTTCATTAGACGAAAAGATATTCTTATCTAAAAAGCAAAAAACCTACTCTTGAATATTTTCCCTTTTTGTTACCCTTTCGTCCCACATTAATCACAAAAGTACCAAATACGTGTTTAATAGTTTTTTAATGCCTATCAGTTGCGATATAAATTATGTTTCTGTTTATTAGTTCAAAAGATATATATGGGTTAAAAAAGTACCAAAATACAGTTTTTACCCTTTATTCTTATTAGTACCATTTTTGAAATAGTACCAAATACGTGACCATTTATTTTTTTATCCGATTCAAATCCAATTTAAACTTCGTTTGCATCGGTGTTAGTTTCGGAGATATTATGTTACTAATTTCTCCCTTTTCTACCCTGTTTTACCCTTTAAAAGGTCGAATTTCAAAAAAGTACCGAACACGTGTCCCTTAATTTTTAGTGCTGATCTCAGACTAATTTAGTTTTTGTTTCTATCACTTTTGATTTAGAAGATATATTTTTACCCCCAAAATTAAAAAAAGTACCAAAAATGTATTTTATTTTTTCTTTGTCAATCGACCAGTCAATAAATTATACTTCTGGCTTTATTAGCCTAAAAGATATTCATAGGTAAAAACAAAAAACCTACCCTTAAATATTTTTCCTTTTTTACCCTTTTGTACCCCATTAATCGCAAAAGTACCAAATACGTATTTAATTGTTTTTTAATATCTATCTGTTGCGATATAAATTATGTTTCTATGTTTATTAGTTCAAAAGATACATATTAGTTGAAAAAAAGTACCAAAATATAGTTTTTACCCTTTTTTATCCTTATTAGTGCCATTTCCAAAAAAGTACCAAGCACGTGTCTCCTTATTTTCCTAGCCGATTCAAATCCAATTTCAACTTTGTTTGCATCGATGTTGGTTTCGGAGATATGATGTTACTAATTTCTCCCTTTTCTACCCTGTTTTACCTTCAAAGAGGTTGAACTTCAAAAAAGTACCGAACATGTGTTCCTTAATTTTAAGTGCCAATCTCAGACCAATTTAGTTTTTGTTTCTATCACTTTTGGTTTAGAAGATATACTTTACCGATTTTTACCCCCAAAATTAAAAGAAAGTATCAAACACGTAGCTTATTTCTTTTCAATGTAAATCTACCAGTCAATAGATTATACTTCGAACTTCATTAGCCTAAAAGATATCCATGGCTAAAAAGCAAAAAACCTATCCTTGAATATTTTCCCTTTTTTTACCCTTTTGTACCCCATTAATCGCAAAAGTACCAAATACGTATTTAGTTCTTTTTTAATATCTATCGGTTGCGATATAAAATATGTTTCTATGTTTATTAGTTCAAAAGATACATATGGGTTAAAAAAAGTACCAAAATATAGTTTTTACCCTTTTTTATCCTTATTAGTGCCATTTTCAAAAAAGTACCAAACACGTGTCCCCTTATTTTTCTAGGCGATTCAAATCCAATTTCAACTTTGTTTCTGTCTATGTTGGTTTCGGAGATATGATGTTACTAATTTCTCTCTTTTCTACCCTGTTTTGCCAGCTAGGCGGCCGATTTTCAAAAAAGTACCGAACACGTGTCCCATAGTTTTTAGTGCTAATCTCAAGCCAATTTAATCTTCGCTTCTATCGCTGTTGGTTAAGGAGATATAATGTTACCGATTTTTCCCTTTTTTGCCCTTTTAATTGAAAAAAGTACCAAACACGTATTTAATATTTTGTACTGGGCAATCGACTTCCCTATAAATCTTATTTCTAGCTTTATTGGTTCAAGTGAAATACAAAGAAAAAGAAAAATGGACCTACCCTAAATTTTTTTCCCCGCATTTCCCCCTATTTAAACCCTGAATCAAAAAAGTACCAAACACGTGTCTAATATTTTTTTCTTGTTTACCGGCTCCGTTTTGAATTTTATTACTCTGTTGATTGGTTCAAAAGATACACATGGGTTTAAAAAAGTACCAACATTTTATTTTTACCCTTTTTACCCCCTATTTGTCCCATCTGCTAAAAAGTACCAAACACGTGTCTACTTATTTTTGCAGCTGATCCCAACGCAATTTCAATTTTGGGCCTATGACGTTTACTTCCGGAGATACAGCATTACTAATTTTTTCCTTTTTTACCCCTTTTTACCCCCTTAGAGGCCGAATTTCCAAAAATCCCGTCTTAGTGGATCTATACTTTGAAAAAGGTACCCGCTGTCAAAATTTCAGCTCTCTAGCTTTAGCCGTTTGGGCTGTGCGATGATGAGTCAGTCAATCAGTCAGTCAGTCAGTCAGTCACGTTAGAGTTTTATATATATAGATTAGTAACATGTAAGTATTTTAATGAAAATGTTATTTAAAGCTAGATATTTAGTTACAAATTTTTGTAATTTTTTGGATATTATAATATTGGTTTATCTAAAAAGTATCTTTCGATTTTTTCCAATAGATGCTTTTATTTGCACTAGCATATCATCGTAAGTTTATCATTTGTATTGGTTTCTGCAAAATATCCTTGAAGAAAAAAATCTCCAAGTGTTTTGCCTATATACAACAAACGTTCTACAATGATGGAATTATAAAGCTACTTAAATAAAACTGAATTTCGATTGAGAAAAATTTCAAATATATAAAAATAACTTTATTACCGTTAAAAAAGGGAAGAAATAACTTTTATTTCTGATTCAAAAAATAAAAGTTAAAAAATAACTTTTATTTTTGATTTTTAAAATAAAAGTTAAAAAGTAACTTTTATTTCCGATTTTAAAATTAAAAGTCAAAAAATAACTTTTATTTTTGATTTTTAAAATAAAAGTTAAAAAATAACTTTTATTTTTGATTTTTAAAATAAAAGTTATAAAATAATTGTTATTTTTCATTTTTAAAATAAAAGTTAAAAAATAACTTTTATTTTTGATTTTTAAAATAAAAGTTAAAAAATAAAAAGTATCTCAGCTTATAAATATTTTGACCAAGACCATCCAAACGGTATTTTTGGTTTTGTTCTACGATAACTCCTTCTGGTTGATTTTTTTAATCAAAATTTTTAAAATAACAGTTATTTTCGGTGCCTGCTAAAAACACATAAAAATTTATGTGTAACATGTTTTCTCGCTTAAATATGCGGGATTTTGTTTGCATACAACATGCTGCACAGTGGGGGGCCAATGATGAAAAGCAAGAAGGAAATAACAATGTTTTTATTTGAATTAAGTTATAAGAATAATATGATGGCTTTGGATCTTAATTATTCTATGAAATGAATGAATTGAAAGAATCTGACTTATAGAAGGAATTTAAGGACCTATAGTGAAGGCAACGAATCGATGTATAATATCCATTTTCACATAAAAAATCATGAAACTTTCTTCTTTTTGTTGTATTCTTGATTTCCAGTGGAGCCTTGGGCCTCAGCCATCATTTTAACTCGAACACTATTGCGAGATGTTAGGTATACGTCATTCCATGAATAGTTTGCTGCTTGCAAATTCGCATCAAGTGACCTTCTCCACGTTTTAGCAGATGTACCAACATGACGGCCACCTTTCTTGTGGATCCCAACGAAGCGCTTGTCGAGTAGTGTTGATATTTGGCCTTCAAAGTGTGTCGCCTATCCACCATTGTTTCCGCTGACATTCCTCTATAAAAGTAGGAACTTGGTTTGCAGATTTTGCCTTATAAATACGCTATTCAATATCCCTGTCGGCGCCAACTTTTGTATATACCAAACTACCAAGATAATTAAACTGGTTTGCGCCATATCCTCCAGACATAATCTTAAAAATATTGATTTCCAGCCCAGCTGCCCGAGATTCAACAGTGATAGCATTAGTAATTTCTTGAAGGTGACCTGATCTTTGGCTTAGAAGACAAACGTCATCAGCGTATTCCAAGCTCTCGAGTTGTTTAAAGGGTGCCCATTGGATACCGTGTCTATAATTCAGAGCCGTGAGCATTCTATTATCGATGACAAGGATAAAAGGTATAGGTGACAAGATACATCTTTGCCTTACTCCAGTAGTGACATCGAGAGGATTTGACAATTTACCCTTGTGTAAGATATGACATTAAAAAACTACGTACATTGCCCGAATTAAGTTCAGAATTTTGGTAGGCATGTTACGATTTTCTAAAATTCTCCATAGATAGCTCCTATTGACACTGTCGAAGGTTTTTATAAAATCGATAAACTCTAGCGTGCGGAACTCATAACATTGCTCTAGTACTATTCTTACTTTGTTGTTTATTTCAACACAAGATCGATTCTCTCTGAACCCAAACTGATTTTCGCGAAGTGTAGCGGAAACTGCATCGGATGTTCTGTTCAAAATTACTCGACTTAGTTTATTGCTCGGTATTAGAATTCCCCTGTAGTTGTTACAGTCTTTAAATACGCCCTTTTTTTGATTTTGTCTAGTATACCCTCATTCCAGAAGGTTGGCAGAGCTTCTTCTTCCCATATTTTCTGCAGATATGGTTGGCGCAATCTTGCTGATACTTCAACATCTCACAAAAGCATCTCCGCTAAAATATAGTCATTGGCCGAGGCCTTGTTGTATTTAAGGCTTTTAATGGAGGGCTTTCCTTTTTGCATTGTTGGTGGATTTTCTGAAATTCCTGGATTGTTAAAATCATCATCCGGAGTTAAAAGAAAAGTACATACACTACTACTCAAGATGGAACTGATAATACATTGTATAAGGTCTTTATGTCGCAGCTGATTCAGCTTGGATTGCATGTTCATCTATCTAAATTTTCTTATTCTTCCGTGTAGAATTTTCATCATTTGCTTCTCGTCCTTTTGAATGATCCTTTACGTTGACTTTCTCTACTTTTGTTTGTCAGAAGTTTAATTCGATGTGTGACTATCTTCACTCAAACATTACGTACCCTCAAATTAGCATGTCCCTAATTTAACCTGGGTGATGTAGGGGATGTTGGATACCAGGCAACGGTTCTGATTGGTCTTAACTTGACAGACTTATCTTGGCTATCCTTCATCTCAACTGTGGATACTGACCTCCTCGTGGCACAAGATAAGCGGATGGATTTCTGAAAAGTGCTGAAGTCACTAGAGATGTACCGTTTTCTCTGGACCCTTTTTCTACCTAATATTTCTTCAATATAAACTTCCCTTTGCACCAGTTCTCATCTTATACCGGGTAGCAAGTTACTAAAAATTATATATCTAGAAAAAAAACATACGCGGATCGCTCTAGAAAGCTTTTAATTCAAAGAAATATGTAGATGCCAAAGATAGCCCTCAACTAAACGTTAGGCAGAGACTAGACAGATTAGTGAAGAGACGATGTTTTACGCTTCTTCAAAAGTTACTCATAGCAACCTCTATCAGAAATTGTCTTGCCACGACGGACACATGTAGGGATACATCAGACATTGGTAGTAACAGTTATGCGGGGAACGTTTTTTAAACTAAATGAAGACTTTCTCTGACAAAAGCCCGCTTATTACATTAAATAACATATTTTCGGTCGCAGTAGGAGCTCTTAGTTCGTCTGAAATTTGTAATGAAGTCCCACGTCTTGCTGAATTCTCTGTTCTCTGGTATATATTTTTCATCAAGCTTTGGGGGCTAGAATGTGGGAATTTTTTTTCTGCAAAATATCATCATATCTGTTTTCGATGGATAATTACGAAATCCACATTATCTTGTTGCAGCCAAGGTGAGAACACGTCTGAGTGTTCTGTGATGTCATAGGAGAGATCATCCGAACCACCATCTAATGGAATTAGATCCCCCTTCACGACATATTAGGAAGGACCTTCGGTGCTATGAGAATGATATTAGACAGTATACTACCCAGCCACTCAATATCACCTCATATAAAGCAGCTCTGGAAGACATCCATAATAGCATGGTAACATCAACTATATCTAGTTACCAATTGAATGTTATACTTGGTGGCCGTTCCCCTACCTATTGCAGAGGAAGAGAGAAGTCTGCCGAGAACTACTAGGGTTTTACTGGCGCAACTAAGATCAGGTTATTGTAGTCGACTTAATTCATACTGATCCAGAATTAATCCTACAATACCCAACACCTGTCCAGCTTTTGGAGAAAGTCCACACACTACCCAGCACCTTTTTAATGCGCAGCAAACCCGACACTCCTAACTCCTGATTCCCTATGGACTAAACCTGTTGAAGCGGCGCGTCATTTGTGACTGGATTTAGAGGAGTCCCCTGATTTAGGAGAACAATAATGACATATTTTTTCATATTTTGATTACAGGTCACGCTGTTACAACAACAACAACACGTGTGTGTGGCGGAACATGCAGACGGCAGCATAAAGATTATTTAACGTCATCAAGCTTAAATCCCATCAAATTGCTCGGAGAAAATATTCCTAGTTCCAACGACATCAGCGCTCTATTGCAACATATTGCCAACTCCATGAAAACTGCTGCAAAAACTCTATTAGGGTTCTTAAAAACTCTGGGTATAACGAGAAACGCCGGGGAAACTCTGCGGTCAGTAGTGACTCGTCGAACTTTAGAAAGATATTAAGAGAGAAGGAGGAGAGAGAAACGCCTATTCCGAAGAAAAAAGAAAGAAATGGAAATACGTGCGTTCGAGGAATATAAAAGTCGTAATGAAGTGCGTAAATTGTATCAAAAAGTTAAACACCAAAACAGAAGGTTTTGGCAATTTTATCTTCTCCTATAGGAACGACCATGGAAGTCTGGTGACAGATACAGAAAGCGTACTGAAACTATGGGAGGAGCACTTTTACAAATTTTTGGTATCAAATGATGAGGGAGTTATATGTATGTCCACCACCAAACCAAAATGACGTTAGAATTGCAATAACTCGAATAAAAAATAAAAAAGCTGCGGGTGCCAATGGTTTGCAAGCAGAGTTTTTGAGGCCGGAGGTGATGCGTTGATAAGTCGTATGTCCCAACTTATAGAAACTTTATGGTAAGAAGAACGCATGCCAGACAATGGGAATCTCAGTGTCCTTTGTCCAGGGCACAAAAAAGGGGATAAAACTGTGCAAATTATAGAGATAATAAGCCTTCTCTCAATTGCAAATAAGATTTTATCGACCTTACTGTGTGAAAGGCTTAAGCCCAAAATTAACGAAATAATTAGGACGTACCAATGTGGCTTTAGATCAACCCCTGACAAGATCTCTACTCTATGTTGAGTCTTTCACAATTCAGGTAAGGTGACAGTCTATCATGTGATCTCTTCAATATTGTGTTAGAGAAAATCTTGCGAGATGCAACAGTTAATACAACAGGTACAGTTTTCAATAGAACACATATGCTATTCGCGTTTGCCGATGACATTGATATTCTGGGACGCACTTTGCGCGAGGTAACTGCCGAATTTTCCAGTATAGAGAAAGAATCAAACAAAATGGATCTAGCTGTCAATGAATCAATAACAAAACTGATGGTTTCTACAGGCAGACAGGACACTGAAATTTTACCTATGTGTTCGGTGAGAACTATAGCTTCGAGGCTATAAAAGATACCTTGGTACCGCTGTAAACATCAACAGCAATATAAGCTTTGAAATCAAACGTAGAACCATACTTGCCAAACAGCTAAGAAATAAAGTTCTCTCCGTAAGAACTAAATCTTGCTGATACTTCAACATCTCACAAAAGCATCTCCGCTAAAATATAGTCATTGGCCGAGGCCTTGTTGTATTTAAGGCTTTTAATGGAGGGCTTTCCTTTTTGCATTGTTGGTGGATTTTCTGAAATTCCTGGATTGTTAAAATCATCATCCGGAGTTAAAAGAAAAGTACATACACTACTACTCAAGATGGAACTGATAATACATTGTATAAGGTCTTTATGTCGCAGCTGATTCAGCTTGGATTGCATGTTCATCTATCTAAATTTTCTTATTCTTCCGTGTAGAATTTTCATCATTTGCTTCTCGTCCTTTTGAATGATCCTTTACGTTGACTTTCTCTACTTTTGTTTGTCAGAAGTTTAATTCGATGTGTGACTATCTTCACTCAAACATTACGTACCCTCAAATTAGCATGTCCCTAATTTAACCTGGGTGATGTAGGGGATGTTGGATACCAGGCAACGGTTCTGATTGGTCTTAACTTGACAGACTTATCTTGGCTATCCTTCATCTCAACTGTGGATACTGACCTCCTCGTGGCACAAGATAAGCGGATGGATTTCTGAAAAGTGCTGAAGTCACTAGAGATGTACCGTTTTCTCTGGACCCTTTTTCTACCTAATATTTCTTCAATATAAACTTCCCTTTGCACCAGTTCTCATCTTATACCGGGTAGCAAGTTACTAAAAATTATATATCTAGAAAAAAAACATACGCGGATCGCTCTAGAAAGCTTTTAATTCAAAGAAATATGTAGATGCCAAAGATAGCCCTCAACTAAACGTTAGGCAGAGACTAGACAGATTAGTGAAGAGACGATGTTTTACGCTTCTTCAAAAGTTACTCATAGCAACCTCTATCAGAAATTGTCTTGCCACGACGGACACATGTAGGGATACATCAGACATTGGTAGTAACAGTTATGCGGGGAACGTTTTTTAAACTAAATGAAGACTTTCTCTGACAAAAGCCCGCTTATTACATTAAATAACATATTTTCGGTCGCAGTAGGAGCTCTTAGTTCGTCTGAAATTTGTAATGAAGTCCCACGTCTTGCTGAATTCTCTGTTCTCTGGTATATATTTTTCATCAAGCTTTGGGGGCTAGAATGTGGGAATTTTTTTTCTGCAAAATATCATCATATCTGTTTTCGATGGATAATTACGAAATCCACATTATCTTGTTGCAGCCAAGGTGAGAACACGTCTGAGTGTTCTGTGATGTCATAGGAGAGATCATCCGAACCACCATCTAATGGAATTAGATCCCCCTTCACGACATATTAGGAAGGACCTTCGGTGCTATGAGAATGATATTAGACAGTATACTACCCAGCCACTCAATATCACCTCATATAAAGCAGCTCTGGAAGACATCCATAATAGCATGGTAACATCAACTATATCTAGTTACCAATTGAATGTTATACTTGGTGGCCGTTCCCCTACCTATTGCAGAGGAAGAGAGAAGTCTGCCGAGAACTACTAGGGTTTTACTGGCGCAACTAAGATCAGGTTATTGTAGTCGACTTAATTCATACTGATCCAGAATTAATCCTACAATACCCAACACCTGTCCAGCTTTTGGAGAAAGTCCACACACTACCCAGCACCTTTTTAATGCGCAGCAAACCCGACACTCCTAACTCCTGATTCCCTATGGACTAAACCTGTTGAAGCGGCGCGTCATTTGTGACTGGATTTAGAGGAGTCCCCTGATTTAGGAGAACAATAATGACATATTTTTTCATATTTTGATTACAGGTCACGCTGTTACAACAACAACAACACGTGTGTGTGGCGGAACATGCAGACGGCAGCATAAAGATTATTTAACGTCATCAAGCTTAAATCCCATCAAATTGCTCGGAGAAAATATTCCTAGTTCCAACGACATCAGCGCTCTATTGCAACATATTGCCAACTCCATGAAAACTGCTGCAAAAACTCTATTAGGGTTCTTAAAAACTCTGGGTATAACGAGAAACGCCGGGGAAACTCTGCGGTCAGTAGTGACTCGTCGAACTTTAGAAAGATATTAAGAGAGAAGGAGGAGAGAGAAACGCCTATTCCGAAGAAAAAAGAAAGAAATGGAAATACGTGCGTTCGAGGAATATAAAAGTCGTAATGAAGTGCGTAAATTGTATCAAAAAGTTAAACACCAAAACAGAAGGTTTTGGCAATTTTATCTTCTCCTATAGGAACGACCATGGAAGTCTGGTGACAGATACAGAAAGCGTACTGAAACTATGGGAGGAGCACTTTTACAAATTTTTGGTATCAAATGATGAGGGAGTTATATGTATGTCCACCACCAAACCAAAATGACGTTAGAATTGCAATAACTCGAATAAAAAATAAAAAAGCTGCGGGTGCCAATGGTTTGCAAGCAGAGTTTTTGAGGCCGGAGGTGATGCGTTGATAAGTCGTATGTCCCAACTTATAGAAACTTTATGGTAAGAAGAACGCATGCCAGACAATGGGAATCTCAGTGTCCTTTGTCCAGGGCACAAAAAAGGGGATAAAACTGTGCAAATTATAGAGATAATAAGCCTTCTCTCAATTGCAAATAAGATTTTATCGACCTTACTGTGTGAAAGGCTTAAGCCCAAAATTAACGAAATAATTAGGACGTACCAATGTGGCTTTAGATCAACCCCTGACAAGATCTCTACTCTATGTTGAGTCTTTCACAATTCAGGTAAGGTGACAGTCTATCATGTGATCTCTTCAATATTGTGTTAGAGAAAATCTTGCGAGATGCAACAGTTAATACAACAGGTACAGTTTTCAATAGAACACATATGCTATTCGCGTTTGCCGATGACATTGATATTCTGGGACGCACTTTGCGCGAGGTAACTGCCGAATTTTCCAGTATAGAGAAAGAATCAAACAAAATGGATCTAGCTGTCAATGAATCAATAACAAAACTGATGGTTTCTACAGGCAGACAGGACACTGAAATTTTACCTATGTGTTCGGTGAGAACTATAGCTTCGAGGCTATAAAAGATACCTTGGTACCGCTGTAAACATCAACAGCAATATAAGCTTTGAAATCAAACGTAGAACCATACTTGCCAAACAGCTAAGAAATAAAGTTCTCTCCGTAAGAACTAAAATTCCACTCTATAAAACTCTTATACCACCCGTGTTTTTGTATGTTGATGAATCATGTTGCACAGGCAGATGAAGCAATCCTTGGAGTGGTTGAGAGTTAAATTCTACTACTAATTCTAATAATCTTTGGACCAGTCTGCGTCAACAATGAGTATGAACATCGAATGAACCATGAGCTGTATGAGTTATACGCTGACACAAACATAGTGAAAAGCATCAAACAGCAGCGGCTGCGTTGGCTGGGATATGTTGTGCGAATGAATGAAAATACTCCAGCAAAAAAAAAAACGATCCGAGGTTACTCGTAGAAGACGGCGTCCAAAACTTCGATGGAAAGACCAAGTGGAAGAAAATCTTTCAAAACTTGGCGTACCAAATTAGAGAATATGCGCACAAGAGAGAATCGCATGAAATTCTAAAATATGCTCGACCTTTGACCTAAACAGGTTGTAACTATAGGTCATTTAAGTAAGTAATAAGGCTTTTGCATACTCCGTTTCTACATAATTTGTTATATGGTTTCTACATAATTCGTTATATGCCTATCTAACACCAGATGTCGCTGCGTGTTTCCAAAATTTATTTATAACAAAATTTCTTCTTTAAAGTTACACTGTCTCTCCATATTTTTCACCCATTTTTCAGCTTAATTGTTTCTTTTTTATGTGAATACTGGAAAAACTATTACTAGTACATTTAAGTTTAGTTTATTTATATTAAACATATTTTTTGAGTGCTTACATTTTTTATACATCGCACAATAAATGTAAATGTTGGGTTAAATTACAAAAATATGTTTTTGCTTTGTTAAATTTAGGTTATGGTTACATACCTTAAACAAAAGAAAAACAAACATTTACCCAAATCCTTTCTCTCTAGAAAACATAAAATAGTTTTAAATACCTTAAAATCCCTCTTAAATTCAATTGAATTTAAAATTCTTTCTTTTATTTACTTTTATATTCTAAAAGATTTCTATGTTGCCATATTAAAATAACTGTTAACGAAAAGTAAACATTAAAGAAAACAATATGGCACCTCTATTTTTCAATTGGTAAATATTATTGTTTTTGTATTTATACTTACAAGTTTTTTTCGGACTAGAAGTTTACACAAATACGTACATATGTTTGTGTTAATGCACAAACATATACATTTTTATGTCTTTTATTTACATTTACTGTGTAAATGTTCTGTCAACTACTTGACAATTATCAGACAATTTTGTATGTTTTAGTTAAGTTCAATGTTTGCAAATACAATGGGAGTGTTTGTTGGTTTCTCAAAGTGGTATTATCGGTTAAGGATACAGAAAAAAATACACAGAAAATTACAAACATACTCGAAAAATAAAATAAATATCAAGGGGTTACTACGTATATATGTATGTATGTAATTCGATTTGAAAGAAAAAAGTTTTTGAATCATAATTGGGTATTCAAACCCTTTCAAACTAAATAGAAATATTCTAATTGATTTGGAAATCTATACTATCTTAAGAATCCAAACCAAAGAAGGATATAAGGTAAACTTCTCGAGAGATACACCCTAGTTGGTTCACAATCTTGTCTATACTTCTTCTTCTGTTATCCTCAACGCCCAGTGGAGCATAAGGCCTCAACCATCCTTTTATATCCAAATCTATTGCGAGATGTTAGGCATACGTCATTCCATGAATAGTTTGCTGCCTGCAACTCTGCATCAATTGACCTTCTCCACGTTCTAGCAGGTGCACCAACACGATGGCCACTTTTCACTGTCGAGTAATGTTGGTATTTGGCCTTCGAAGCCTATCCACCGCTTTTTTCGTTGACATACCTCTGCAGAAGCTGGGATTTGGTTTATCGCATTTTGTAGATCTTCATTTCTTTACGATACGGCCTCCATATATTAAGGATTTGCCGCAAGCATTAATTTGCAAATGTTTGTAGGCGCTTATTGATGGCATTTGTGCGCTTCCAAGTTTTGCAACCGTAATACAAGATGGACTTGATATTCGTGTTGTATGTATATGCGTAACATATTTGTAGTTGATATTTGCCAAGATTTCCAAATAGCTCAGAGAATGCCGAATGCAGATTTTGGCTTATTAATACACGATTCAATATCCTCGTCAGCGTTACCGTTTGTGGATACCAAACTTCCGAGAAAATTCGACAGATTTGCACCATAGCCTCCAGACACAATCTTTGTCTTGGAAATATTGATTTCTAGCCCAGTTGCCTGAGATTCAACAGTGATAGCGTAGGTATTTTCTTTTTTTTCTTTTATTTAGGACCAGCACTCAGGGGATGACCCCTACTTATGCAATGCATTGTGTTGGAATTAGGAAAATAGGTTATGGGAGGGGGGATAGATGGAGTAGTGTTTATGGATATTTGATTTGAACTTCCCAATATTGCAACTGGCAGGGAAATTTTCTGCGGGAAGTAAATTCCACATACGAACTGTGTGGCTAAAGAACGAATTTTCTCTGTAGTGTGTTGTTCTGTCTACTGGCCAATCGACTACAAAGGGATGAGCTCTAACAGACAGACGTGTATTGCGTAAAAATATTCCAGTTTCAGGAACAAGTTCCCTTATTTCATTTTATTCCTTGAAGGTGACCTAAGCTTTGGCTCAGAAAATCATCATATTCCAAGTCAGCATATTCCAAGTCCTCGAGTTGCTTAAAGGATGTCCATTGCACACCGTGTCTACCATTCAAAGCCGTGAGCATTATGTTGTCGATAGAATCTACGAGTATCTATGGAGAATTTTAGAAAATCGTAACATGCCAACAAAAATTCTGAACTTAATTCGGCCAATGTACCTGGATTTATAAGAGCTATTTGGAAATCTCGGCAAATAGCAACAACTAAGTTATGAATATATAACTCAAATGTCAAATCCATCTTGTATTACGGTTGCGAAGCTTGGAAATGCACAAATTCCATCTATAAGCGTCTAAAAACCTTTGCAAACAAATGCTTTCGGCAAATCCTAAATATATATTGTGACAGAATCGCATGAGAAATGAAGATCTAGTAAATGCTAAAGAGGTATGTCAACGGAAATGGCGATGGATAGGCCAAACACTTCAGAGTCAAATACCAACATTGCTCGACAAGCGCTTCGTTGGAACCCACAGGGAAGAGAGGAAATGAAGAAGGTCAATTGATGCAGAGTATCCATGGTATAACGTATACCTAACATCTCACAATAGAGTTCAATATAAAAGGATGGTCAAGGATAACAAAAGAAAAAATAAAGCAAAAAGTGAGATGTATAAGAGTCGTAATGAAATGGGTAAATTTTAATTATTTGGAAATTAATTATTCGAACTTTAAATTGAATTAATTGATAAAATTAGGATTTATCAGGCTTGAGTTCATTTTAAATTTTATCAAAAAGTTGAACACCAAAGGGATGGTTTTTTCAATTGCATCTGCTCCTGTAATTACGACTAATGAAACCTGGCGACAGATACAGAAAGCGTACTAAAACTATGGATGTAGCACATTAGTAAATGGTTAGTTTCAAACGAAAGCGACCAAGATGAAACGCCTGAACAAATTAATGATGACGGCGTTATGAGTCTACCACCCAACCAAAATAAGGTTAGAATTGCAATAACTCGGTTGAAAAACCATATGGTTGTCAGACGGTTGGAGTCTCGAGTGCACAAGAAAGGAGACACAATCTTATGTGCCAATTATAGAGTTATAAGCATCCTTTCAATTGGGGTTTTGAGAGGAAGACTCTGCGAAAAATCTTTGGACCAGTCTGCATCAACAATGAATATCGACTTAGTAAAACGCTACGTGTGACATGTGTGTAAATGGACGAAAATACTCCAACAAGAAAAGTATTTGAAAAAAGAATAGAACTTTCTAAACTTAGATGGTAGAGGAAAATCTTTCAACGCCTATGAAATTGGAGAATAGTTACTCTAAGGGCTCGTAATCTAGGGTCGCTTTTTCTGCATGAGATTTCCGATCTAGCAAGTATTGAAATTCGTAAAATAGACTCATTTATCAAGGCTACAGGCTGGCTTCTTTTCTCAGTCTATCCCTTGCAGGTACCACAAAGGGACAGCTTCTAGGATCCAAGTGACGCTAACTTATCATCGTCTGCCTGATTGCCTTACCTATTTTATCTGTCACTTTTATCTGGGCATTAAGTCTTGGATCAGCAAGAAAATCACAAAGACATGGGGAAACATGGTTATGGTCATGAGCTTGTGGCCTAAACCGGACATTAGTGGAACCCAAATTCTACTAGTTCTGAATAGGTCAAGCTTAAGAAGATGTATAGGGTTCTTAACGGGACACTGTGCCTTAAATTCAAGTTTATATAGGTGGGATAGTAGCATACCGCACCTCTGCAGACTATGTCTGGATGAGGATTCGTCCGAGTCGGTAGAACGCATTCTCTGTCAGTGTCCAAGGCTACAAAATCAGCAGCAGATTCTTTGCTGAACTTCAGGATCTGCAACAATGCAATTTGCAAGATATTATAGGGTTCACCACTGGTCTCAATTGGCTAAGATAGGGTACTCTCCTTCCTCTTCTATACTCTTCTTTTGTCTTCCTCTATCTTCAATCACCTCTTTTCTTCTCTTTAGTAAAGGATCTCAATGGACCTCTGGGGTCTCCGAGTAAAGGTGTCGCTTGACACTACCTTTATAACCTAACCTAGGCCTAGTAATTTACTTGCAGAACAATGCTATCTAAATTACTTTAGTTAAGCCTGAAAAAACTCTTAATAGGATTTATATTTCCAATTCAATTTCTTTGTAAATCAGAAACCAAACGATTTTTTGCTTAAACTTTTTTTCAACATTTAAACTTTACGCACACACATACTCACCAAAAACAGGACGTCATTTCTGTACACTTATACATACATACATGCTATTATCTCAGACACACATTTATACAGTAATCTCACACACACACACACATTCGAATGCTTTACAGTTCTATGTAATGTTAATGCCAAAACTAGGTTATGGTACCAAAGATGAATGCATTTTTTTTTTATTTTATCATTTTATTTTCCTTTACAGGCTCTGTCATAGTTTGAATCTTCCATCCTCCCTTCCTTACTGTTTACTTTTACATACATATGTATTATATGTATATAAATCATATGAATTAGATTGTTGTTGTTGTTTTGTTTACAGAGAAAGTAAGATCTAATGACGTCACAAGTGGTTTTTCTATTATTTGTACGTGTTTAAAATGAGAAAATCCAGTAACAGAATCAGTTAATGGTGGTCTATTACCTTTTTGTAGAAATAAATACATAACGAGATCTAAATGTATACAATATATTTATGTCAGGAGTATTTTTTAGCTAAATGTCTATAGCAGCTTCCAATAGTAATTGCCATATACATTATAAAGAATTGCATGAAGCTTTGGAAATAGGTCGGAATTATTATAGGATTCTTTAAAATATTGATGAGATTAAATAATGTTTAAGATAATTCATTTAGAAATTCATTCGTATCGCAGGGAACTCATAGTATCGCCGAAGTAGTTCTTCTTCTTCTTCTTTTTCTGTTATCCTTGACTCCCAGTAGAGCATAGGGCCTCAACCATCCTTCTATATCGGACTCTATTGCGAAATGTTAGGCATACATTCGTCATTCCAAGAATAGCTTGCTGCTTGCAGCTCCGCATCAATTGACGTTCTAGCACCAACGCGACGGCCTCTTCCTTGTGGATTCCAACAAATCACATGTCGAGCAATGTTGGTATTTGGCCTCCTAAGTGTGTGGCCTATCCGCCGCCATTTCCGCTGACATACTTCTATAGAAGCAAGGATTTGATTTTCTCGCATTAAGTAGATCTTCATTTCTTATGCGGTTCGGCCGCCATATAATAGCTCGGAGAATACCTTGTAGATTCCAACGAAGCGCTTGTCGAGCAATGTTGGTATTTGGCCTTCTAAGTGTGTGGCCTATCCGCCGCCATTTCCGCTGACATACTTCTATAGAAGCAGGGATTTGATTTTTCGCATTAAGTAGATCTTCATTTCTTATGCGGTTCGGCCGCCATATAATAGCTCGGAGAATACCTTGTAGATTCCAACGAAGCGCTTGTCGAGCAATGTTGGTATTTGGCCTTCTAAGTGTGTGGCCTATCCCCCGCCATTTCCGTTGACATACTTCTATAGAAGCAGGGATTTGATTTGTCGCGTTAAGTAGATCTTCATTTTTTATGCGATTCGGACACCATATATTAAGGATTTGCCATAAGCAAAATCAGTAATAGGGTACAAAATACCTCATCCCAAAAACTCTTGGTACGGCGAGGAGAGCAGCAACGCTACTGCTGAGAAAAATGCGGCCTATAGGAGAAGATTGAGATGTATAAGACACATAGTGAAGTACTTAAATTTTACCAAAAAGTTAAGCACCAGACGGTTGGTTATGGTAACTGTATATTTTCCTCTAAGGACGACCAAGGAAATCTGGTTACTGATACAGAAAGCGTATTGAAACTGTGGAAGGAGCACTTTTGCAAGTTATTGGTTGCAAATGAAAGCTACCAAGATGACACGACTGAACAAATCAACGATGACGGCATTATATTTATGTCCACCACGCAACCAGAATGAGGTTGGAACTTGCTCAGGTTACATCTTGGTAACCTGACCAACCTTGTTAAGATGCGGAAAACAACCCGTGTGGGATTTGAATATACTTGCTAAAGTACGAAACTGCAGCGTCTGTTCAACATGTTAGTTACGGCTACAAGCGGACGTCTGTTTCGGAGGTAAGGCAGACGTCTGCTACCAGGTAAGAACTGTATAAAATTCCTACTCTAACCTCCTCGTGGTACATCCTGGTAACCTGAGCAACCTTGTTGAAGATGCGGTAAACAACCCGTGTGGGATTCTAGGTCGGGGTCTTATATGAAAGGATCCATTCAACTGAATTTGTTCTAAGATTATTGTTGCGGTTACAAGCGGACGTCTGTCTCGGAGTTAAGGCAGACATCTGCTACCATGTAAGAACTATATCCAATTCCTATTCTAACCTCCTCGTGGTACATCCTGGTAACCTGAGCAACCTTGTTGAAGATGCGGTAAACAA
The DNA here is from genome assembly GCA_933228675.1 of Stomorhina lunata. Lineage (NCBI taxonomy): Eukaryota > Metazoa > Arthropoda > Insecta > Diptera > Rhiniidae > Stomorhina > Stomorhina lunata. The sequence continues at coordinate 93,210,212 of OW121744.1, forward strand.
CCCGTGTGGGATTCTAGGTCGGGGCTAATATGAGAGGGAGTTATCTTGGAGCCATTCCAACGTATTTGGCCTAAGATAATTGTACTTGCTAAAGTACGAAACTGCAGCGTCTGTTCAATAGGTTAGTTGCCTCTCCAAGCGGACGTCTGTCTCGGAGGTAAGGCAGACGTCTGCTACCAGATAAGAACTGTATCCAATTTCTACTCTAACCTCCTCGTGGTACATCCTGGTAACCTGAGCAACCTTGTTGAAGATGCGGTAAACAACCCGTGTGGGATTCTCGGTCGGGGCTAATATGAGAGGGAGTTATCTTGGAGCCATTCCAACGTATTTGGCCTAAGATAATTGCACTTGCTAAAGTACGAAACTGCAGCGTCTGTTCAACAGGTTAGTTGCCTCTCCAAGCGGACGTCTGTCTCGGATCGAGCGGCTCGCTATACAAACGTGGCTTGCGTCTTTGGACTCATCACTCATCGACTTAGCACTTACGATGTTTTTAGCATGGAAGAAAACAACATTAAAGACTATACTACTCCAAGGGGTAATCATACGCGAAATCCCCCTTCTAAGGCAGCTTTGAAGCCCTATAACAGGAGAAGAACAGAAGAAACCAGCTGGCACAAGGATTTTGGTGGTGCCAAATCTATACGAGAAAATTCTAATAAATGAAACCAATTCTATCCGAAGAGGCCCAATGCAACACTGAGATTCAAGGATAACAGAAGAATCACGGGGAGAGCTTATGCGTTGATATTAAGAAGAATCACGGGGAGATGAAGCTATTCTTGGAGCTTATGAGTGGAAGATTCTACGAAAAATCTTTGGACCAGCTAAACGCTGACATCGACATAATTAAACCCATTAGACAGCAGCGGCTGCGTTGGCTAGGACATGTCGTACATATGGATGAAAACACTCCAGCAAGAAAAGTGTTCGAAAATAATCCCGAGGGAACTCGTAGAAGAGAACGTCCGAATTTTCGATGGAAAGACCAAATAGAAGAAAATCTTTCAATGCTTGGACTACGAAATTGGAGAATATGTGCATAAGATCGAAGAGCATGGAGTTCTAGAATATGCTCGACCTTTGACCTATATAGGTTGTAAATAGAGGCCAATTAAGTATATATATATATATAATTCCCGGCAACATTCTAATTGGAACAAGGGGTACTTCTCTATTCTTGATTTATTGAAAGGGACCTACATTTTAATGCCGACTCCGAACCGCAAATGCATTAGTTAGAGAAGTTTTACATAGCCTAATACTCAATAACCAGTGGCTAGCTGAGTTATGAGGTGAACCGCCGCTTTTTTGAAAATTTATTTTTTCAAGAGGGTCCTTGGGACCTCATGTATGCTAAGCGGATGACTAACCTGCTATACCACGGCGGTTCACAATTAACTAAGTAAGTATTTTATACCAATTCTTCTTCCTTTAAGTTCAATTAGCCAGTTCATTACAGAACTTTCTGCAGGAAATCAGCTGTCCAATCTCCCACTTAAGATCCAAAAGCTTCGCTGGTGTAAATTTTTATAATTCAGTCTAATATTATACATATGTACATATGCATATGTATACGTATCTACATAAATCCCTGCTATAAATAACTCCTCATTCATCATCTGACTATGTATATATTTTAAGCATAAATTTCCAACCAATTTTTTTTTTCGTTAAACTTATACTAGAAGCTCTTTTAACCTAAAAACCCAACAATTAACGCATATTTACTTAGACACATACACACATAAAGTTTTACATAAAATCATGCAAATGCATGTCTTAAATTATAACATTACAGTAATTTAAAATATCATAAGGGTTTTATGTATGTATGTATGTATGTATGTATGTATGTATGTATGTATGTATGTATGTATGTATGTATGTATGTATGTGAGTGTCTGCAAGTGAATGAGAAATTGTTAAAAAAAAGCAAAAACAACTACTATATCCTTTTAACTGTAAATTTTTCTAATTCTGTTTAATAACAGATTTTCAACTCTTGTTGGACATTTCAAATTGAAAATCTCAATAAACGCAGCTCTCGAAAATGTAAGAACTTAAGTCTAAAATAATACTAGTTTTTTATTAGCATTAAAGGATTTGACAGTTAAGTTAAGCTCCTCAAAGAGGACAAGGGTGTATGTTTAATAGAGAAAGAGAGTCAGTGAAAGTGTTAAAGAGAGAACAAGCTCTCTTTCAATGATAACTTAACATGTTGACCAGTATTTAAGAGAAATCCTTACCTTTACACACCCATCTTAAGGACGAAAGAGTGAAAAAGTGAGATTTCGAGAACAAAATGATGCTAGTGTTAGTGACATTTTTGCATTTGTTATTATTGTAAAATAATCGAGTTCGAATTTTTGCTGGTACATTTTGGAGAACGAACAAATGAACATGTGCTTTAAAATTTTTTTGTAAGGATACACAATAACATGCATTTAAGTTTAGTCCTGAATTTATGAATGTATGGTTGTATGTATGTATGAGTATGGGTGCAATTTTACATACATACATAGATTCAGTTGTTAGCATGAGTGTTTTCAATGTATTTATGAGTTTGTCAACTTGGTGGTTGTGGGTCATTGAACCAAAACTGTAGCTTGTGGTGGCTGCTGACTGGCTACGTTTACACATGCACACATACATACATATTACATTTAAGGATAATACATACTAGAATTTTATTATTGTTGCTGCTGGTGCTGTTGATAATGATGCTTTAGCTATTGTTTCTGTTGTAATTTTTATTGCACTTGTTGTTAATTTCTATTACAGTAAAACTCGGCTAAATGAATCATTCTAAATTTGACTTATAACTGCTTGGTGAATGCGCCTGGCCAAGCTCATCATGCTACAAGTGCGACTCAAAACGCTGGGGAAAGGAGAGCTGTAGAAAAATCCTTCTCGAACGACTCCCTCTTAGAACAGGAAGGAGACTGCGAACTTAAATGCGGGTTCACCAACTGCGGCATACCCCGCTAGGAAGCACATCATCCCCGGCGAGAAAGGCCTTTCTTCAGCGTAGCGCTGCAGCAAAGTCTTCAATTGCTTGGCGACAAGCCTGCTGATGCCCTCATTCTTAGGCAAAATCCAGCTAAAACATGAGCTATTAAATGTTAAATGCATCTGGAGCTAATTAAGCTACAAGTGCGACTCAAAACGCTGGAGGAAGGGGAACTGTACCTAATATAGATAAAAAAAAACAGTTTGTGCCTCTGTCTCTGGGACCGAGCATCTCCAAAACTGCATTGGGTAAATCCTCTGCTTCAGGTTCTAACCCAGTGCTTCCTGTGCATAAAGAAACCAAGGTTACTGTAAATTCAGGTTCAGGTACCCTCCCTATACATCCCAAAGAAGCCCTAGAGTTACGATGCAAAATCCTTCTTGAAAGACTTCTTTTCAACACAGCAAGGAGACTGCAAACTTGGATTCGGATCCACCTACTGCGGCATGCCCTACTAGAAAGCACATCACTCCGGCCAGAAGGGCCTTTCTTCAGCGGAGCGCTGCTGCAAGGAAGCTTCAGTTGCTTAACGACAAGCCTGCTGATGCCTTCACTCCAGAGAAGAATGTAGCTAAAACATGGGCTATTAACAAGCTTGTTGACTTTCAGGCCAAGATTCTCTCCTCGGACGCACCTTTACGGCAACGCTAGAACAATTCCCACGACATTCCAATTTGAACAAGTGGTACTTCTATTAGACAATGACTTGCATCCGATTCTTTTTTTAGACTCACTGAAAGAGACCTACGTTTTAACTCCGGCTCCGAACGGCAAATGCTTAAGTTAGAGAAGTTTTACATAGCCTAATATTCAATAACCAGTGACTAGCTGAGTTATGAGGTGAAACGCTTTTTTTTTTAATTTTATTTTTTCAAGTAGATCTGGTCAGGGATCAAACTTGGGACCTCTGGTATGCTAGGCGGATGACTAAGCTGCAATACCACTGCGGTTCACATAGCCAGCAGCCTGATATTAAACGGCCCAAACCTGCTGCTAAGTTAATGGACAGATCCTTTAGCGACATCAAGTGAAGGCTATCATTGAACGTAGCAAGCTGACGAAGCTATTTTCCCCGAAAGGTGGCAAATAATCCGTGTTAAGTTAGTAGAAGTTGTCATTAATGTCCTAAAGGACAATCCTGGCCGCCTACCAAACTGCTGGCTGCTATCAAGCTCGTGTCAAACTGATGGCTTGCCATAACGAGCGGTCAGCTATTCTACTTATGAAAGCCGTCCAGCTCATCGATTGCATTTGGAAAGACGCTAGGCTCGACGGCGTCTGCAAAGAGGAGAGACCATGTAGACCTTTTTCCACTGTCATTGTGAACTCCTTACCACTCCTTCAGCTTACCACTCCATGATTGGAAGGTAGCTAAGATCTCTGAATATAAAGAAGCTCTCAGCAAGATAACTGTAATCCTTACGCAGAAAACCTTAGCTCCACTCCGTGAGATGTGCGGAAAGATTTTCTACGGATTCGAGGAAATCTTCCTGCACTTCTACCGTGTTAATGATAAGGTTACTATTGAGAAGGATAACAGTTCGTCAGATTCCCTGTATAAAGTCGCGGCTCTAGATATTTCCAAATCTTCGATGACATCCCAGAAGAAACTGCCTTATTAGCATTTGGCTATGTTCCTAGCAGTAGGACCTTAGCCTCCCTATCTAGATGGATTTCTAAAGACATTTTAAGGCAGCCTATTACTGCTATAAGGGCTACAATTGCTTTGTAAGTCGCAAGTAGGATTTCTTTATCTTTTCCCCAAGTCCTGGCGGCTAGCGACTTAATAACCTTATTCCTACTATGTAATTTTTCGGGTGGCCTCACCGATGACATCTCAGACGAATCCGCCTTGTTAGCATTTGGCTATGTGGTAGGACCTTCGTCTCCACCTGTATATGGCTTTCTGAAGACATTTTTAGGCAGCCTATTACTGCCTTGAAGGCTGCATTTTGACAACATTCGCGCTGTTTCTAAATAGTTATCGTCGAGGTTACCATGTTCTTATGAATGTCTTCCAGAGCTGCTTTGTATAAGGTGATATTGAGTGGCTGGGTGGTTTAATCCTTTCTGACATGTCACGGGGAGGATCTAATTCCTTCAGATGACTCCACAGATAACATCCCAGAATGGACTGCCTTGTTAGCATTTGGCTATGTTTCTGAGGACATTTGTAGGCAGTATATTGCCGTCCTAAAGGGGATGTTGGTTACCAAGCATTTGACAGCTCTAGAACTTGTTTCACCTTATTTCTACTACCTTATTTCTACTAAAAGTTGCGATGGTGCTGTAGATGAATATAATTTGTCGAATGTCAACCCTAATATTTTAGAGCAGGATTCTATTTCTCCTGCTATCCTTGACTCCAGTAGATCATAGGGCCTCAATTATCCTTTTTTTGTACGGCATTCCATTAATAGTATGCTATTTGTTGTTAATATTTGCCGAGATTTCCAAATAGCTCGGAGAATGGCGAAGCGACTTAGACATTCAGGTCTAGCGATACTTTCTTCGTCCATTCTTTGCCGATGTTTTGGCTGAAGATAACTGCAGATTCCTGGCACTTAAACATATAAATTGGTTCTATCGTAAAGCTATTCATCAACTACATATGTTATTAATTCGACTTCCTCAGATGGTGCCGGGAATTTAGAGAGTTAGAAGTTAAACAAGATCGCGAAGAAAAGTTTAACTCTATGGGGTTTTGACTTCTTGCCTCTAAACACCACAAAAGACTTGCGGTCACACATTTAGTTTTCAACCCTTCTTTTGATGGCATTTCGAAGACTTGAGTTGGTTATGTCTTCAAAGGGGGGAGCATGTCCAATGCTCTGGACAGGTCAAGTGCTAACATTATCTTACGCCCTCATGATTTATTTTAGTTATGGCAGTTAACGCAGTAGTTGTACTGTAATTTTTATAGAATCCATGTTGATGTGAAGCAGCTGATAGATGTTACATCAGCCTCGGAAGGAGAAGTGTGTCTAGTGTCTTTGCCGCAGGTGACAGCAAGGAGATTGATAAATCTCATTTTGATGACAGGATTGCAATAACTTTTAGTAGCAATATTCAGTAAGATCCTAAGAGGTATGGCTAGAAAAGGAATAGCGGGAGATGCGGCAGTAAGGAGAGTTTTAGATCTCTCTCGCATACCATGAGGCGAGATGACATTATGGCAATAACTTTTGCCAGCATTACCCATTTATAACATAAGAGGTAGGACTAAAAAAATAATAGTGTGGAAGGCAAATGACGTAAATACTAATGATCTTTCCATCGAGCGAAGTTGCAGAGGTCATCACTGATGCCCTGATTAAATGTTGATGCTTAAAAATCTAAATACACCGGGAGATAAATTGGTTTCTTATCACTCTGGTGATACCTGAGTTATGGAAGTTGTGTAGTGTTACCAGTTTTAAAACCATATCAAAATACAAACCAAGGAGTATCTGACCACGTTTCTACGACAATTGGATCTACGAGAAAAAACGACTCGAAGCTTCTACAACTTCGGCTTAGGACTGTCAACCCAGCAACACAAGCAATCTAAACTTATTGAATTTGTTGTCGATAATAACGTCTCTCTATTTATATCAAGCTTCAAAGATCGCACTTTATAAGTACAAATGTATATATTGATTCCTATGGTTCCATCTTGGAACAAAATGGCATGAAACATATTCAGATACCAGATTCCAGAACATCATCTGTCGGACAAACCAAATTTTTCAAGAGTCGAAAGAAGTATTCAAGCGGCTATGAAAGGACTCCTATACAAAACATACTGTCTTGTGTTACGTATGTATATATGTACATATGTCTCTATCTCTATTTACATCATTTTTTTATTCTAAAACTTTCCTATTATATATTTAGATAATACTATAAGTCTTTACATAAGAATATATTATCGTAATATTTAAGATTTTTTACATAATTTCTTACTTTATTTGGATTAAGTTGAACTTTTCGAGGGCAGTTTGGTAATTCTCTGATTACACTAGTTAACAAAATTCAACCCAAAATTTTTTGGTATAAAATTTTTATAGAGAAAAATTTTCGGTCTAAAAGTTTTATATAGAAAAAATTTCGGTATAAAATCTTTATATAGAAAAAATTTCGGTATAAAATCTTTATATAGAAAAAATTTCCTTATAAAATTTTTATATAGAAACATTTTCCTTATAAAATTTTTATATAGAAAAATGTTCCTTATAAAATTTTTATATAGACAAATTTTCCTTATAAAATTTTTATATAGAAAAATTTTCGGTATAAAATTTTTATATAGAAAAATTTTCGGAATAAAATTTTTATATAGAAAAATTTTCGGTATAAAATTTTTCTATAGAAAAATTTTCGGTATAAAATTTGTATATAGAAAAATTTTCCTTAAAAAATTTTTATATAGAAAAATTTTCCTTATACAATTTTTGTATAGAAAAATGTTCGTTATAAAATTTTATATAGAAAAATTTTCGTCATAAAATTTTATATAGAAAAAATTTTTGGTAAAAAATATTTATATAGAAATATTATGGGTATAAAATTTTTATATAGAAAAATTTTCGTTATAAAATTTGTATATAAAAAAATTTTTGTTATAAAATTTTTATATAGAAAAATTTCGATATAAAATTTTTATATAGAAAAATTTTCGACATAAAATTTTTATATAGAATATTAAAAAAAAAAAATTATATAGAAAAATTTTCGTTATAAAATTTTCTTTTAAAATTTTTATAGAGAAAAATTTTCGGTATAAAATTTTTATAGAGAAAAATTTTCGGTATAAAATTTTCATACAGAAAAATTTTCGTTATAAAATTTTTATATAGAAAAATTTTCGTTATAAAATTTTAATATAGAAAAATTTTCGGTATAAAATTTTCTTTATAAAATTTTTATAAAGAAAAATTTTCCTTATAAAATTTTTATAAAAAAGTTTTTGTCATACAATTTTTATATAGAAAAATTTTCGTTATAAAATTTTTATATAGAAAAACTTCGTTATAAAATTTTTATATAGATAAAATTTCTTTATAAAATTTTTATATAGAAAAATTTTTGTTATAAACTTTTTATATAAACAAATTTTCGTTATAAAATTTTTATATAGAAAATTTTTCGGTATAAAATTTCATATAGAAACATTTTCTGTATAAAATTTTTATATAGAAAAATTTTCGTTATAAAATTTTTACATAGAAAAATTTTCGTTATAAAATTTTTATATAGAAAAATTTTCGTTATAAAATTTTTATATAGAAAAACTTTCGTTATAAAATTTTTATATAGAAAATTTTTCGTTATAAAATTTTATATAAAAAATTTTTTTTATAAAATTTTTATATAGAAAAATTTTCGTTATAAAATTTTTATATAGAAAAATTTTTGTTATAAAATTTTTATATAGAAAAATTTTCATTATAAAATTTTTTTATAGAAAAATTTTCGTTATAAAATTTTTACATAGAAAAATTTTCGTTATAAAATTTTTATATAGAAAAATTTTCGTTATAAAATTTTTATATAGAAAAAATTTCGTTATAAAATTTTTATATAGAAAAAGTTTCGTTTTAAAATTTTTATATAGAAACATTTTTGGTATAAACTTTTTATATAGAAAAATTTTCGTTTTAAAATTTTTATATAGTCAAATTTTTGGTATAAAATTTTTATATAGAAAAATCTTTCGTTATAAAATTTTTATATAGAAAAAGTTTCGTTTTAAAATTTTTATATAGAAACATTTTTGGTATAAACTTTTTATATAAAAAAATTTTCTTTTTAAAATTTTTATATAGTCAAATTTTTGGTATAATATTTAATATTGATTAATATTTACATCCCGACTATTTTGTTATTTTTTTTATAAAATTTTTATATAGAAAAATCTTTGGTTTAAAATTTTTACATACAAAAATTTTCGATATAAAATTTTTATATAGAAAAATTTTCGTTAAAAAATTTTTATGTATCAAAATTTTCCTTATAAAATTTTTATGTAGAAAAATTTTCCTTATAAAATTTTTATGTAGAAAAATTTTCCTTATAAAATTTTTATATAGAAAAATTTTCCATATAAAATTTTTATACAGAAAACTTTTCGGTATAAAATTTTTATATAGAAAAATTTTCGGTATAAAATTTTTATAGATAAAAATTTTCGTTATAAAATTTTTATATAGAAAAATTTTCGGTATACAATTTTTATATAGAAAACTTTTCGGTATTAAATTTTTATATAGAAAATTTTTCGGTATAAAATTTCATATAGAAACATTTTCGGTATAAAATTTTTATATAGAAAAATTTTCGTTATAAAATTTTTACATAGAAACATTTTCGTTATAAAATTTTTATATAGAAAACTTTTCGTTATAAAATTTTTATATAGAAAAATTTTCGGCATAAAATTTTTATATAGAAAAACTTTCGTTATAAAATTTTTATATAGAAAATTTTTCGTTATAAAATTTTATATAAAAAAATTTTTTTTATAAAATTTTTATATAGAAAAATTTTCGTTATAAAATTTTTATATAGAAAAATTTTTGTTATAAAATTTTTATATAGAAAAATTTTTGTTATAAAATTTTTATATAGAAAAATTTTCATTATAAAATTATTTTATAGAAAAATTTTCGTTATAAAATTTTTACATAGAAAAATTTTCGTTATAAAATTTTTATATAGAAAAATTTTCGTTATAAAATTTTTATATAGAAAAAGTTTCGTTATAAAATTTTTATATAGAAACATTTTTGGTATAAACTTTTTATATAGAAAAATTTTCGTTTTAAAATTTGTATATAGTCAAATTTTTGGTATAAAATTTTTATATAGAAAAATCTTTCGTTATAAAATTTTTATATAGAAAAAGTTTCGTTATAAAATTTTTATATAGAAACATTTTTGGTATAAACTTTTTATAAAAAAAAATTTTCGTTTTAAAATTTTTATATAGTCAAATTTTTGGTATAATATTTAATATTGAATAATATTTACATCCCGACTATTTTGTTATTTTTTTTATAAAATTTTTATATAGAAAAATCTTTGATTTAAAATTTTTACATACAAAAATTTTCGATATAAAATTTTTATATAGAAAAATTTTCGTTAAAAAATTTTTATGTAGAAAAATTTTCCTTATAAAATTTTTATGTAGAAAAATTTTCCTTATAAAATTTTTATGTAGAAAAATTTTCCTTATAAAATTTTTATATAGAAAAATTTTCCATATAAAATTTTTATACAGAAAACTTTTCGGTATAAAATTTTTATATATAAGATTTGTATATAGAAAAATTTTCGTTATAAAATTTTAATATATAACAAATTTTTGTTATAAAGTTTTTATAAAGAAAAATTTTCGTTATAAAATTTTAATATAGAAAAATTTTCGTTATAAAATTTAAAAATAGAAAAATTTTCGATATAAAATTTTTATATAGAAAATTTTTTTTTTATAAAATTTTTATATAGAAAAATTTTCCTTACAAAATTTTTATAAAAAAAAAATTTTGTTATAAATTTTTTATATAGAAAACTTTTCGATATAAAATTTTTATATATAAAAATTTTCGATATAAAATTTTTATATAGAAAAATTTTCGTTATAAAATTTTTATATAGAAAAATTTTCGGTATAAAATTTTTATAGATAAAAATTTTCGTTATAAAATTTTTATATAGAAAAATTTTCGGTATACAATTTTTATATAGAAAAATTTTCGGTATTAAATTTTTATATAGAAAATTTTTCGGTATAAAATTTCATATAGAAACATTTTCGGTATAAAATTTTTATATAGAAAAATTTTCGTTATAAAATTTTTACATAGAAAAATTTTCGTTATAAAATTTTTATATAGAAAACTTTTCGTTATAAAATTTTTATATAGAAAAATTTTCGGCATAAAATTTTTATATAGAAAAACTTTCGTTATAAAATTTTTATATAGAAAATTTTTCGTTATAAAATTTTATATAAAAAAATTTTTTTTATAAAATTTTTATATAGAAAAATTTTCGTTATAAAATTTTTATATAGAAAAAGTTTCGTTATAAAATTTTTATATAGAAACATTTTTGGTATAAACTTTTTATATAGAAAAATTTTCGTTTTAAAATTTTTATATAGTCAAATTTTTGGTATAAAATTTTTATATAGAAAAATCTTTCGTTATAAAATTTTTATATAGAAACATTTTTGGTATAAACTTTTTATATAAAAAAATTTTCGTTTTAAAATTTTTATATAGTCAAATTTTTGGTATAATATTTAATATTGAATAATATTTACATCCCGACTATTTTGTTATTTTTTTTTTTATAAAATTTTTATATAGAAAAATCTTTGGTTTAAAATTTTTATATAGAAAAAGGTTTGGTATAAAATTTTTATATAGAAAAATTTTCGTTATAAAATTTTTATATAGAAAAATTTTCGTTATAAAATTTTTATATAGAAAAATTTTCGTTATAAAATTTTTATATAGAAAAATTTTCGTTATAAAATTTTTATAAAGAAAAATTTTCGTTATAAAATTTTTATATAGAAAAATTTTCGTTATAAAATTTTTATATAGAAAAATTTTCGTTATAAAATTTTTATATAGAAAAATTTTCGTTATAAAATTTTTATATAGAAAAAGTTTCGTTATAAAATTTTATATAGAAAAAGTTTCGTTATAAAATTTTTATATAGAAACATTTTTGGTATAAACTTTCTATATAGAAAAATTTTCGTTTTAAAATTTTTATATAGTCAAATTTTTGGTATAAAATTTTTATATAGAAAAATCTTTCGTTATAAAATTTTTATATAGAAAAATTTTCGTTATAAAATTTTTATATAGAAAAAGTTTCGTTATAAAATTTTTATATAGAAACATTTTTGGTATAAACTTTTTATATAGAAAAATTTTCGTTATAAAATTTTTATATAGAAAAATTTTTGTTATAAAATTTTTATATCAATTCTAAAGTTCGAATAATTAATTCCCAAATAAATAAAATTTTTATATAGAAAAATTTTTGCTACAAAATTTTTATACAGAAAAATTTTCATTATAAAATATTTATATAGAAAAATTATCGTTATAAAATTTTTATATCGAAAAATTTTCGTTATAAAATTTTTATATAGAAAAATTTTTGCTATAAAATTTTTATACAGAAAAATTTTCATTATAAAATATTTATATAGAAAAATTTTAGGTATAAAATTTTTATTTAGAAATATTTTCGGTATAAAATTTTTATATAGAAAGATCGAAAAAAAAGTCATAAATCTTTAAATTTGTATATTTATTTAGGTTTATTTATAGGTTTTCCATTGATGTATAATATGTTTTCAATACTAAATCACTACAACAGATATTTTAATATAAGATAATAAATTTAAATAATTTCAGAAAAGTGCTTACATATTTCTTTCTTTTAATATTTCAGAGATTATTTGGAAAAATTAATTAATTTATTATATTCAATAACGTATACATACTATTATAGTCCAATAAACTCCAAAAGAGAGCTTTCCCATGAGATACATAGATGGACAAATTTACTACTTACTATATAAAATAAAACATTTCATTTTTTAATTATGTATAACAATAGACGGCAAAATATTTAGGTTTAATTAGTCTGTATATCTAATACTGTGGGGTTTTATAGAAATTTCTATAGATGTATGTATATATATATTTTAATGGGGTTTGTGGGTTAGTTCATAATACTACCAATAAATAATTGAGTTCCATTTTATAGAATTTTGTTAAAGAGCTTTTTTTGACCCCTTACAAATTGGCTGAAGTTTTAGGAACTTTTGAATATGTATAATTCTTTTCTTTGGCCTAGTAGTACATCCATCCATTTCATGCATCCATCCTCCTTACAACAAACTACAAGAACTTTTTTCCCGAAACGGATTAAGTTTTTGACTGGTGAAGCCCGTCAATAGACAATCCTCATTTTCATGCTCTGACATGTACTTTATCATGAGCATACACGATTCTGAGACTCGTGCCCTTGACATTTCCATTTCTCGCCTTAGCTGTTCGTTTATTAGACGCTGCTGTTGTACATTAGCAGCCATTATGTCCAAAATTGCGGTCTCTGCGAGCCCTATGTTGCTGCCGAGGGACTTCAAGGTGGTGGAATAAAAGAAAGCAACAGGCTTTAAACAAATCACAAATCTTCAAAGAAAAAGTGTAGCAAACACTTGGGCTGCTGAAACTAACAAGCACTTGTAGCTTCGATAAAACCTCAAAGTAGGCAATGGAATTTTAAAGTAGTTTAATTTTTTTATGCGGCTGAAAAGAAATCACATTTATTTCGTTTCATTTGAAATTATTTAAATTTTAAAAGTTCACCTTTGAATAATATTAATATTTTAAGTTTTCTTTTTAATATTTTTTTAACTGAGTTAAAAATACTTTGCCTATAAAAATCAATAAAAAGATGGCCACACTCTTCTAAATATAAACTATATATAACAACCCTGTAAAATATAATTGGCTTGGGGTAAAAGTGATTTCTTATTACTGCACTCTGGGTCAGGTAACCTCAAATTTTGACAACAACTTCTATAATGTGGGGGATTTGATAGGTTAGGTTAAGTTTGAAAGTGATGCCAGATGAATGGCATCTTTCCTCGGAGGTGATGCCAGACGAATGGCATTTTCGGAGACCATTGGGTGGATTATGATCCTTCCTGATAGAAGAGTGTGGCATAGAAGAAAACTCTATAAAAAAAAACAGTTGCGATAGAATAGCGGTAGATAAAAAGTAGTAGAGAAGAGGTAACTACGACTTTACCATAGGGAAAGAGACCTTTCTAAGCCATCTGAGTCCCACTAAGAACCCCACAGCGTCACTCAGTTCGCACAGCTGTATGTCACTCAGTTCCTCATGAAATCTAATAATAATAATAATTTCCACGACAACATTCCAATTGGAACAAGTGGTACTTCTCTCAGACTCATTGAAAGGGACCTACTTTTTTACTCCGGCTCTGAACGCAAATACATAAGTTAGAGAAGTTTTACATAGCCTAATACTCAATAAACAGTGGCTAGCTGAGCCTAATACTCAATAACCAGTGGATAGCAGAGTTATGAGGTGAGCCGCCGCATTTTTAAATTTTTTTTTTTTTTTCAAGTGGGTCTCGAAGTTGGGACCTCTGGTATGCTAGGTGGATGACTAACCTACTATACCACGGCGGTTCACGTAATCAACTGTAATCAATTTGCCAAATTTCGAGATAATCGGTCCACATTTGACCCTAGCTCTTATATAAGACCAAATGACGGAAACAGCTTAAATATATAAGTTTTGAGAAAACGTTTGTATGATTGAAAAATTTAGCAAATATTTGTTTTTATACAGGAAAAACAACACCTTTGACCTTAGTGGTGAAGGGTATCGCAGGTTATATAAACGAATAACAAATTTTGATATCTCACTAATACTTTGTTTTATTTCAATTTAATTATAGGAGGCGCATTATTAAAAACCTCTATATTACAGAGTCAGCTTTCCAAAATTTCCTAAAATTTTTAAACTTTATACAATTTTTAAATAGGGTAGAAGGGGGAGCATTTGCCACTTTTTTAAGTGCTCTAGGTTTCTTACAGTGAGAGTTATCACAATTTGTTTGTTCTTCATAGGTACCTATATATGTTAGCTTTAAACTGTGTTGGTTTAGATTGCCTACGGCTTTTCTCTATGATCAAATTTGAAAAATAGCAAATTAACTAAAAGTGGCCAATGTGCCCCATCCATGGGGCACATTTGCCAATAAGTTGGGTACAAAAAAGAAGTAAAAAAATTGTTGTAATAAAGTAGATTTTTACATCTATAAAGCTTTAATATACAAAACAAACGTGGATAAATTAAACAAAACAGTAAAAATTTCAGAGATCAAAATTTTAACTATTAGGCCCCTGTTAACACTGTACTGTGACATATCAACATAAAGAAAAAAATGTTAAGATGGAAGATGGACTAGGCCTTGCAACCAAAATACTATATCCTTTTTAGGGATATTACAAATGTCGGGCTTAAAAAAATGTCGACGAGTTGCTTTGTTATATAGGTATGGCAAATGTGCCCCAGGTAGAGTACTTAGATGTAATGAACTATTTTTCACATAAGAAATAGACTTATTGATAAAAACTTAAAATATTTCTTCTCAATACTATATTGTTTATTAAACTAATGAATAATATCTTAGGATAACAAAAAACTAAGGAAAATATTACAAAAATACTTGTAGCAAAATATTTGTTCAGGATCTGCTGAACAATAAACCGCGCTTGATGTTTTAAATATGAAAGCTACAGCAGTCAAAATTTGAGATATAGAATATCAATGATAAACGAATATAAAATCGATTACAGCATCAAAAAAGATAAGTTAATTTTCAAGAAAATTAGTGGTGGCAAATGCGCCCCTATTGCAAATGGCCCCCACCTACCCTACATATTTCAATATCTAGGTCCCACATAGATGACTATCATGTCATCTCAGATACCGTCACATTTTCAGCTGTACTACTTACCTTACTTCAGCCCGAGGATTTCTACTACTTTTTTCAAAATTTCGAGATTTTGTAGATTTATGTCATTTTCGGCTGAGGACCTGATATGGGAGCCAGGCTTAATTGTGGATCGATTGTTACCAAATTACGGTTATCGGCTAACATTTACAAAATGTTTATCTATACAAAGTTTTAGTGATAAAATGCAATTATCTTATTTATAAGCGTTTTTGGGCTTTTCTAGGTATTTAAAAGACTTTTGAGAATGTGCCTCGCATGGAAGGTATAGTTAAATATGTAGCGATTCCTACAAAATTAGATACACGGATTTAGGTTACCATAAGCAATATTTATGCTGAATATTAATAAAAATCAATCAAATTTATGCCTGTAATGAGTCAAAAACTCTATTTCGGAAGGAAGGAATTCGTAATTTTTAGAGAAATATCAGTGATTTATTTCCTTATCACGATAAAAAAAAAAATAGCCCCTAATATGTAAAAAATTATAAAATGCAGTAAATATTTTAAGTTAGGTTCATTCGGAGACTCCAGGGGTCCATTGTGATCCTTTACTAGAAGAGGAGAATGAAAAAAATTTAAGATAGAGGAGGATAGGGAGAAGGAGAATATACTATCTAGGCCAGTGGTGAACCCTACAATATCATGCAAACTGCACTGTTGCAGATCCTGCAGTTCAGCAAAAAATCTGCTGCCTAAATGTTTAAGTCTTTGGTTTTGCAGCCTTGGACAGTGACAGCGAATGTGTTCTACCGATTCGGACGAATCCTCATCTAGACATAGTCTGCAGAGGTCCGAAATGCTACTATCCCACCTATATAAACTCGAATTTAAGGCACAGTGTCCCGTAAGGAACCCTATATATCTTCTTAAGCTTGACCTATTCAGACCTAATAAAATTTTGGTTAAATTAATATCCAGTTTAGGCCATAGAGCTCTTGATGTCCTACACGTAACCATGTTTCCCCATGTGCTTGTGGTTTCCTTGCTAATCCAAGACTTAATTCCCAGATAAAAGTGATAGATAGGTGGAGCCATATCTGTCACTCTTTGACTTAAGTCTTGACTTGAGCCTAGTCTAGCGACTTCGTCCACAACTTCGTTGCCAACGATGTCGCAATGACCTGGAACCCAGCACAATATTATCCTATAACTGAGAGATAGGCCAAGAAGAGCAATCCTACATTTTTTTTTTGACTAGTTTGGAGGTAATACTATATCCCCGCAGCGCTATAAGACCCTGAATAAGCTCAGTAGCCTTCCAAATGACAAAAACCTCTGCCTGGAAAACACTGTACTCGTCCGCGAGTCTAACATTTTGATCCATCAGGAAAACACCAGATTCAGTCCAGCAATCCATTTAAGAATCATCAGTGAAAATCGAAATGCCTTAAAAAAGTGCTGTTTGCCCTTCCAGTCGGATCTTTCAGGGATTGCGATCTTTGGTGCTGAGCTAAACTCCAAGCCCAAGGAGCCTGTTAATTTCAGAATACTGGAGTGTCACACATGCCTATATCTTAATATACCCGATTCGTACAGCCTTACTAGACTTCTCATTGCCATTCCCTTTATGAAAATATTAAGAGGGTACAATGACAGCATGATATCTAGGGCTGCTTGAGGTCTTCTTTTAAGGCCACCGGTTATACCAACACTAGCATAACGTTGTACCTTGTTAAGAGAAGCCAGAAAGGAACCCTTGCTAACTGCTTCCCACCATACTGCGCAACCATATGTTATTTTAAGGTATGAATACAGTTGAGACAACCGAATAACTTTTTGGGACAAAAATTCTTTATTAATTATTTTTTATTCGCTTTATCTGGTTTTACAAATGCCCACATCGAAAAATAAACACATTAACATAACATCTGGCAACACTTCCCTCTCACTCTATCACAAAAACATTCGAGAAGATACTTTTTCTCAGCAAATACCCATTAGTGTTGAAAAGTAACCGTAGGCGGCTTTGACGAAGAAGTGAGGTTAAATTATTGTTATTTCTTCTGTCTTGTTAAGAATTTTCATTTGGTCGGTTCAATAAAATTTGTGTTAAAACGAAAAAATCTGTGCAAAAAAATGGCTTTATCTGTACCCAAAGCACCCGGCGTTGCCCAAATGATGAAGGAAGGAGCCCGTGTAAGTGAAATTAAATGAAACTTCTAAACATTTTTAAGGATTCCTCAGAGTTTATAGAAAAAATTTAAAAAAAGTTTGAACAAATGCCCGTGTCATGCGGTAGAATATACAACAGCTGCATTGATGAACGTATGTATGACATGCTACTTGCTAACAAGAGTCTTAAAAAGCAAAGACTGACTCATCACGGGTTGTTTTTTGTATATTTTGCAGAGCGACAATTGTTTGAAATCATTTTTCGATTTTCTGAGGAAACCTAAATGAAACTCCAGATGTTTTTTTTTATAAATAATATTTTCTTTGTAACAGATGTACAGCGGCTTGGAAGAGGCTGTTTATCGTAATATTACCGCCTGCAAAGAGTTTGCCCAAACCATGCGCTCCGCCTACGGACCAAATGGCATGAACAAAATGATCATTAATCACATTGAGAAACAATTTGTTACCAGCGATGCTGGTACAATTATGCGTGAATTGGAGGTGGAACATCCGGCCGCCAAATTGATGGTCATGGCCAGTGAAATGCAAGACGCTGAGGTAGGTGATGGCACCAATTTTGTGGTAATTTTTGCCGGAGCCTTATTGGAAAGAGCCGAGGAACTTTTACGCTTGGGCATCACTACCGCTGAAATCGCTGATGGCTATGAAAAGGCCATGGAAAAGGCTTTGGAAATCTTGGACAAGTTGGTGTGCCATGAAATCAAAGATTACCGTGATATTGCTCAAGTCAAGGAATGCTTGCGTGCCTCCATTATGTCAAAACAATATGGTCAGGAAGATTTCATTACCGATTTGGTAGCCAAGGCCTGTGTCTCCATTTTGCCCGACAAGGGCACCTTCAATGTGGACAACATTCGTGTCTGCAAAATCTTGGGTAGCGGTCTGGCCAAATCCGAGGTTATCCATGGCATGGTTTTCAAACGTTTCGTTGAGGGTGATGTTTCCTTTGCTGAAAAGGCTAAAGTTGCCATTTTCTCCTGCCCCATTGATATTATTCAGACCGAAACCAAGGGTACTGTTTTGATCAAATCCGCCGATGAACTCTTAAACTTCTCTGCTGGTGAAGAGAACTTGTTGGAGAGCCAAATTAAAGCTATTGCCGATACTGGGGCTAAAGTTGTTGTTTCCGGTGGCAAAGTTGGTGATATGGCCTTGCATTTCCTTAACAAATATAATTTGATGGCTGTACGCCTTAATTCCAAATTCGATTTGAGACGTCTATCCCGCGCTGTCAATGCTACAGTTTTGCCCCGCATTACTACACCCAGCCAGGAAGAGTTGGGCTACTGCGATAAGGTTTGCATTGAAGAATTGGGTGATACTTCGATTGTAGCTTTCAGGTAATTATTTAAAATTATTGAAAAGTTATAGGTACTATTCGAATTTATTGACACTTAGGCTTTTGCAAAATTGCTTTAATCATAAACTGTTGTCTGTTTGTAAATTGCAAATAAGGAAAAATCATTATCGGTCCGCTGACAAACCACATGTTGTCCTGCAGATCTTCAAGACTACTGTATAAGTTTTCATAGAGCGTTCATGTTGTTGTTGTGACAGCGATATTATTGCTAATAAATCTGAAGTGGCAGTCCTTGGTTGGAATCCTAAGACTTCCGAGTCGTTCCGGTATAAACAACCGACTGCCGCAGGAACGATAGAGCGTTCATTGCCACTTTCTATCATATGTTAGGGTTTATCATCTGGACAATTCGTCTGATGATGTCTTCCTAACGTCAACTTTTCTCTAGAAAAGTCTTCCTAAGGACAACTTTTCTCTAGAAAAGTCTTCCTAAGGACAACTTTTCTCTAGAAAAGTCTTCCTAACGTCAACTTTTCTCTAGAATTTCCTAACGTCAACTTTTCTCTAGAAAAGTTCCTAAAGTCAACTTTTCTCTAGAAAAGTCTTCCTAACGACAACTTTTCTCTGGAAAAGTCTTCCTAACGTAAACTTTTCCATAGAAGTCTTCCTAACGTAAACTTTTCTATAGAAAAATCTTCCTAACGTCAACTTTTCCATAGAAAAGTCTTCCTAACATCAACTTTTCTATAGAAATGTTTTCCTAACGTCAACTTTTCTATAGAAAAGTCTTCCTAGCGTCAATTGTTTGTATAGAAAAGTCTTCCTAACGTCTAAAGTCTTTGATACGGGTCTCAATCCTTGACTGCCAGTGAAGCATAGAACCTCAAGAAATTGCGAAAAAATTCAATCAATTCTTTACAAAAGGTTTTACCAACAATTTTCACTGAACGTAACTTTTCAAATCGATTGTAACAAAACGTTACTTTTTTTAAATAATTCTGGAGGTCAGAAACGCGAATTAATTAAACAGATAACTCAGGCCATCGCCTTGACTTCAAGCACAAATTATTGCCATAAAGAGATATGGCCTTTCTTAACAATTTATAGCGAATAAAATGTTTTCTCAATTGATGATTCATAATGGAATTGTTACGTTTTGGTGCGAATGTCTACATTTATTCTTGTATTAACGAAGTCGATTTAATGCTTTATTTTCAATTTATTAATAACTGTCGCAAATATTTTTTGAGTTATCCCAATTTTTCTTTATTAAAAACCCAAACTAATTGCCTGATCAAAAAAATGAGTTTAAACCCCCTTTAACACATCTTATTTCCTTACAGAAACGAAGGCAAAGATTCCCGAATTGCCACCATTGTTGTACGTGGTGCTACTGACAACTTCATGGATGACATTGAACGTGCCATTGATGATGGTGTCAACAACTTCAAGTGTTTGTCTCGTGATGGACGTTATGTTGCCGGTGCTGGCGCTGTTGAAATTGAATTGGCCACACAGATTGCTGCCTACGCTGATACTCTGCCCGGTTTGGAACAATATGCCGTCAGACGTTTTGCCACCGCCCTCGAAGTATTCCCCAAAGCTTTGGCTGAAAATACCGGCATCAATGGCACCGACATTATCAATCAAATGTATTTGGCTCACAAAGAAGCTGCCGGACAAACTATTGGTCTCAATATTGAAGCTGAAAAGGCTGAGACCTTAGATGTTAAGGCCGCCAAGATTTACGATCTTTACCAGGCTAAATACTGGGGTATTAAGTATGCTGTAGGAGCCACTAATACCATCTTGAAAGTTGATCAAATTATTATGGCTAAACGTGCTGGTGGACCCAAGCCACGTCAAAATGCCGGCAGTGATGATGAAAGTTAAATTTGTTTTTACTTTATTCTATCACTCATTTTGGCATTTCTTTTTCTTATGTCTTACTAATATAATATCCCACATACATTGTTTTAGGTCTTCTTTTTTTCATTTTATATAAATATGTTTTTCTATTTTTGCTTTAAAAACACAAATTTCTCTCATACAACTCACCTTTATTGTATTGAATCCTTTTTAGTGCTATACCCTGGCATTGGAAGGGACCTTTATTGTTTCTAGTTATACTTAATGTTTAACATATAATTTGAAAAGTTCTTCATACAAAGCATTGCAAATTTCTATGAAAATCATCATTTTTGCAATTAAAACAACTAAAAAAGAAAAAATAATTTAAAAAATATAAATGATCAAATAAAATAAAATTATTTATACAAAAAAAAAAAAGTTAAACTAAAAACGCGTGTTGATTTTATATTTAATTAAAAAAAGCAAGTAAACAGAAAATATCGAAAATAAATATAGGGATCATTATGGTATTTTAAGGATTTACTATAACCCTCCAAATAAATGATAAAGTAGCAGTCCATCTTCACTCACTCCCAGTAGAAGCTCCTCTGCTATACAGTTTCCTGGTGTGTCTCTGAACGAAACCAAGCTCAACCAGTAGAACTCGGTTAGAAGATCATTTTACCATTTTTAAAATTTTCGATATACCCTCAAAATCGAAAGTTATCGATAAAAAACGATTTTTTTGGACTTAGCGGAGAAAAGAAGGCTTAACTGAGTCATTTTTACATCTATTTTAAATTTTAAAATGTGTTTCGACAGAAAACAAAATAGGCTTTCACTTCGTAAAGACCTTTTTTTAACATGACCAATTTATCATAAAAATATTTTCCGCTGAAGTTAAAATTTTATTTTTTTTTCGATTTTTTCAACTTCGGAAGATTTTTTTTCGTAAAATTTATCAGAAGACCTAATATATTTTGACTTAAAAAAAATCATGGTTACCATTTTGTAAAACAAGAGTACTTTCATTAAAATCGGAAACATTTTAACAGAGATATAATAATTTTAGTAAAAAAGGTGAATTCAGTATTATTTGTATATTAGAAAATTTTCTATACAATACTACGTTAGAGTGTTTTTTCAAATTTTTTCGAAAGTATAGAAATGTCGGTCGGATTATTATGGCATTCGGTGAGAAACTTCAAATAACAAAATTTAAGCCAAATCGGACTACGTTATCACGTGGCGCCCAGGCCATGAAGTTGAAAATTGCGTTTATAAGAAAAAATATGGCCAATTTTTTAGTTCTTGCAAAATTTAACTTTTTTAGTAAACATTTTAACAAAGTGTAAATATTAATTCATAATGTAGACTCAATTAGCTTTCTATCTATGTAAGTAGCGTATAAATCGGCTAAGGATTTTTTGAGTTATCGGAAATTTTCATAGACATTTTGGGTCCTTGAAGACATCTATTTGATTTTATGATATTTGTTGATGGAAAGCAAATTGGGTCTAAATTACAAATTAACATTCAGATTTTGTCAAAAAGTTATAAATATAAGTACTTATACGTATATAGTACGTTAATTAAACTGGCCCTTTTACAAAAAAAAACTTATATTTTTTTTTAATTCGCTGTTAATTTAAATAATCTGGGTTCACAAAATATTTAATGCACTTTTCAAGTAAATATAAAAAAGTTTGGCATTCCTAACAAAATACTGCGGAAAACGGCGTCCCAATGTGAAAAAATCGAAAAAAAAAATAAAAATTTAAATTTGTTTGAAAATATTTTTGTGATAATTTGATGAAATAAAAAATCTTTTTTTCACAAGAAGAAAGCCTGATGTCTTGTCTGTCTCCAACCGTGTTAAAATTTCAAATCGATAAACAAATGTCTTAGCTAGGCCTATTTTTGTTCGAGAAGACCGTTTTTTATCGATAACTTTCGATTTTGAGGGTATATCGAAATTTCTAAAAATGATATACTGATACACTCAATAAGACCTATAGTTTGATATAGGTTTCCTTAAAAGTGTATTTCTTTTTCCTCAAAATGTATCAGTGTGTTATCTATTATAATAATCTAGGAGACTGCAACATTCGTAGAAGGGTCACAAGAGGTACACCACAGGCGGGTGTTATCCCCATACTTTAGCTACTGGCGGTCAACGTCATTCTTAAAAAAATTTGACCAACTAAGTAGTAAGATCACCACCTACTCTGACGAAGTAGTTATACTGGTATCAGGTAAATACCTCAATCCAATCAGTGAAATTATGGAATCGGCACTAGGATATCTCTCCTCCTGGGCCAGAGACAGAGGACTTGGAGTCAACCCTTCACCAGAAAGTACAAGGTTGACAACATCAAACTTCCAGTGCCTAATGGTATAGCGTTAGGACTATCATCAGAAGCTAAATTCATAGGCATCATCTTAGATAGGAAGCTATCTTAGAAAAAGGCATAAACTCGGTAGGTAAGAGCTGGGACTTAAAACCTATAGTAGTGTACTAGTTCCACACGACTATTGTAAGACCAGTTCCAAGGTACGGGAGCGCCGTATGGTGGGAAGCGGTAAACAAGGTCTCCTTTTCAAATCTTTTGAGTATAGTTCAAAGATGTGTAAACATGGGCATCACTGGTCCCATAAGGAGACGTGATGCTGTCTATATTCCCTTTATGTCTATTCATAAAGGGAGCAGCAACTAATAATGCAAATAAGAATAACCATGCTCCTGTAGCACAGGCCTACATAAATTACGCATCAGAATTTATGTAATCCTCCCGCGAAGAACGCTATTAAATTTCGAAAAAAATCGGTTCATAA
The DNA here is from genome assembly GCA_933228675.1 of Stomorhina lunata. NCBI lineage: Eukaryota > Metazoa > Arthropoda > Insecta > Diptera > Rhiniidae > Stomorhina > Stomorhina lunata. Next base: position 93,233,926 of record OW121744.1, read on the forward strand.
ATAGGTTCATCATAATAGGTCTATAAACACCTGAGATATCGCCGAAAGACTACGTACGCTGAATGTACGTATTTTAAAAATTTTGTTTAAAATAAATACAAATAAAAAACCTTTAGTGCATTAAAATAAAACACTTATTTAATGTTAACTAAATTCAAATTCTTTTATTTAAAAATTAAATAAATCTTGCGAACAAAACCTTGCACGCATAAAAACTAAAAACTAAGTAAGATAAGAATTATTGACTGCGTCAAATATAAACGTTTTATTCAAATTATATCAATGTAGTAGTAAGATGTTGAGTGATCAATTCACAAATGGGTTGCCAGATTGCAAACAATCAGGCGTGGACACTACACCACCCCCCTTACAGAGTCTTGGTACGGTTGATAAGGAAGTTGATCCAAAAATCTGACCTTGCGCGGTTGATGATAATGTTTTTCAAGCTCGGAAATCTCCATAGGTAGGTATGCCGGTTTCAGTCTGTCTATAGACACTGTTTTCTGCTTGGTTCCTACTTTTATTGTATAGGTTTTCGGATGCCTTTCGAGCACTTCATAGGGACCGTCATATGGAGCTTTCAATGGGGCGCGTACTGTGTCATCTCGTAGAAAAACAAAATTGCAAAAACGTAAATCTTTAGGAACGTAAACTGGTTTCCTACCATGCTGTGTGGTTGATGTAGGTCGTAAGTTTTCAAAATGTTGCTGAAGTTTAGTGATGAATTCAATTTCATTCATGTTTGTATCGGATTCTTCCGTCACAAAATAGCCTGGAAGTCTGATTGCTTGGCCATACACCATTTCGGCTACGGATATGCCTAAATCTTCTTTAACAGCTGTTCTTAGCCCCAACAATACTAGGGGTAATTTTTCTGTCCAGTTTGCGTCGGCTTGGTGGCATTTTAAAGCGGCTTTTAAAACTCTGTGCCAGCGTTCGATAAGACCGTTTGCCTGTGGGTGGTATGGGGTTGTCCTAATGTGTTTTATACCCAACATTTTTGCGAGGTGTCCAAAAAGGTTACTTTCGAATTGTCGGCCTTGATCTGTTGTTATAAATTTTGGTACACCGAATCGACTAATCCACCCACTCAGGAGGGCCTTCGCTACTGTTTCGGCTGTGATATCGGGAATAGGTATAGCTTCTATCCATCGGGAGTATCTATCGGTAGTGGTCCGATTAAATCAATATTTATATGTTCGAATCTCTTGTCCGGTACCGCAAACGTTTCCAGTTCACTTTGCGTATGTCGCGTTATTTTTGCTCGCTGACAGTGTTGGCAGTTTTTTACGAGTGTTTTAATTTCATTGTTCATTTTGTTCCACACAAAACTCTTTGAAATGAGTTTAATTGTCGCACGTATCCCGGGGTGGGATAGGCCATGTAACGTTTGGAAAAGGGATGAACGCATCGTATTAGGAATGTAAGGTCGAGACTTACCGGTTGACGTGTCACAAATTATTTCTCCGTTGCATCCGGGAACCTTTACTTTTTGTAGGACGAGTGAAGTTGAGTCGGATTCGATAAGGTTCTGTAATTCGGTGCATTTTGACTGCTCCTCGAAAAGCAGTTGATAGTCGATTGCTGGTGGCATCTGGAGCGTTTCCATACGGGAGAGGACGTCGGCTACAATATTTTCTGCTCCGCTTATGTGTTGAATATTTATACTGAACTGGCTTATGAAGTTTAGTTGTCTGGTTTGACGAGGGGATAATCGTTCCCACCTTTGTTCAAATGCATGTACTAGTGGCTTATGGTCGGTAAATATTAAAAATTGTGTGCCCTCTAAGTAGAATCGAAAATATTTAATAGCGGCGTATATGGCTAAAAGTTCGCGATCGTACGTACTGTAGCGTTGTTCAGTTGGGGTAAACTTTTTCGAAAAGAATCCTAGTGGCTGCCAGTGGTCATCCACCCTTTGCTGAAGGGCAGCTCCCATCGCTTTGTCGGATGCGTCTGTCATCAATGCTATTGTCGCCCCTCTACGCGGGAATGATAACAATGTGGCGTTAGCAAGTTCTTGTTTTATCCTTTCGAATGCCCCCTCCGTTTCCGAGGTCCACTTCAATTTTGTACGGTCGCGTTTTTTACATGGACCCATCATTTTGTGTAGAGGCAGTTCGATTTCTGCAGCGTGGGGCAGAAATTTTCTATAGAAGTTAATGGCACCCAGGAAACTTCTTAAATCTTGTACCTCCTCTGGTTTCTTACGAGCCACGATGGCTTGCACTTTCTGCGGGAGTGGCTTAATTCCGTCTTGACTTATTACGTGTCCCAAGAATTCGACTTGGGATTTCCCCAATTGACACTTGTCGATATTTATTACTAAACCTTTTTCTCGGTAAATTTTGAAAAGTTGACGTAAATGATTCAAATGTTCATCCACTGATGTTGACGCGACCAGCACGTCGTCTAAATATGGAAAAACGAAATCGAGACCTTTGACAGTGTCGTCCATAAAGCGTTGGAATGTCTGGGCGGCGTTCCGTAGCCCAAAGGTCATGTATTTAAATTCAAACAACCCAAATGGTGTTATTACAGCCGTTTTGGGTACGTCTTCTGGGTTAACGGCAATATGATGGTATGCTTTCTTACAATCTATCACTGAAAATACGGTCTTACCCTGTAGTTCACTTGCGAAATCCTGAATGTGTCGGACGGGGTAGTTGTCATGAATTGTTTTTGCGTTTAGGAGTCTAAAATCACCACATGGACGCCACGATCCGTTAGGTTTTTTTGCTAAGTGTAAGGGACTTGCCCATTGACTCTTTGAGCGAACGCATATACCTCGATCTAACAAATAGTCGAACTCTTTTTTTGCTACTTCTAATTTTTCAGGTGATAGTCTTCGAACTTTTTGAGATATCGGCGGGCCTTTCGTTTGTATGAAATGTTTGACCTCAGATGGTTTCTTTGCCAGCGAATATGTGTCATCTGTGAGGTCGATAAATTGAGTTAAAAGATCGTGGAACGCGTTGTTCGATTTTCGTATTGTAACGATTGACGATGAACAATCTGTGAGTTGACAGATACGACGTAGTTGTGTTGTACCATCTATAAGGGCTTTACCTTTCATGTCGACTAGGATGTTAAAATTCTGTAAAAAATCAGCACCTATTATTGCTTGTGTAACATCAGCTACAGTAAACAGCCATTTGAATTCTCGTCGCAGATCGATGTCTAATGATAACAGTTTCTTGCCAAAGGTGTTGATTTCAGAATTGTTTGCAGCCAAAAGTTTGATCAAAGATGGTTGTGTTTGGGTGGTCGATGATTTCGGAATTACGGAAATTTCTGCGCCGGTGTCTATTAGGAACTGTAACCCTGAATGGTTATCTTTAACGTATAGGCGGCGTGTGTTTATGTTCAGCCTCTCTCTATTCGCCGCGGAAAAGGGAGGGCTTACTAGTTTTCCGACAACCGTGGGCGAAAACTGCAAGGAGTGCGACACTTGGTGGCACTTTCCTTAAACGTTCGATGATACCAACAAATTTCGTTTGATGGTGAGCGTGAGGTGCGTACGTTAGGCGATGTCCTGCGACGGACGTATCTTCGTTGTTGTTGTGGTTCATACGTGTGGTAGGTGTCGTGTTGACCCTTTTCTAGACGATTTTTTTTTTTTTTTTTTTTTTTTTTTTTTTAATGTTAACTAAATTCAAATTCTTTTATTTAAAAATTAAATAAATCTTGCGAACAAAACCTTGCACGCATAAAAACTAAAAACTAAGTAAGATAAGAATTATTGACTGCGTCAAATATAAACGTTTTATTCAAATTATATCAATGTAGTAGTAAGATGTTGAGTGATCAATTCACAAATGGGTTGCCAGATTGCAAACAATCAGGCGTGGACACTACAAACCCATGGTCCTGGAGCACGGAACTACATAAATTATACTACAGAATTTAGGAACTTTTCCCCCTAAGCACGCTTTTAAATTTCATCAAAATCGGATCATCAGAGATATCGCCACAATACCAAAAATTAAAATTTTGTTGTTTTTGGCAATATTTAAGGTGTTTATGAACCGATTTTTGATCCAATTTAACTGCGAGCTTCGCGTATATAATTTATGTATATCCGTGCTTCAGGAGGATATTTTTGCATATTTCCTAATTGCATTTTTGAAACAAAATTTCTTAAGCGCGTACTTTCGGCAATCTGCGGAACATACAAATTAGTGTTTTGGCGATATCTCAGTTGTTTATGGACCGATTTTGATAAAAATTGAATTTTCTAAAATCTTATATAAAATTTATGTATGTATGTCTGTGCTACAGGAGGATAGTTTTTTTCCTATTTCTCAATAGCAGTTTTTCAACAAAATTTCTCCAATAGATACTTTGGGAAATTTGAGCTACATCAAATTTAGTTTTTTGGCGATATCTCAGTTGTTTATGGTCCGCAACCATGTTTTTCAATCAAAAATTTTAACATATTCGTCAAATTTTTAGAATTTTTCGATATCTTGCGTGTTTATGGACCGATTTTGTTGAAATTTAATAGCGCTGGAGAATTTTATAAAATCTGATATATAACTTATGTGGGTCCATCTTCTAGGGGCTTCAGAAACTTGATTTCAACATACAGACGGACATCTTTTAATCGATTCTCCTGCAATTCTAAGTCGATCGGTATAATGGTCTTCAATCACTCATAAAAAAATTACAAGCCGATGCACAAACTTATAATACCCTATAACCTATTGGTGAAGGGTATAAAAATACATACGCATACTAACTGAGCGCAGTGTCCTAAGCTCTAGGATAGTCATTATTTTTATTGTCCTGTGCTTTAGAATCTCTATTAAGGCCCTATGATCCAGTGGAAGTCAAGGATAACAGAAGAAGATGCTTTAGAATCAGAGACTTTCTAGACATAAGCTTTCACGGAAACTTCATTACATCAAACTAAACGATATTGTAAGCTCCATAGCTGGTTTTAGCCGGCAAAGATAAAGACTACTATTACCGCCAACCCTTAACAGTTTAGTGTTAAGGGTTGGCGGTAAACGGAAAATTTGTTAGGCAATCCTAACAAAGTGTTAAGGGTTGGCGGTAAACGGAAAATTTGTTAGGCAATCCTAACAAAGTGTTAAGGGTTGGCGGTAAACGGAAAATTTGTTAGGCAATCCTGAGTCTTTACCCTCAACTGTTAACGTGTTAAAACTATTTTAAAATCGAATAAAAAATAAAGATTTACACATAACTGATCGCGACGAAGCGATTCAGAACCACAAAACTATTTTAATATAACTGAGGAAATTGAGAATACAAGCCGGGATGGCCACGCATGAAGTCAATAAGAGCTACTTTTTGATAACATATTTTTTATGTAAGTAAAAAAATGAATAAGAATATGATGATTGATAACCCAAAAACAATTTTATAAAAAAAATAATAGTAATATATAATAATAACGATTTTATCTAGCTCGGTACCGCCGTAAAAAAATAACATTTTATTCCATGAAATCAAAAGAAGTAAAATAATGGCTAATGAATGCTTCTATGGCCTAAGTAGGCAGTTTAAAAGCAAAGCCACTGACAAAAATCATGCTTTACAAGACACTGATACTACCCGTAACTATTATATGGTTCAGAATCATGGGTACTTGCGACAGCAGATGAGGCAGTACTTGGAGTGTTTAAAAAAAAATTCTTCGGAAAGTCTATGGCCCAATCTGCGTTGATGAAGAACACTGGTGCCGTATGAACCATGAGCTGTATGAGCTAAATATATTTCGACATTGACATAGTTAAGCGTTTTAGATACCGCGTAGGAACCGGTGAAATCAATTTATGTTTATTCAATTTACCTTCTCCATAAGGCCGTTTAACGAGCAATATCAAAAAAATTAGTTTCGTAGGCACTGCCATCTGCAGACAAGAGTCGTTGTAGGTTTTAAAACTTCGATTTTATTGACACTATTCGTAATTGGTTATTGGATTGAAAAGTGTGGATGACTTACTTACCTTATACACAATTAGAACTGGAAAACCGAACAAATAAAATTTTCAGACGCCATTTAATTAACAAAGAGCCGCATTTGCCCACCTTCGATCTAAGCTGTTGCTGTTGTTGATGTATAGCTCAAAGGAATACAACTCTGAATAATGCATCAAATGATGGCAAATCAAAAGTAACGGTAACAGTGTTGCCGCTGTACGGTTACTTTAAATTTCGAATTTTTATAAATTTTATAAATTATCTCATTTGTTCTTTTAAAATTTGAAATAAAACACTTTAAACCTTTTTTCGTTAAGGTTTTCATAACGTTTTTGTTTTTTTTTTTACTGTGTCCCACTAGATAACACATCTAATTTTGTTTTATTGAAATCTCCAAGCAAACGAATTTATATTATTAATATTTCATTTTTTAATAAGGTTTTAAAGATTTTTTTCTTTTTGGTTGTTAATAAATTTGAAATTCTTATTAATGGTTGTTTGTTATTGTTGTTGGTAATTGTTGTCATTTTGGTGGTTGTAGTATTCTGTTAATTGTTAATGTTGTTGTTGGTATTTATTGTGATTTGTATTTAGTCCTGGATGTGATTTTAAATACTAGAGTTAGTGAAAAAGAGGTAACAGTAATTTGTATTATTCTTTTAGATTCGCTTTTTTCTAACATCAAAATAAATTCTAATGTGTATTTGTTAGCGATTTTACCATTTCCAATTGTATTTGGGAGTTTTTAAATTGTTTTTTTTTTATAAATTTCTAAAATAGAAAAATTTTGAAAATTGAAAAAAATGTTTAATAAAGAAATTTTCCTGTAATAAAATGTTTTAAAAATGTTTCTATAGAAATATTAAAATTTTGAAAAATTTGCTACAAAAATATTAAATTTTTGAAAAATTTGCTATAAAAATATTAAATTTTTGAAAAATTTGCTATAAAAATAGAAAATTTTTGAAAAATTTCCTATACAAATAGAAAATTTTTGAAAAATTTGCTATAAATTTTTAAAAAATTTCCTATACAAATAGAAAATTTTTGAAAATTTCCTATTAAAAAATACTAAAATTTTGAAAAATTTTCTATTAAAATAAATTTTTGAAAAATTTCCTTTAAAAATAGAAAATTTTTAAAAAACTTCCTATATAAATCGAAAATTTTTGAAAAATTTCCTATAAAAATAGAAAAATTTTGAAAAATTTGCTATAAAAATAAAAAAATTTTAAAAAATTTCCTATAAAAATAGAAAATTTTTGAAAATTTCCTATTAAAAAATACTAAAATTTTGAAAAATTTTCTATTAAAATAAATTTTTGAAAAATTTCCTTTAAAAATAGAAAATTTTTAAAAAATTTCCTATATAAATGGAAAAATTTTGAAAAATTTCCTATAAAAATTAAAAATTTTTGAAAAATTTCCTATAAAAACAAAAAATTTTTGAAAACATTTCTATAAAAATAGAAAATATAAAAAAAAAATATTAAAAAGAAAATTTTTGAAAAATTTCCTATAAAAATAAAAAATTTTTCGAAAAATTTCCTATAAAAATAGAAAATTTTTGAAAAATTGCCTATAAAAATAGAAAATTTTTGAAAAATTTCCTATAAAAATAGAAAATTTTTGAAAAATTTCCTATAAAAATAGAAAATTTTTGAAAAATTTCCTATAAAAATAGAAAATTTTTGAAAAATTTCCTATAAAAATAGAAAATTTTTGAAAATTTTCCTTTAAAAAAAGAAAATTTTTGAAAAATTTCCTATAAAAATAGAAAATTTTTGAAAAATTTCCTATAAAAATAGAAAATTTTTGAAAAATTTCCTATAAAAATAGAAAATTTTTGAAAAATTTCCTATAAAAATAGAAAATTTTTGAAAAATTATAAAAATAGAAAAAATAGAAAATTTTTGAAAAATTTCCTATAAAAATAGAAAATTTTTGAAAAATTTCCTTTAAAAATAGAAAATTTTTGAAAAAATTTCCTATAAAAATAGAAAATTTTTGAAAAATTTCCTATAAAAATAGAAAATTTTTAAAAAATTTCTTTTTCAAAAATAGTAAATTTTTAAAAAATTTCCTTTTCAAAAATAGTAAATTTTTGAAAAATTTCCTTTTCAAAAACAGTAAATTTTTGAAAAAATTTCCTTTTTAAAAATAGCAAATTTTTTAAAAATTTCCTTTTCAAAAATAGTAAATTTTTGAAAAATTTCCTTTTCAAAAATAGTAAATTTTTGAAAAATTTTCCTTTCCTATTAAAAAATAGTAAATTTTTGAAAATTCTAAAATTTATAGAATTTATATAGAATTAAAAAATTCTGAAATTTATTTTAAAAATTTTGAAATATAAGTGGAAAATTCCGTAATACAATTTTGGAAATGGTTTTATTGTTTGAATATTATCTCAACAAAATTATTTGGTTTAATATTGAAATTTCTTTTTTTGCTTTTTAAGGTTATGTTATACAAAAAAAGTTTATACAGAGTTTTTTTTTGTTAATTATATATTGACAAATATTTCTTGTTGTTGTATTTGGGTTTGTTTTATTCTTTAAATATTGAGAAAAACAAACAACTTAAAAAAGTAGAAGCTTTTTGTTTAAATATTTATAATAAATTGTTTATATCGAGTTTTAAGTAAATTTTTTAAATTGTTTTTTAAATATATATAATAATCTTTGGTTCAAAGTTAATTTTAAATTTTTTTGGTTTAATTGAGAAAAAGAAAAACACATCGAGTTTAAGTTTTTCTTTTTGTTGTTGTTGTTGAAAATTTTCATAATTTTTTTTTTTTTTTTTTTAAATCATAATTTAAATATTTAATCCCATTATTGATGATAACTTTTCTTAATTCTTAATATTTAATCTTAAATTATATTCTTTTGTATATTTTTTAGTTTTATATTTTAATCCCATTTTTGACGATAACTTTTCTTCTTAATAATTATTTAAAGTTAAATTTATTTAATTTTCAAAATTTTTTAGTTTTTAAATATTTCTAAATCATAAAGTTTTATATATTTTTAAGTTTTTAATCCCATTATTGATGATAACTTTTTATTTTAATCTTAAAAATATTGATGATAACTTTCTTAGTTTTTTAATATTTTGTCTTTTTTAAATTATTTGACGATAACTTTTTTTATTATTATTTAATTTTCAAAAAATAAGTACATAGACCTTTAATAATACGAGTAATTAGTAAAACGAAAAGAAAATTTTCAAAATTTTGAAAAGACCTTTCAAACAAAAAAAAAATACAAAACACAACCTAACTTTTGAGATCAAATACAACCCTGAGGTTTATACTGTTTTGAGTTTAAAGTAAAAGTTTAAGTATTGTTACTTTTAAAACAGTTTGGAAATCTTTTTATCTTCTTTCAAAAACATAAACTGAGTAAATAAACCCAAAACTTTTTTCTATTTCTTAAACTGTTTCCTTTCTATGGTCTTCAATTTTGTGTATTCTGAAAATATTTCTTAATTTTTTTTTACTTTGTAAATTGTAGCATTTTTGTGCTGCAGTTTTTCTAAACTAAGTTTAAACCACAACTTTTTTTTAACTAATTTTAAACTTCGTTGTTTTTTAAGATTAATCACCCAACAATTCAATATTTTTTTAAATTTCTAACCAATTTTTTTATTTAAATAAATTTTGGAAGCCTGTGGTATTGGAAAACATCAAAGCAGAAGACTAGATTCGAAATTAGGATTAAAAAATGATTTAGTAAAATGAAAATGATTTTAGTAATAAGCAGAAAATAACAATTGAAAAAAAAATTTGAAATATAGATTTAAAGAAACGAAAATCTTATTTTTATGGAATTTGAAAAAGAAGTTTTGAATAAAAAAAATATTTTTGGCAAACATTTTTGCCTGGAGGACATCTGCCCCTTCAGAAAAATCCTCCCGATCCAGTATATCGGGACATTTTAGAACCATCTGAAAAGATCGAGATTCCTTGAAAAAGCGACGTACGAGCCGGAATAGTAGCTCCATGACAAAATAGTCAGACCTTAGTAAGACTGACTTAAAGCCATGAGGAAATGTTAAGCTCAGTTATTTAGTGTGCCCTACCCCCATTTGTATTTGAATATACCCGATTTATGTAGCCTCACTACACTTCTGGTTGCCATTATATAATAATAACAACGATCAGGTAAAACTGGTTTCAAGATAGGAACATCACGTATATTGAGTTGTGATGGTGTGCCCCAGATTGAGAGATTATGTCTCTCTCGTGTTGCTCAATAAATATTCAGCTAAAAGCACGCGGATATGGTGTTATTGGCAACATTTATCACAACCCTATCACTATGTTGACCCCAATGTATCAATTCCTACACTTAGATTGTAGTTCTTCAGGTGATTGTTCCCATTTACCAACCTGTTGATATCACAGTTCAGCTTGGTACTGCGGATCGCATTAAGCTCAACTGCTACACACATGTATACTCAAAGGTCTAAAGTCGAGAAGCTTGTAACGTGCCGTTACAAATATTACTAAATTCTTCTACTTTTATCAATTTTTCATTTTTGCTACCTCCTTAATATGTATTTTCAAATAATATAAATATAATTCTTATTTAGTCTATATCTGTATCAACATAAGTAGTCTAGTTTACAACACTGGAGTGGGCGGATTCCAAAGTTGATTCGATTGTTATATTATTATAGTTTGTTGATCGGGATCCGGAGTTTCTGTCTCATCGGAGTATAATTTTGCCCTTTAGCCGAATTATTTATCTTGTCGGATTGATTACCTTAGTTAGCCGATCGAGAGCCGAAGATTTTATCTCGTCGTAGTATTATTTTGCCCTTTAGATAGCCAACCGAGAGCCAAAGTATTTAGCTTGTCGGATTGAATTCCGAAGTTAGACGTTTGAGAGCCTAAGACTTTATCTTATTGGATTGAATTCCATAATAGCCGACCGATAGCCGAAGTATTTATCTTGTAGGATTGAATCCCGTAGTTAGCAGATCAAGAGCAGACGTTTTTATCTAATCGGAGTATTATTTCGTTTGTAGTTAGCCGACCGAGAGCCGGAATATTTATCTTATCAGATTGAATTCCGTAGTAAGCCGATCGAGATCCGAAGTTTTTATTTCACCGGAGTATTATTTTGCCCTTTATCTAGCCAACCGAGAGCCGAATTATTTATCTTATCGGATTGAGTTCAATAGTAAGCCGATCGAGAACCGAAGTATTTATCTTGTCGGATTGAATTCCGTAGTTAACCGATCGAGAGCTGAAGATTTTATATCATCAAAGTATTATTTTGCCAGTTAGCCGACCGAGGACCGAAGTATTTATCTTGTTGGATTGAATTCCGTAGTTAATCAATCGAGAGCCGAACATTTTATCTCATCGGAGTATTATTTTGCCCTTTAGTTAGCCGACCGAGAGCCAAAGTATTTATATTGTCGAATTGAATTCCGTAGTTAACTGATCGAGAGCCAAAGATTTTATATTATTTTGCCCTTTAGCTAGCCGGCCGAGAGCCGAAGTATTTATCTCGTCAGATTGAATGCCGATCGAGAGCCGAAGATTTTATCTCAACGGAGTATTATTTTGCCCTTTAGTTAGTTGACCGAAAACAGAAGTATTTATTTCATCGGATTGAATTCCGTAGTTAGCCGATCGAGAGCCGAAATTTTTATCTCATCGGATTAAAATCCGTAGTTAGCCGACCGAGAGCCGAAGTATTTATCTCGTCAGATTGAATTCCGTAGTTGACCGATCGAGAGCCAAAGATTTTATCTCAACGGAGTATTATTTTGCCCTTTAGTTAGTCGACCGAAAGCAGAAGTATTTATCTTTTCTTATTGAATTCTGTAGATAGCCGATCGAGAGCAGAAGATTTTATCTCATCGGAGTATTATTTTGCCCTTTAGTTAGCCGACCGAGAGCCGAAGTATTTATATTGTCGAATTGAATTTCGTAGTTAGCCGAAGATTTTATCTCATCGGAGTATTATTTCGTTTGTAGTTAGACGACTGAGAACCGAAGTATTTATCAGGTCGGATTGATTGCCGTAAATCGCAAATCGGATCATTATTAGCCAAAGTACTTATCATTCAATCGTACTTAGCCAACAGAGAGCTAAGGCGTTTATCTCGTTAGATTGTAGCTAGCCAATTGGATCATTATTTCATAATATCTTAAGTTGGTGAAACATTATTTACACCGACAGAAACTTTACAAAATGTTTAACGCACAATTTTCTCGGTAACGGCAAATCGCCGAATTTTACTAGATTAAAGAAAACACAATTTCATTAATCTGGTACTAACTGTTGTAGTCGAATATACAACTTCGACTATGATAATAAGACTGATTAATGCAAGATCAAAGCTCGAATGTCTCTCAAAATATATTTTCTGCATTCCCATCTCGAATTTTCCTAAAAAATTTTGGTGATACAAGCGAGGAGCAAGGAGAGCAACAGCACCTGCAAAAATCGAAAAACGATACCAAGGATTTTGCGACGGGGGCATGATGAGCCACTACTGTTGGTACAACAAGCAACTCAGTTTGACTGCTCTTCATTTCTAATTTTAAACTTTTAAATAAATAAAATGAAGATTGTCAAAAATTTATTTTTTTAGTATATATCTCGAAATTTAGAACCAATATTAAAAAAAGGAGTACAGATTCGGATTCAGCAACCCCAAGAAGAATAAGAGCCTGTTCGTGAAGGCATCATTGCGCTGCAGTCCGACTTTTAGCGCTTGACAATAAGCTGACTGTAAGTCCTTTACACCAAATTTTTTACGCAAGTAGAAAGCAGTGCTGCCCAAAAATATGTACGCATCAACAGAGCATCATAATATTTCATGCTGCAAAGTTTGAAGCGAACAGACCCTAACAGCTTTTGGCTGCTTAAATTAAAAACCTTAAATTCAAAACTTGTGTAATGTCATCAGGCATGTACAAATTTCTTTCGGTATTGAAACCATTCCAGAGTTGAATTCCGATCGAAATGGTTTCAGATTCTATAGGTTCCGAAGTCTATAAAAGTCTATAAAACATTACAAAACTCAATTTCTTTAATTGAAATTGGGAACTCTTTGGTTCTTTGTTTTAACAAATAACAATATTTAATTCAATACGAATTGAATTCCACTTTAAAACTAGAAAGTGGTTTCGTATCGAAATTTTTTTCGTTATAGGTTTTCTGTAAAAACAAAATAGGGAATTCATTCCATTTCCGAGCAGAATTGATTTCTGTGACATGGCTGTATATTAGGTTTTTTGAATATGATTTAAGAAATTGATTTCGCTTTAAAAATTCCTAAAGTTAACATTTTCGAATTGAATTTGAAACGTTTCCTAAAAGTTTTTAAAATGCTTTCAATTGTTATTTCTAGAAAAAAAAGGAAAATCAAAACTAATACCAATTAAATTTCTATATTTAAATTAACTAATTAATTTTGCAATATTTTCTGAAACACAAAATTGAAGATTGCTTAAGTCAGGTCTTTAAAAATTGCTTAATGATTTTAAGATTTTTCAAAATTTTGAAAATTTTCTTTTCTTGAATACTAAAATATTTTTTTTTAATTGTAGATATAACTTTTATATTTTTTATATTTGTATATATTGAACAATTGAAACTAGTTTTTGTTAAGGAAACTACTAATTATGATTTTTTTTAAAGCTTAAAATTGCTGCAAGAAAAAAATATATTTTGTATTTTTTTAAATAACTTTTGTTTTTAATTAATGCTAAATTTAAACGCTCAGGCTAAATTATTTATTTAAATATTTTGTTATAAAGTTTTAAGTTTTTTTTTTCAAGGAGTTTAATAATAAGATAATATTTTAATTTTATTAAATTTTTTGTTTTCCTTTGGGAGAGGGGAAATTTTTTAAATATTTTTTTTACTAAATATTCAAATATTTAAGTGACGAAGAAAAAATTATATTTGTAATAAATTGTTATTTCAAATTTTACTTAAACGTTTTTAATGCAATACAAGTTTAATGTTTCTTTATATATTTTCAATAATTTTGAGAATTTTATTTTTATACTTTTTATTTTTTTAATATAATTTGTTAAATTTTGTTTAATTGTTAATAAAATATTTTAATATTTCTTTAATTTTATGTTACGTTTGCTTTTACTTTCATTTGTTTGTTTGTGTTTCCGAAAGGTCCTTTCTTATCCTTAAGTAAAGAACCTTTATCACTAAAAATCATTTCAAAAATTAAAAAACAAAAAATTTCAAACAAATAAAATCAAACTATTTTGTATTTCAAAATTTGTCCTAAATCCTTAGATAAATCTAAGGACTTTATGAGAGAGTGAGAGATCGATTAGTTAAGATTAAGTTTTGTAGCATAAAATTATTGTTGGAGTTTCATTTCAAATTTCTTTTATTGATAATTGTTGGGTTTTAGTTTTAATTTTTCTTTTGTTCTAGTGTAACTCAATATTTATTGAAGTAAATTTTTGGTTTTTTGTTTAAATTATTACAAACTAAGTCTACCTTTAGTCTTATAACTTATGTAACTTCTGTATTAAAGTCTTATAAAAGTTCGTAATAGTTTAAAAAATTTATTCTTTAATCTAGTACGAAAAAGTCAGAGTCATTAAGACAAGAAGTTACTGGTTATAAAACCTTAAGTATAGATATTCTAGAGTTTTGATAAGAGAGTTTGAAAAAATGCTCTCTTTTTTGGATAAGTTTGAGTAATAGAGATGGACATTTGAAAGTTAAGAACTATAGAAAAATGTTAATAAAATATAAAAATTCAGTAAAATTTAATACATAAAGCAATCATTCCTAAAAATATCGAAATTTTCATAGAATTAAAAACTAATCTTTTAAAGTTTCGTAATAGATTAAAGAAATCCTTTCTTTAATCATGTACGAAAAAGTCATAGTTGAAAAAACAAGGTTTAGGACCTATATAATCGAACTTCTAGAGTTTTGATAAGAGAGTTTGAAAAACTGCCCCCTTTGCCGGATAAATTTGAGTATTAGAAATGAACATTTGAAAGTTAAGTAATTCAGAAAAATTTTAATAAAATATAAAAATTCAAAAAAATTTAATTCATATACAGGTAATGCCCCGTTCTTGCTTTTCCTAAACTCTTAGCCTCCTTTTGTTTTTTTACTCCTATTCATCTTTGAAGGATCACAATGGACCCCATGGGTCTCCTAATGAAGGTGTCATTTTGAAAGCGCATTTTAAACATAACCTAACCTAGATGGCGCGTCCCCAGGTTAAGAATGGGGAACTTTTCCCATACTTGGGTAGTGTAATTACTTGCATGTATGGGTGGTAGGTAAGTAATAGTAATCGTATCCTATAGGTCTCCGAGTGAAGGTGTCATTTTGACAGCGACTTTCAAACTTAACCTAACCTAGATGGCGCGTCCCCAGGTGAAGAATGGCGGAACTTTTCCCATACTTGGGTAGAGTAATTACTTGCATGTATGGGTGATAGGAGTACCCTTAGTAATAGTAAGAGTACCCTAAGCTATCGAGCTACCCGTGTTAGGGTGACGAATGTGGAACGCTTTTCATATATGGGGTGGTATTAGAAAAATCAAATATCTCTCGAGGCCAACAAGTAGTATTAACCATATATCGTTGGTCTCATGTAGAAAGGCCCTAACTCACACTTTTTTCGAAATTGATCTCGCCGAATTATGTGTAGTTGCATCTACAAATAATATAAAACTTTCGAATTTTAAAGCTTTCGGTTGGCTGTATATTGATTTCTTATATTAAACTTTTGTCGACAATATTTTTCGGATCGAAAACTTTCAATATCAAAAGCTTTTCTATAGGTAACTTAAGATTTATACTAAAAACATTCCACATCGAAAACTTTCCAATACAACATTTGCCTTCAAAATATTTTAGATAGAAAACTTTTTATATAAAACTTTCCTATAGAAAATTTCAATATCAAAAGCTTTCTAAAAAACTGTTAATATTTAAAATTCCTATATAAAACTTTCGATGTTAAAAGTATTCTATATCGAAAGATTTCTTTTATACAACTTTTTTTATAGAAAACTTTCAATATCAAAAGCTTTCCTATAGTGTACTTTTTATATAAAAAGCTTTCAACTAAGACCGTTCCATACTGAAAGCTTTAAAAAAAGATTTCCTATATACAACTTGATATTGAAAGATTTTCTTTAAAAATAACTTTCGATATCAAAAGATTTCTTATATAAAACTTTTGTCGTCAAGATATTTCGGATTTAAAACCATTTATATCAACGGATTTTCTAAAGGTTACTTTTAATATTCAAAGCTTTCTTCCAAACAATTTCCCATATCAAGAGCTTTCTAATATAAAACCGACAATATCTAAAGATTTCCTATATAAATCGATGTCGAAATGCTTCCTATAATAGACTTTCGATATCGAAAGATTTTCTAAAGAAAACTTTTGATTTCCTTTATAAAACTTTGAATATTGAAAGATTTAAGCATTATAAGTCAAACTTTCATTTTTGAAAGCTTTCCCATAGAAAGAAAACTTTTATATTGAAATATTTCCTATAGAAAATTTTAAATATCGAAAGATCTCCTGTAGAAATCATTTGCTATCAAAAGATTTCCTTTAGAAAACATTCGCTATCCAAAGCTTTTCTACAGAAAATGTTAGCTTTCCTATAGAAAACATTCGCTATGTAAAGCTTTCCTTAATATAATTTGTTTTGATCACTACAGAAAAAAAGCCCTAAGTTACATTTATGCTCTGAAACGAGACTACAAAAAGCCCTATCTCGAATTAAGTTTTTTTATATGTTTTAAGTTAAAAACAAAGTTTTGAGAAACAAATTCGTCTTTTATTTTAAAAATAACCTGCATTTAAAAAAACGTAAAATTTTGTCAATTACTGTTTTAAATATGTTTTTACTTACTCCTGCAAATTTTTAATTATGTGAGTTAGGGCCTTTTTACATGAGACCAACGAAATGTATTGTATTAAACTAGTAGTTTTCCGCTTTGCAGCCAGGGACAATCACAGACTGTATTTTTAACAGAAAGAACTCTGGGGCCACATATATCATTTATTTATATCATTCAGATCCAGATTTTACAGATTCAGAACTCGGACCTACTATAATTTCGTCATTTAGTTAGGTTTAGGCAAGAACACCTTCAAGATGAAAAAATTTCTAAAGAAATAATATGGAAAATTTTTCTTTTGTCATATTGATTTGAAATGCTATAGAACTGTGCTAGACTTTTTGCAATGCATTCTGAACTTGGCTACTGGGCTTCAGATTATTTTTGATGGATTTACTTTAAAATGTTTACGTTTTAAGCTTTATAATTTGAAAAATATATAATTTTGAGTATAACTCTTAAAATTCGTATTTAAAATTTAGAGTTATACTCAAAATTATCTATTTTTCAAATTATATTTTTCAAACTTTTCGAAAGCTGTTTTTAAATTGACTCTTTGATTTAATTAAATCAGAACACAATACTCCAAAAATGGTTTGTCCTATGTCTAGAACTTGTGTCCTATAAAATGCGCTTTTGTGTTACCTTTAAGATTATTATAGGAGAAAAGCCCATGATGGCCTAATTTGAAATATCTTTTATTTTGAAAACAAATTAAGGAATTAAGGAAAAATTTGTACCTTTAAGAAAGATTAAAAGAAATTCCCATTTAAGGCCAATATTAAGTACCTTAGGGGAATAAATATCAATAAATGATGGCCTAATTTAAAATATCTTTTAATTTGGAAACATCACTTAGGACCTATAAAAAGCGCCTTTTGCTTGTTATAAAACTAAAGATCGAAGACCTTTAAGAAAGATTAAAAAAAATGCCCATATAAGGCCCCTTTGTGGTACCTTTAAGGAATAGCAGAAAAGTCAGTAAATGATGGCCTAACTTAATATATCTTTCATTTTGAATTGATGAAGAATTTGGAATTGAAAAGCGGCAAAGTCAGCATCACTTAGGTCCTATAGAAGGCGCCTTTTGTTTGTTATAAAACTAAAGATCGAAGGCCTTTAAGAAAGATTAAAAGAAATGCCCATAAAAGGTCCCTTTGTGGTACCTTAATGGAAAAGGAGAAAAGTCAATATATGATGGCCTAATTTAAAATATCTTTTATTTTGAAAACATATTGATGAAGAATTTTTAATTAAAAAGCATTTGGCGACAAAGTTAGCATCACTTAGGTCCTTTTTAAGGCGCCTTTTGTTTGTTATAAAACTAAAGATTGAAGACCTTTCAGAAAGATTAAAAGAATTGTCCATAAAAGGCCCTGATACCTTAAAGGAATAGGAGAAAAGTAAATTATTTGTTGGCCTAATTTAAAATATCTATTAGATGAAGAACTTGGCAATGAAAAGCAGTTGGCGACAAAGTCAGCATCACTAAGGTCCTATAGAAGGCGCTTTTTGCTTGTTATAAAACTAAAGATCGAAGACCTTCAAGATAGATTAAAAGAAATGCCCATATAAGGCCCCTTTGTGGTACCTTCAAGGGATAGAAGACAAGTCCATAGATGATGGCCTTACGCGAAATATCTTTAATTTTGAAAACAAATTAAAAAATAATTTGTTATTAAAAAACAGTTGTCGAAGTTAACGACTAAGTCAGCATCATGTAGGTCCTATAAAAGACGGCTTTTGTTTGTTACAAAACTAAAGATATAAGACCAATAAAAGAAAAAATTAGGCTGTTCTTTAACAGTTTAATTGTACAAGCCACTACAAGTGATAATTCTTTCCCTATTTTAAGGCAAATATCTTTATTTATTATATATTTTTTAATGTCTGTAATTATTTCGAATTAACTTTCGAGTTTCGGGTAATTTTTAATTTCTGTAATTATTTAGAATTTACTTTCGAGTTTCGGGTAATTTTTTATTTCTGTAATTATTTCGAATTTACTTTCGAGTTAGTAATTTTTTAATTTGAATTTATTTAGGTTTTAATTAAATATTTCTTTGTGTAAAGGTCTTGACAAAATGACCATCTCTAATTGTTATATGTATGCGTTTAACTTTTATTTCGAGATTATTTTGTTTGTATTATAATAAATAACTAGGATCGATCTTATATTGATATATATAATATGTGTTATTGTTATAATCATCTTGATATATTTCTGCTGTATATATTTAATAGTTGTTGTATTTTATTTAATATATATTTAGTATTTATGTATATAGAGATATATTTTATAAATAGTTATTCATTTGTTTAATTGGTTTACTTCTTTAAATACGATATATATAGAAAAAGATATATTGTAATGATTAATATCTTGGTTGTTCTTGTTTGTTGTTGGTTTTTTCCTTTAAATATTAATCATAAAAATATGTTGTTGTTGTTCTTTAAATATTTTTTTAAATATTGATTATACTATTTATATATAATTAATTGTTGTTTGTTGTATTCTTCCAAAAAATCAATCCTTTTTCCAAATCTTCTTGTTTTTCTGCTTCAAATTTACTTCAAAATCCTGATGATAATCTGAATTATACATTATTCAATAAGTTTCCGAAGTTTGTAGAAATTAAAATAGTTTTGAGAAATTTTGTTTGTTGTATCAAGTTTAAATTTTATTGTGTTTAAGATTCAAATTTTAAATTGTATATCAATAAGTGTCAAGAGAGTAGTAATCTTTTAAACTTATAGTAAGTAATTCTTGTGGTTATGGTTAGTTAATTTATTTTAGGTGGTGATTTAAAAATGTTTATATCAATAAATAAGCTTTTATTTCATTTTTTAAAACTGCTGCTTCAAATTTCCTCATTAACGTCTCTTTACTCATACTTCGCTGCTTCAACATCCACTTCCATTCATCCATCTTAAACTCCTTTCTTTTTCTTCTCATTTTCTTGGATCTTTTCCTTAAAATTTAAAGTACACTGCAAGAGGATTTCTCACGGAATGGATTGACCTTTTGACTGGAGAAACCAGTCAACAAATAGTCCTCCTGTTCATGTTGCGATATATAACGCATCATGGCGGCACAAGACTCGGAAACGGGTTGACGATCAACAGACGCCTCACGTCTCAATTGATCGACAATAATGCGTTGCTGCTGCAAAGATGAAGACATAACGTCCATAACTGCTGTCTCTGATAGTCCTATGGTGATGATTTGATTTAGCAAAGTTTTGTTCGAGAACACACAATCAAATGTTGTAGTATATAGAAAGCAAAGATCAAGTTTGGATTAAACTTTTTGTTATTCAAAAATCTACTGTAAATATATGTGGGGTGAAGGAAGTTAATTAACAATGGTGTTTTTTTTGTTTTCTTTGGGGGGATTTGTTGGGGTGAGTTTGGTTAATTATATGTTAAATTTTGTGTGCAAAATTAGACTAAGCTATTAAATCTATGTGTGTGTGTCTCTTTAAATAAAGCTGTAGTATCTTTTTTGGTTTTGGGAATAGAAAAAAGAAAAAAAATCAAGATATAATATAATTAAAATATTTTAAGGGATTTAAGATATACATAATTTACAAACACATAAATACTAAACAGAACTGTAAAGGCATGATTTCTCTTTCAAAAAATCGAGCCAATAAATTACAATAAATGAATTTATTTTTAATCTCTTCAAACAGTGAGTTAAGCCCGACCATATAAAAGCCATCACCTTTGAGGTGAAATGTGAACCGATTGTTATCAAACATTAAAAAGTTTATTTAAAAAGTCTAAAGAAATTTAGTCTTATTAAGAGTGTCTGAGTCGTATTTCCGACTACGACAGTTTACTAATTAAAGAATACGGCATTACAATTTATTTAATCTAGTATGAAATTGTCGTTGTCGAATATACGACTTCGACTCTTGTAATAAGGCTGATTGTCTTGCCAACGACTTCGCAACGTGATCTCAATCCTCACAGGTCACTGTGCTTTTGCGTTGCATGCCAGAAGACTTAGTCTTCTTAATCTTCATAGTAATGACTAATGTCGTAAATAGTTGTCATAACACTGAGGAGGAAGGGACAGTAACACACCTACATTGCATCCTAAAGAGTTAGCCTATAGACTACCACATTCTATTAAAAAAATCACATAAACCAGAAGATCAGAGAGTTATCGACCGATTTTTTGTTATCTCCTCTAATCCATCAATAGTTGTCTCTCCTGATGGAGAATGTCCGCGTTAATGTCGCTGAGAGTCAGTTCGACATCATCGTCCCTTCCTGGTGTGACCTGTCTAACCCTCCAGGGATGTCCCGTCCGAGTTATTTTTTTGGATTCTTATGTTTTTGCGAGTGTAGAGGAAAAGAGGTCGCCCACGTCATAGCCCCCGATAACATATTAACCCACTAATATATGTTTGGTCCGCGGGAGCTATTTGTTTTTTCTACCACCGACGCATGGAAAGGGGTTCCTCGCCACCTATTTATGTAGTTAGTTCCCCATCCATTCCCCTATCCGCCACCCGGGAACGTACTCTCTAGGAATTAGGTTCTCCCGAGGGGAGAATAATTAATATTAGTACAAATAAATAACTACAGAAATTGATGCTGCCGAACCCAGGCAGAATTTAATATGATAAGCTTAGTCATTTAATATGATAAGTGAGTCAACTGCAAATAACGGCGACATGAGGACATTGTACAATATATAAAGGGCTTTGTGAGGCAAACCAACCTACATCAACAGTCCTATTCTAGTCAAAACACCAAAAAAGTGTGACCCCAAAGACTGCAATAACTACACTTCTTCCAATACCAAGCAAAATACTAAGTCGAGTAATTTTGAATAGAACGTCTGTCGCAGTTTCCGCTACACTCCGCTAAAATCTGTTTGGATGCGGAGAGAATCGATGTTGTGTTGCAATGTAATGAATTCCGCACTCCCATTTACCCAATGTTTATGGACTTTATGAAGGCCTTTGACAGTGTCAATAGAAGTTATCTGTGGAGAATTTTAGAAAATCGTAACATGCCAACGAAAATTTTAAACTTAATTTGGGCAATGTACGTGGACTTTAAATGTCGAGTCCTACACAAAGGTAAATTGTCAAATTCGTTCAAAGTTACTACTGGAATAAGACCTATACTTTTTATCCTCGTCATCGACAACATAATGCGCACGGCTCTAAATGGTAGACACGGTATACAATAAACAACTCGAGGACGCTTCTAAGCAAAAGCTCCGGTCACCTTCAAGAAAACACTAACGCTATCAGTGTTGAATCTCGGGCAGCTGGGCTGGAAATCAATATTTCCAAGACTAAGATTATGCCTGGAGGCTATGGCGCAAGCCCGTTGACACACATCAATGGGGATAACGAGGTTATTGAATGTAAGGGTACAGGATTAGATTGTGCTTGGTTCCAGGTCCCTGCGACATCGTTGGCAACGAAGTTGCAGACGAAATCTCTAGACTAGGCTCGAGCCAAGACTTAAGTCGAAGAGTGACAGATATAGCTAAACCTATCTGGGCATTATGTCTTGGATAAGCAAGGAAACCATAAGGACATGGGGAAACATGGTTACGTGAAGGCCATCTAGAGCTCTATGGCCTAAACCGGACATTAATGGAACCAAAATTCTACTAGGTCTAAATAGGTCAAGCTTAAGAAGATGTATAGGATTCATAACGGGACACTGTGCCTTACCTACTATGTCTAGATGAGGAATCGCCCTAGTCGGTAGAACACGTTCTCTGTCATTGTCCAAGGCTGCATAATCAAAGACTCAAACATCTAGACAGCAGATTCTTTGCTGAACTTCAGGATCTGTAATAGTGCAGTTTGCAAGATATTGTAGGGTTCACCACTGGTCTTAACTGGCCTAGATATTGTACTCTCCTTCTCCCTCTACAGTTTTCTTTTATCTCTTCCTCGATCCTCAATCTTCTTTTTTCTCCTCTTTTAGTAAAGAATCACAATGGACTCAGGGTTCTCCGAGTGTAGGTGTCGCTTGACACCTCCTTTATTACCTAACCTAACCTGCAGTTAATACAACTGGCGCCATTTTTAACCGAAAAAATACGTTTGCCGATATCGATATCCTGAGACACATATTGGAATATATGTAATCGTTGACAACTATAGTTTCGAAATTGTAAAAGAATTTGTTTACGACAAAGTTTCGAAATCATACAAAGAATTATACTTGCCAACAGATGCTATTTTAAAAACTCAAAATTACGCTCTATAAAACGCATATATTATCCGTGTTATTATATGGTGCTGAATCGTGAGTACTTGCACAAGCATTAAAAGCTATTCTTGGAATTTTTGAAAGGAAGATTCTACGTGAAATTTATGGGACAATCAGTGTTAGCGGTGAATATCGACATCGAATGAACCACGAGCTATACGTTGACTTCGACGTAATAAAATGCATTAAACAGCAGCAACATCCCGATGAAATTCGTAAAATAGAACGAAATTCGTAAAATGAACGACTAAAAATATTTAATTCAAAACCGCAAAAATAAATCATTCTTTCACAGTTCTGTTATAATTACATACAGAGACACATTTTGCATCTAAATTTATATACAAAATTTATTAATAATTAACTTTATTTAAGACACATGTACGACATTAAGGGAATGTATATTAAAAACCAAAGATTAAAGAATAAGGACATCATGCATAATAATAAAAAACCAAAAGTGATTAGTATAACTTAATATAAATTTTATGTGGTTACAGCTATTAACACACAAAAGGGAGTTAGCTTAGATGTATCTAAATAAACTTTGTGGCATCAAAATATTTAAAGAAAAGTACTTAAGTCATTTAATGCTTTTAGCATTTTCCGGAGAATATTTAATGTTTGCTATGACGAATAACGATAATGAGGCATATATAAAGTCTATCAAATCTGCTATAAGACTAACACTTTGTGTAATTATTTAAGTCATAGAAATATAACCATATACGGAAAACGCTACGCGATACAAGAACAAAAAAGAAACGTGTCTCTCAAAAAGAAACGTGTCTCTTAGTCATGCACATTTTCTATGAGCCCCCAACGATTTGGGACCTTTCTAACCCTGTTCAGGTCGGTCCAACCGTTCAAAATTCAAGAAAACAATCAACTACAAAAATGTACCTAAGATCTCAATAAAGAAGTACATGTCTTTTTTTTTTGTCTTTTATCACGTAGTGAGGGAGTAGTAGAGAAGGAGTGGTAGTTAAAACGTTACCATAGGGAGAGATACCTATCTAAGCCATCTGAGTCCCATTATAAAATATACAACGTCAATCTGTTCGCACTGCTGTATGTAACCTAGTTCCACAATGAATTTGTTACTTAGAAATTTAAGTCTCGGGCTTTGAAGCATAGGACAGTGGCAGAGGGTGTGCTCGACCGTTAAGAGCGAATCGCCCTCAGAACATATTCCGTAAATTTCCTGGATTGATCCTTTCCACCTATTTAGCCTAGAATTTAGGGCGCAGTGGCCAGTTAAAATACCTATGCATTTCCTAAGACTGGTCCTGTTAAGACCCAGCAAGAACTTAGTTTTGCGTATACTAAGATCGGGCCATAAGGTCCTATATATTGTGCAAGTAGTCAAGTTATGACAGTTCTTTGCTGTTTCCTCACCGATCCAAAACTTGATGACCACGAAAAGGTGACATGTATGTGGTGCTATTTCTGTCACCGCGAGCTTTAGTTCCTGGCTCGAGAGTTGTCTTGCGACTTCGTCTACTAAACTACACGACTTGACTAATTTTGAGGTTATACTGCATCTTCCAGGGCCTTTAGTGCAGCCTGACTTTCGACGTATATGGTCACCTCACTTTCTAAGAACGGAAGGAACTATATCAGGTATGTGATGGACATTTTTCGTTTTCAAATCGATCGATTTCAGACATATTTTTTAGCTAATTTTCGGTTATTTCCCCAAAAAAATGAAAATTTTGGCTTCAATCCTTTTGAATGATATTTTATCTTTCATTTGGTTTGAATTTTTTGGGAAAATAACCGAAAATTATCTCAAAAATATATCTGAAATCGATCGATTTGAAAACGATCGTTTTGCATCACATACCTGTATATCTACCTTCAGAAACCAGTTAAATGCAATAAATAAAGTAAATATTAAAATAAATCGAAAAGAAAATGTTTTTGCTTTTCTAATTCATAAATTCTTTAATCAATTTAGAAGTAACTTTGTTTGATACAACGACAATATGATAAAGTTCCTAGTTCCTTTTTGCACCTTCTCTTTCTTTATTCGGCTAAAATTATTTAAATAATTTAACACTTTGCTCTCTACCCCCACAATTCATATTATACATATAAACACTTTTATTTTTGGACTACTTTATGTTATTTATTACAATCCTCTAACATTTTATTTATTGAATTAATTGAATAAACAAGTCTAAACTTTTTCAAAATGTAAATATGATAAATATCAACATGTAGTACTTCCGGAATACCTACATACCTACACAGTACATGCTACATGAAAAATGGCAAGCAAAAAACTTCCTCTATACTAAATGCTATGACACTTGCCAGTGATGTAGAAAACAAAAGACAAACTTAACCTAAATGGCGTGAAAAAAAGGGTGATGTATTCAAACATCATGTAGTCTAAGGTCAGACAGACAGTATAAAGATGATGATGACACAAGTACACACATACATGTTGTATTGAATGTATATAACTGCGTAGCTATGTACATATGTACAGTGTCAGATAATACATATTGGGCCAAATTGAACACCTACTTTTTGGGTTTAAATACTAAACAAACGTCAATTTTGAAAAATTTATCTTACGAAATAATTTGATTCATAATTTTATTTATACAATTTATACAAAAATTAATTATAAAAGGGTAAAGTTTTTGCGAAGAAGAAACAAACGATTATACTTAACCTCAGAGGTTTTGGAAAAGAGGAAAAGAAAATTCTCAGTTTTTGGTTTGTTCTTTAGGAAAAAATTATAAAGCAATGAAACATTTCTATACATTTGGAACCTCAAATAAGCAGGTATTTTATGAAAATCGTTTTCGGGGTTAAAACGAGTTGAAATCGATAAAGGGCGTGATAGCCTGTCGATTTGCTATAACGATTTTATAATCAATTTTGTTTCACTAAAAATAAGTCGATTTTGATATGGGAGGCATTTCGTTTCAGTTTAAATTACTTTTCAAAAGGTTGCTTTAAACTTTCACGAAATATTTAGGAAATGTAAGTAAAATTTATTCAAATCTAAAACGTAATACATATTTTAATATTAAACGTATGTAGAGTAAAGCATACGAATATACAACAAAAAGATACCTTGATTCAATTAATGTAAACCCATCCAGTTATAGCCAGGGGGATTTACTAAAGGAAATCCAGTCGGCTCTTCGTACCGGAACGACACGGAAATCTTAGGATTCCGACCAAGGACTGCCACAACAACTGAAGGAGACAGGCTTGATATTGAAAATTTTTAGAAGAATATGACCAAGGATTCAAAAAATTTAGGACCCCCAAACACGTGACATTAATAAAAAATACTCATGAAAATGATTCAAAAGAACATGAATTTTAGGTTTGATGTGGTGTGGACAGGAAAAGGGCCTTACAAGTTTGATAAGCACTTGAAAACAGTTGTTTTATGCATGGCTATATTTACATCTCTTCCAACTGAACTCTAGAAACTGCCTTCCGCCAAATTGTTGCAGGAATGGATGTACGGCTCAATTAAGACAGAATTTAAAGTATAATAGAACTACATTGCCAGCCTGAAGCCCTGATAATAGGCTCATTTATCAGGGCTTTAGGCTGAATGTCAATACTCGTCAGATCGAAAAAAGTGCCCCAGATTTAGAGCCCTTAAAATGGAAAAAGCGGGACAGTGGCAGAGAAGATGAGTTACTGTATCCTCCTCTACTATGTTGTGACAACTACGACATTAGTCATAGTGTTAAAGGTTAAGTCTTGTGGCATGCAAGCCAAAAACTCAGTGACATGTTTCGAAGACGGTTGCGAGCATTTTGAACGTTTAATGTCATAAGTGGGTCATGTTTGCCTGTATATTGAACAAGTAGTTTTAATAGACCAGGTGTTCTGCGCTGACCCATAAAGCGATTTTGTAACTACTGATTTGCTGGCGGATAGCGGTGAGCCCGTTAAATGGTCGATGTTATCCTGACTCAGAAAAACAACGGATTTGGTAAGTTTGTCAACAGTGGAGTTACCAGGTATCTTGCTGTGCCCGGGTACCCAGAAAAGTTCGATATTGCAATGCCTCGACATCTCTTTAAGAGATCCCCGTCATTCGCGAGATTCCTGTCGTATATTCTGTGGTATCTTAACCATTTGACAGCTTTATGTATGGACGATACTTCGGATTGAAGGATACTGCATAGATCAGGAAGCCTTAAGCAAATTTCTTTCCCTAATAGCGGAATGAAGAAACCTTTCTTTGACTTAGATCCGTCCGTGTATATCTCCAGACATCTGTCATTGAGGTAGGAGGGGTTTCAAGAAATAGTCACAGTAAAGGATTTATCAAAGAAATGGGTGGATATGCATTAGTCAATGTTGTCAGTGATATAAGTAATTTTATCCAGAATAGTGTAGGTTCCAAATAGTGCTAAGTCGGACAGACGAGTTAAGCGGCAATTTGTTATGCCATTAGTTCGACTGGGAGCCAGTTAAGCATGACGAAGAGCTCCTTAGATGGTGTAGTTCTTAAGGCACCAGTAATCAATGGAGCGGAAGATCTTAGAATATTAATGAAAGAATCCCGCTAGTTTGACTTGGTGGAAGTCTTAATTCAGGACCATGAGGGGGGGGGGGGGGGTTTGTCGCAATTCATTCTTTAAGTGCAACTAGACCTTCACAGATAGATGAATTGGTGAACACTAGAACCAGTTCGGATGTGCAATATTGAAGGCAATCGAGATAATCTAATCGATTTCAGATATATTTTTGAGATAATTTTCCCCATTTCCAAAAAAAAAAAAATCAATCCAAATGAAAGATAAGATTCAGTCTAAAGGACTAAAGCACAAATTTTATGTTTTAGGGGAAATAACCAAAGTTTATCTGAGAAATACTCTGAAATCGATCGACTGGAAGACTATCGATTACCATCACATACCGGAATATTTTATAGCTTAACTAGGAACTATGAGGTGACTATCTATATCGATAAATCTTTGCAAGAAGACAGAATCACATCTAAGATAATTAGTAAATAAATATTAGCTCCAAAATACTAATTAGTCTTGTATAGGGTTGGACTATGTTGGTCTCCTGGTCACTGTAACAACAAAACCAAATTCGTTATTGCCGAAACAATATCATCTTTTATTTTATATTGGTTTCAAATTTTAGATTAGCTAGATTAACTAGAAGACGTGGCACAACAGGGTTTCATTATTTTCTTTTATTGAGAAAACAGCAAAGACGTGGTTTAACATGGAGGACTGACGGATACCGGGGAGCTTATGAAGTAAATTAGATAAAAATTCGCTAGGCCTTAGAAGGACTAATTTAAAAAAATACACAGGCATACACTAACCGACCACTTTGCCACAATCTTTAGCATAGATATGCATACTATGTTTAGATGAGAACACTATCGAATTGGTTAAAGATATTATATATCACTGCCTATGATTAAGACTTTCTATAAAACTCTTACACTAGCCGTGTCATTGTATGGTGCTGAGTCATGGGCACGTGCACAGTCTATCCTTTGCAGTTGAGAGCAAAATTGTACAAAAAAAATTTGAACCAGTTTGCGTCAACAATGAGTATCGACATCGAATGAACCATGAGCTGTAAGAGTTATACGCTGACATAGACATAGTAAAAAGCATTAAGCAACAGCGGCTGCGTTGGATAGGAATGTTGTTCGAACGAATAAAATACTCCGACGAGAAAAGTGTTCGATAAAAAAAACGGAAATCCGAAGTAGAATATGTTGTTGAATTTTGCCAACCGACCATAAGAGATTAAGAAAAGAACTTGCAGCGGAAAACAAGATTAGTAGTAATAGCTAGGACATGTTGTGCGAATGAATGAAAAACTCCGACAGGAAAAGCGTTCGATAATAATCCTTAGGAAACTAGTAGAAGAGGGCGTCCAAAACTTCGATGGAAAGACAAAGTACAAAAAAATCTTTCAAAACTTGGCATACGAAATTGAAGAATATGCGCACAAAATAGAAGCGCATAGAATTCTAAAGTATGCTCGGCCTTTGACCTAAGCCGAATATGTTGTTGTTGAATTTTGACAACCGACCATAGGAGAATAAGAAAAGTACTTGCAGCGAAACACAAGATTCGCTCTGGCTCAACAGAGAGTAACAGATTAAACATCTTTTGTTCCTGCATAAAAAGTGCTGAGCCACATATGCCCAGCATATGGTCAGGGTACTTATGATGCCGCCCTCTTTTTCAACTGTTCGGCCAAAGCCTACTTTACTTATTAGTGAGAATTTGAGGACAAAAAGATCCCCTGTAAACCACAAATCAATAAAACTGTAAATGTAAGGGATGTTACAACAACGATAATACAAAGTAGGCCCCGAAGCCTACCCGATAATCATAATACGATACCAAATTTAAGATTTCTGTCCCATGATCTATAGAATTCAATTTAATCCAATATGTATTGTTCGACACTGTATGTATGTACCAACTAAAAATAGTATTTAATAAAAAAAAACCAAACAATTATTCAAAAAAACTATTATTCTGGTAAACTTAACAGTTCTGAAAGTGTTTTGGTAATAAACAAGTAAATTCTAACTATTAAACTATTGAATTGTTCTTTTAAAAAGGAATAGTAGAAAACTATAAATAACAAAATAATTGTATGTAATTCTATATTGGTATAGTGTCCTAAACAATAGAATTAACAAATCGATGAAGGCTTAAAGACCCTACCCCTCCTCATACTATTAATCCACAAAGAAAGCATGTAATGCCAGAAGGAAGGTATTTGATATTAACAATTTTTTTAAGGGAGTGGCAAAGACAATGCAAAAACAATCAAATAAATCAAAAACAAATACAAAATGAAGAAGAAGCACAAAATATATGATTAATTTATTATGGGGTAGCTGGGGGTTAAAGCAAACAAATGAAAAAAACACACACACACACTCATGCTCATTTCCTTGGAAAAAAATGTAAAAAAAAGAAAACTTCTGGAAGTCTTTTTCTTTTACAAAAACATTAAAAATTTAACACAATTTATGTGTGCGGAAATGACGAATTAATTCAATTGTTAAAAGGGTTGCTTAGTTTTCTTTTTTTCATTATTTCACCACAACAGACATTTAACATTTTAATTTTGTTCTTTTTTCTTCTCACGTTGATCAATAAAATGTTTAGTTTTGTGCACATTTATTAGTTTTACCTTCTTTAGCCTACAATAAAGATGACAAGCTGGTTTGTGTTAATTGCAATTTTTGTTAGTTATTTAATGATTTTCTTAATTCTTTTTTCTCTATGCCAAAGACCACACACAAAACACAAAAAAAATACACACCCAAAAAAATGAAAGATTCTTCCGACTTCCGAAAATTAGCACTCTACACTTGGCTGATGGAACGAATACAAGCACAAAATACATCGATGTGAAGAAATCACACTTTTTTATATCGATGTGAAGAAATCACACTTTTTTATCACACTTTTTTTCAGGGTTGCATAAAATAGTATACTTATGGTACTTTTTTCCAAAGGTATCTATTTATAAAAAATGTAGTATTTTTCATGCTCAAATAAACAGCTGGTACAGAGTTATTATTTGGAGGTGTAAATTAATCTTATTTTTTTATAAATGTGTTCAACGTCAAATAATTGCGTGTTACTAAGAAATTAAATAGGATAGTTTTACACCATGCATTTTACAAATTATTAGAAGAGCTTTTTGTATAATAATTTAAAAAAAATATTGTTAAAAGTGTTAATATGTAAAACCCTATTATGTTTTTGATAAAAAATTATGGAAATATAACTGCAAATAGTATAAATGAATTAAATTAAAAAAATACTACAATTCCCTCCCGTTTGGTTTTTTTATCTACAGCACATTTGAAAGAAAAGATATGATATCCATTATGTTATTCAATCATTGACAAAAGAACTATACTAAAAGTATCATTGTAAATAATAATTATTTTCTATAAAAAAGGTGTCATATAAGCCATATACTAATTTAACACAAGGAAAACTAAATTTGAAAATTAAAAAAAAAAACAAAGTACATTTCCTTTAATTTGTCTATGATTACAAAAAGTTTTAATAATCTTTTTATTAAGCATTTTATATTATGTCAAATTAACTTATATTAATTATATGTATTATTTTGTATATTTGAAATTATTTATAGTGTACCGTAAAAGTGGCATTTTCGCAGTGTACCGATTGGATGAATTTCAATTTCATTGTTCCTCATCTAAAATAATATGGCAATATCATTAAAAAAAAGCCGCCATCATGAAAAGTGACAGAAAGAAATAAAAAAGGCAATGGCAAGTGCATAGAAACCCAGCCTTGCAGCAAATTGCTGAATTGCAAAAGCTAAGACAATCAAAAAATCTACAAAGTATACATGAACTAAGGACTACTATACAACAATTGGAAACACTTTTAAAAGAGAAAACGAACATACATGCTATTTTAGGCGAGGAACTGAAAAAAACATCAACTGGTGTGGCCTCTCGCAAAGAGTACACCCGACGTATTTATGAATTTATAAGCAACATACGCAAGCAGCGTAATGATATATATAAGATTCTAGATGATACCAAAGATTTGCAGAAACAATTAAATTCAATTTCCGCTCAACTGCAACGACAATTCAACTATACCGATGATCTATTATTCCAAAGTGCCAAACATGATTTACACGCCAAGCAAGCCTACAAACTTTTAGCCTCTCTGCATGCGTCCTGCAATGAAATTTGTGATTTAGTGTCACGCACTGGTCAAATGACCAAAGAATCACGTGATCTGGAGGAACAAATCGATCGCGAGCGTATGCACAATGTGGCGGCCAGTTTGGAGAAGATTACATTAGATATACAAAAGTTTGAAATGATTATAAAAACTATGAAAACCGATATCAATCAAGTGGAGAATGAAATATACTCAGGTTAGGATTATCATAAGATAAGGCAATGTTTAAGAAACAACAAAAAAAAAAGACCTTAAAATAAGGGGCCACACATATTTTAATACTGGAACGTTAACTTATTAAAATCAAAAACTAAATAAATTATGCTTAAGTTTATCCTCAAGTTATTCAGAAATAAAAAATATATAAAAATATACCAATTTAATTATTTATTGCAGTAAAATGTTGCCTACCATCAGGACTTAGAACAGGGAGGAGGTAATTGACATCAATTTTTCAAAGTCAGGAGTAATTTAGTTGAAGCAATGTCTGCTTGTTATTTTTTTGAGACCAATTTTTATTTTTCTCGGGTTTATTAAATTATCTTCCTTCTTCTTCTGTTATGCTTGGAGCTTAGGGCATCAACCATCCCTTTATATTGGACTCTATTGCGAGATGTTAGACATATGTCATTCCAAGAATAGCTTTCTACTTGCAACTTCGCATCAATTGTCCTTCTCCAGGTTTTAGCACGACGGTCTCTTCCTTATGGATTCCAACGAAACGCTTGTTGGTAATGTTGGTATTTGGCCTTCGAAGTGTGTGACCTTTTCATCGACATTTCTGTTGACATACCTCTATAGACGCAGAAATTTGATTTGTCGCCTTAAGTAAATCTTCATTTCTTATGCGGTTCGGGTAAAGGATGAAGCCTTCCCAAAAATTATTTCCGGGCGTATGAGCCATAATTTAGAAATTTAATTCTAATCTAAAAGTGAAGTACAGGGTGGCGTAGAATTTGTGCTTAAAATCTTAAGAAATTCCTTTAACCTTTAAATATATTCATTTTTTATTTGTTCAAAATTATATTTTTTTATTGCTACTGAAAAAAGGTGTCATATCATAAATTTCTTAAATTCTTCATAATAGGCCACAAAATATAAACTAAATATACATAATAACTAATTTCTAATTATGTTTAATTAACTTCAAATTTGGAAAACAAAGTTTTATCAATGATAAAAGTGATAAAAGAAAATTAAAACATTTCGATAATAGTAAAATATAAAACTTAATTGAAAATCTTACATAATTGATATGTAATTTCAATTAATATTATTACAAATATGATTTTTTTTTAATTAATACTAAAACAAGAAGAATAGTAATAAAAAATAAAAATTGTTAAACAGATTAATTCTGTCCAAGATATTTCTTTAGGTTATCTAAACATTCATTCGATGTCCATTGTTTGATTATAGTTTCAAATTCCTCATCCAAAGAGTTTACAATTATATCCAAATGACTATTTATAACAGTCTTTCTCATAGCACGATAAGACTAAAAAAAAATATAAAATATTTGTAAATGTAGATACATAACAATTTAAATTTTTATATGTATATAGGTATAATGGTATTACCTCTACAGATAAGGAGGCAATTCTTTTGGCTGCTGCAAATGCATCATCATTTACTTTGTTGGCAGCTGTTAATTTATTTACTAGCCCAGCTAGGGCTGCTTCCGTAGATTGTATTCGTTCGCATAACCAAAACAATTTTGTTTTCTAAATATAAAATGAAAGAAAAATTAAATGAAAACATCAAATCCTTTTACGCAGTTTAAGTTTTTAAAAACTAAATATTAAGATTAAGAAAAATTAAATTAAAAATTTCAAAAACTTTTTATTCAGTTAATTAACTTACAAACGATCCCCGTATCTTATTCATATTATGCCAAATGCAATAGCCCTCTGGTATTTGTCCCATTTTCGCGTATGGTGTTTCAAAGGTAGTTTTGTCACTTGCTATAACAACATCGAAAAATGCCAATTGTATAACTCCCAAATTCATAAGATTTCCACTTACTCCCGCTACAAGAGGTTTAGGATAGGTGGCTAGAGTCTTTAAATAATTTCTAAAAACACACACACGTTAAATGAATCATTCAAAGAAAATAAGTGTTATTTTTACTTACTTAACAGCTGTGGACAAATTAATAGCAAAATTTTTTCTCTTTTCTGCCGCAATTGTAGTTAAATCAGTCAAATCAATACCTTGGCAAAAGTGAGCATCATTTGTGCCCATTACAACGACATGGCAATCTGGATCTAAAGCCAATTTATCTAGAATATCTACCAATTTGTTTAACATCTATAAAAAAGAAAAAAAGAAATGTGAATGGAAATATAAAAGACAAAAAAGTTTTTCAGCACTAGTTCCTAACAGGGTAAATTGGAAGGGTCATTTTTCGGCCTTTGGAGGCTTTGCGGTCGGATCAAAAATAGACATTGGCTACAGATTGATGGCAATAAAATATTCCTAAACCTGAGCCATTTGGAAACAGAAATAATGAATTTGCAATACATATATCAACTGATCAAAGATAGTCGTCGGGACAAATAGATGACAAACAAAAATTAGCGAGATAATGTTCATTCCTAAGCCTGGTTCATTTGCAAGCAGATAAGAACTAATGTGCTATCTATATGGTAACCAGGAGTTGGATTAATAAGAAACCCTAGTACAATGCGGAGATCTGTAGAGCATCGACGGCTCTTTGGCCGAAATTAGATATAGAAAAGAACAATATATTGAAATGTATAGGCATGTTGACCGGACAAGTAGACTAGGATAAGTAGGTTAGGACTCGGAAATCTCAGAATTCGGACCAAGGACTGCAACTTCTGCAGTATTAATAATAATATTGCAGTTACAAACTGAACAATGTTAAAAAAGTCTTCATCGATCAAATTATATGTCAGATTTTAGAAAATACTTCAACGCAGCGCGCCATAAAATTTCAACAAAATCGGTCGATAAACACCAGAGATATCCCCAAATTCAAAATTCGATGAGAATTAAAATTTTTTTTTAAATGTATTTAAAAAAAAATTTAAATTCGTCAATATGCGCCCATCGAATTTTAGTATTTTAGCGATATCTCCGGAGTATATGGACCGATTTTGATTAAATTTAATAGCGTGCTGCGTAGGACAATTTCCTAAAACCTGATGTACAATCTATCTCGCTACACCCTCCAGGAGCTCCACAAACTTGACTCTCCTTGCGATTCTGAGTCGATCGGTATAATTTCACCTATTGGTGAAGGGTATATTAAAATTTATAATTTAGGTGCTCTATATATTAAACTATGTATATTGTTTAAATAAATGAAGGTAGAATAATAATTTATGGACTGTTCGATTGGCATTGAAGAAATATGAGACAGGTGTTTGGTACTTTTTTGATTCAGGGTTCAAAAAGGGGGAAAAGCGGGGAAAAAAATTTAGGGTAGGTCCATTTTTCTTTTTCTTTGTATTTGACTTGAACCAATAAAGCTACCAATAAAATTTATAGGGAGGTCGATTGCTCAGTACAAAATATTAAATACGTGTTTGGTACTTTTTTCAATTAAAAGGGTAAAAAAGGGAAAAATCGGTAACATTATATCTCCGAAACCAACAGCGATAGAAGCGAAAATTAAATTGGCTTGAGATTAGCACTAAAAATTAAGGGACACGTGTTCGGTACTTTTTTGAAAATCGGCCGCCTAGCGGGCAAAACAGGGTAGAAAAGGGAGAAATTAGTAACATCATATCTCTGAAACCAACATAGACAGAAACAAAGTTGAAATTGGATTTGAATCGCCTACAAAAATAAGGGGACACGTGTTTGGTACTTTTTTGAAAATGGCACTAATAAGGATAAAAAAGGGTAAAAACTATATTTTGGCACTTTTTTTAACCCATATGTATCTTTTGAACTAATAAACATAGAAACACATTTTATATCGCAACCGATAGATATTAAAAAAGAACTAAATACGTATTTGGTACTTTTGCGATTAATGGGGTACAAAAGGGTAAAAAAAGGGAAAATATTCAAGGATAGGTTTTTTGGTTTTTAGCCATGGATATCTTTAAGGCTAATGGAGCCAGAAGTATAATTTATTGACTGGTCGATGGACATTGAAAAAAATAAACTACGAGTTTGGTACTTTTTTTTTAATTTTGGGGGTAAAAATCTGTAAAGTATATCTTCTTTTTTATTGCATATGTTCAGGATCGTGGGAAACCCTTAATATTTAGGAAACCTTTCAACCGATATTAATGTCTTATATCTCGTTGGAAATCTCATTTTGTTATCTGTAGCATGCTGTTAAAAATGTATTTAAAAACATATTCTAAGTAGAAAAATTTTGAAGAAATCTAAGGAAACCCCTCAGTATTCCCATATAACTGGGATGTCCAAACTTTGGCGTCAAGTCGGCACGCTTTCCCGATATCTGATCTGAATGAAACTTTTTGTTTGGATTATTGGGGTCAAATGTAACAAATTTGGGGGGTACGTCTTTTGATACAACGACTTTCACTTTTTCTGGGACACTCTAATGTATATACATATAACTTATGTCGGTCTAGGAGCTCATCCAACCTGATTTCAACATACCGAAATATCAGTTAAGTTAGTGGCATGACTTTTGAACATTGTGATGGCCCTTTATTCATGACATATAATAATTACATAATTTGGGTATCAAATTTTTTACATTTGATAACCAATAATAAAAATACAAAGTTTCATTCAGATCGGATATCGGGAAAGCATGCCGACTTGACGCCAAATTTTGGATCTTCAGATTTCTCAAAAATGTTTCTACTTAGGATATATTTTTAAATATTTTTACAGCATGCTTCGGATAACTAAATAAGCTTTCCAAGAATATATAAAACCTTTATATTGGTTGAGAGGTTTGCTAATTATTAAGGGTTTTCCAAATTATTACTCTTCTTTGAAAACTCTCCTGAGCATATGCACCCGTGTCCTTTAATTTTTAATGCTGATCATAGACCAATTTAATTTTTGTTTTTATCACTTTTGATTTAGAAGATATTATGTTACCGTTTTTTCCCCCCTTTTTACTCCAAAAATTAAAAAAGGAATCAATGGCGATAGACCCGTCTGTAAATTAAACTTCTGGCTTCATTAGCTAAAATGAAATTCATACCCTTGAATATTTTCCTATTTTAATCTTTTTTTACCTAATTTATCATAAAAGTACCAAATACGTGTCTAATAATTCTTTATTACTTATCGATTGTGACGTTAACTATGTTTATTGTTTCAAAAAATACGTATGGTTTCAAAAAAAGTACCAAAATATAGTTTTTACCTTTTTTACCCTTATCAGTACCATATTCAAAAAAGTATCAAATACGTTTCTCCTGTTTTTCCAGCCGATCCGAAGCAAATTTCAACGTTGTTCCTATCGCTCTTAATTTCTTAGATATGATGTTACTAATATTTTCATTTTTTGTCTTTTTTTAACGCCAAAACGACCGAATTAAAAAAAAGTACCGAATACATGTCCCTTAATTTAAAGTGCCGATCTCAGACCAATTTAGTTTTTGTTTCTATCACTTTTGGTTTAGAAGATATACTTGACAGATTTTTACCCCCAAAATAAAAAAAAAAGTACCAAACCCGTACTTTATTTTTTTCAATGTCAATCGACCATTCAAAAAATTATACTTCTGGCTTCATTAGCCTAAAAGATATCCATAGCTAAAAACCAAAAAACCTACCCTTGAATATTTTCCCTTTTTTTACCCTTTTGTACCCCATTAATCGCAAAAGTACTAAATACGTATTTAATTATTTTTTAATATCTATCGGTTGCGATATAAAATATGTTTCTATGTTTATTAGATCAAAAGTACCAAATATAGCTTTTACCCTTTTTTATCCTTATTAGTGCCATTTTCAAAAAAGAACCAAGCACGTGTCCATTTATTTTTTTATCCGATGCAAATCCAATTTCAACTTTGTTTCTATCTATGTTGGTTTCGGAGATATTATGTTACTAATTTCTCCCTTTTCTACCCTGTTGTACCTTCTAAGAGGTTGAATTTCAATAAAGTACCGAACACGTGTCACTTAATTTTAAGTGCCAATCTCAGACCAATTTAGTTTTTGTTTCTATCGCTTTTGGTTTAGAAGATATACTTTACAGTTTTTTACCCCCAAAATTAAAAAAAGTACCAAACACGTAGTTTATTTTTTTCAATGTCAATCGACCAGTCAATAAATTATACTTCTGGCTTCATTAGCCTAAAAGATATCCATAGCTAAAAACCAAAAAACCTACCCTTGAATATTTTCCCTTTTTTTGCCCTTTTGTACCCCATTAATCGCAAAAGTACCAAATACGTATTTAATTGTTTTTTAATATCTATCGGTTGCGATATAAATTATGTTTTTATGTTTATTAGTTCAAAAGATACATATGGGTTAAAAAAGTACCAAAATATAGTTTTTACCCTTTTTTATCCTTATTAGTGCCTTTTTCAAAAAAGTACCAAACACGTGTCCCCTTATTTTCCTAGCCGATTCAAATCCAATCTCAACATTGTTTCTATCTATGTTGGTTCTGGAGATATGATGTTACTAATTTCTCCCTTTTCTACCCTGTTTTGCCCGCTAGGCGGCCGATTTTCAAAAAAGTACCGAACACGTGTCCCTTAATTTTTAGTGCGAATCTCAAACCAATTTAATCTTCGGTTCTATCGCTTTTGGTTAAGGAGATATAATGTTACCGATTTTTCCCTTTTTTACCCTCTTAATTGAAAAAAGTACCAAACACGTATTTGATATTTTGTACTTGGCAACCGATCTCCCTATAAATTTTATTTCTAGCTTTATTGGTTCAAACGAAATACAAAGAAAAAGAAAAATGGACCTACCCTAAATTTTTTTTCCCCGCTTTTACCCCTTTTTGAACCCTGAATCAAAAAAGTACCAAATACGTGTCTAATATTTTTTTCTTGTTTACCGTCTACGTTTTGAATTTTGTTATTATCTTGATTAGTTCAAAAGATACACATGGGTTTAAAAAAGTACCAACATTTTATTTTTACCCTTTTTACCCCCTATTTGTCCCATCTGCTAAAAAGTACCAAATACGTGTCTACTTATTTTTGTAGCTGATGCCAACGAAGTTTCAATTTTGGGCCTATGACGTTTACTTCCCGAGATACAGCATTACTATTTTTTCCCTTTTTTACCCCTTTTTACCCCCTTAGAGGCCGAATTTCCAAAAATCCCGTCTTAGTGGATCTATACTTTGAAAAGGGTACCCGCTGTCAAAATTTCAGCTCTCTAGCTTTAGCCGTTTGGGCTGTGCGATGATGAGTCAGTCAGTCAGTCAGTCACGTTAGAGTTTTATATATATAGATAAATCAACGAAATTGGTCCTTTTAAGTACACATCGATGGCTTATATTCAATATATAGAGGGTATTGAGCCAAATTTTAAAATTTTGGTTAAATATTTTTTGGTTAATAGAGAGTTGTGCATAAAAAAATAAAAGTTTGGTTTATAGAAGTTTTTTTTATTTAAATGTCTACTATAGATACGACAAATTGGTTTATGGGGGGTATTGGATATACGTTGTCTACATATTGAAGAAACAAAACCTACCAAATGTAATAAATTTAGGTCTCATTAACTTAAGACATACCTAAGACTGGGTAATTTTGTCGAATTATGAAGCGCATACCTTCATTTTTTTTCTTTTTACACGAATAATTCCAATCCGAAATATTATGGCGCCAATGTTTGAGGCAAATAAAGTTCAGTAATCAGAAACTATAAAATATGTACTTTACTTTTGGAACACCATTGGTGAAGGGTATCCAAGATTCGGCATAGCCGAATTTACCACTCTTACTTGTTTCAACTAGCACAATATTTCACAATATTTATTATATAAGAATATATAAGAAATATTGTGAAATGAATTTATATACTTGCTGGAATTTATGTAAAGCTTATTTATGCAAAATTTATTTTATTTTCAATTTTTAAAATAATTATTAAAAAAATTAGCACTAAAAAACTAACTTCAATGTTTTTTCGTTTTCTTCACTTTTTACTTTTCTTATTTTTATAAAAAAAAGTACCGCTATTTCTATTTCACTTGTTCCACTTGTGTTCAACTTGCCATACTTTATTTTAAGTTTAACAATAAAGTATTCAAATAAGAATATAAATAAATAATAATAAAAGACATTTCTTTCAGTGTATTTTTTATAAAACAATATGGTAAGCTTCAGGAACGAAAAGAAATAAAATACGAACGAATGAAAATGAAAAAATAAGATCATTCAACGGTTATAACTTATAAGTGATGGATGAAATAACCAAAACTTTGTTGCTGCGGCTCATAGGACAAATTCCTGCTTCTGGTGGGAGAAGTGACGGTGGCAGTGAACGTGGAGGTGGACGTGGCCGAGGACGTGGTCGAGGAAGTGGTCGAGGACGTGGTCGAGGACGTGGTCGTGGTCGAGGACGTGGTCAAAGAGGACAACAGGTAGGTTTTTGGGAATATATATGAAGTGTAGTTACGTATATAAATACATATATATATATATCGTCACCTAAAATGCAAAAGGCCGTAACAACACGTGAAAAAGTACATTTTTTACATAATTTGGGTAGATGAATGGTACATATTTATAAAAAGCAGTAAGCTGAGACCAGTGCCTAGTTTCTGTATTTCTCGCATCGAGTAATTTCTCACATCGAACAGTGAAATTGTTAAAAAAAGTAATATGTGTTGCCAACTAATAGTTTCAACTTACACTGCTTTTCGCATATTTTCACTGTTCGATGTGAGAAATTACTCGATGCGAGAAATACAGAAACGAGGTACAGAACGTGCGTTTTCAATGTCGGTTAATTTTTCATTTCTCATTTTTTAAATTTCTAGTCTGCGATTTTCATATTCATCTTTTGTTGTTACGCCCTTTTGCATTTTAGGTGACGATATGTGTAAATACACATATCGTAACGCGAAATACAAAAAGGCGTAACTATATTTATATGTTTGTTAAATTTCCGAATCTTATTTTTCAGAATAACTGGACCGTACCCACTGGGTTTGGCGACCACCCCCCACCACCACATAGATACGCCCAGTGGTATTATTCGATGTATGGTCCAGCTGTTGAACCCCAGCAAACCTCTCCCCAAGACGCACCAGCCCCTCTGCAAGACGCACCAGCCCCTCTGCAAGATGCACCAGCCCCTCCGCAAGATGCACCAGATAAGCAAACCACTTCCCAAGACGCAGACAAAACCCCACCCGAAGAAAAATAAAATAAAATTTTTTTATGATTCAAATAATAATTTTAAAAAAAATAAAATTCTTTTGGAATAATTAAATTAAATTTATTTATTGACATTAATGTCTTCTTTTGTATAGAATGTCTTCTTTTGTATAGAAAAAATTTTTTATTGAAAATTTTTCTATAGAAAAATTTTTTTATTGAAAATTTTTGTAAAGAAAAATTTTTTTATTGAAAATTTTTCTATAGAAAATTTTTTTATTGAAAATTTTTCTATAAAAAAATTTTTTTATTGAAAATTTTTCCAAAGAAAACGTTTTTTTGGAAATTTTTCTATAGAAAAAAAATTTTTCTATAGAAAAATTTTCAATAAAAAAATTTTTCTATAGAAAAATTTTCAATAAAAAAATTTTTCTATAGAAAAATTTCCAAAAAAAAACTTTTTCTATAGAAAAATTTTCAATAAAAAAATTTTTCTATAGAAAAATTTTCAATAAAAAAATTTTTCTATAGAAAAATTTTCAATAAAAAAATTTTTCTATAGAAAAATTTTCAATAAAAAAATTTTTCTATAGAAAAATTTTCAATAAAAAAATTTTTCTATAGAAAAATTTTCAATAAAAAAATTTTTCTATAGAAAAATTTCCAAAAAAAAACCTTTTCTATAGAAAAATTTTCAATAAAAAAATTTTCTATAGAAAAATATTTTCAATAAAAAAATTTTTCTATAGAAAAATTTTCAATAAAAAAATTTTTCTATAGAAAAATTTTCAATAAAAAAATTTTTCTATAGAAAAATTTTCAATAAAAAAATTTTTCTATAGAAAAATTTTCAATAAAAAAATTTTTCTATAGAAAAATTTTCAATAAAAAAATTTTTCTATAGAAAAATTTTCAATAAAAAAATTTTTCTATAGAAAAATTTCCAAAAAAAACTTTTTCTATAGAAAAATTTTCAATAAAAAAATTTTTCTATAGAAAAATTTTCAATAAAAAAATTTTTCTATAGAAAAATTTCCAAAAAAAAACTTTTTCTATAGAAAAATTTTCAATAAAAAAATTTTTCTATAGAAAAATTTTCAATAAAAAAATTTTTCTATAGAAAAATTTCCAAAAAAAACTTTTTCTATAGAAAAATTTTCAATAAAAAAATTTTTCTATAGAAAAATTTTCAATAAAAAAATTTTTCTATAGAAAAATTTTCAATAAAAAAATTTTTCTATAGAAAAATTTTCAATAAAAAAATTTTTCTATAGAAAAAATTTCCAATAAAAAAATTTTTCTATAGAAAAATTTTTTTATTGAAAATTTTTCTATAGAAAAATTGTTTTATTGAAAATTTTTTTATAGAAAATTTTGTTTTTTAACATTTTTCTAATTTTTTTTTTTTCATTTTTCTGAAGAAAAAATTTTTTATCGAATATTTTTCTATACAATTTTTTTTTCTATAGAAATATTTTAAAAATATTTTTCTTTACAAAAATTTTCAATAAAAGCTTTTCTATTAAAAAATTTTTTTAATAGAAAAATTGTCGATTAAAATGTTTTTCTTCAAAAAAATTTTTGATAAAAAATATTTCAATAGTAAAATTTTCGATAAAAAATATTTCTATAGAAATTTTTTTTTATAGGATAACTTCTTTTATTTCTACGAAGGTTCACTTCAAATAGTGTAAAACAATTCGTATATTGTAACAATATGAATTATTTAATGCAACTCTGTGTTTTGTCCTAAAGCAACTCTGTGTTCTTGTCATCTGTTTAGTGGAGATACCAGATCTTGAAAATTTTCTTTAGGTACTACACTTACAGAAAAAGGAAGTTAATCACTTAATTAAAAAAAAAACACTTTTTATTTTTGTTATATTACAGCTTTTTATTTTATGGTATAAACAGATATTTTGGTATATTTATAGTTTTTGGACTTTTAGAGGAGTTAGATTTTTGATGTTAACATATAAGCAACAAATACATTTGTTTAAAAGAAGTTTACATGTCTAAACAATATATATAATGTACAATATTGTACAAGTTTTAATCAGATATTACAATTAAGTGTTCCTGTACTGACAAAAATGTAATTGAGAACCAATTTTTGAAAAATTTTCTCTTAACAATAACTTACATGTTTTGCCAGAACAATTTTTTCTGGTAAACATTTTAAAATTGTCAAAAAAATATTTAACGATTAAAAACAAAAAAAAAAAAATTTGAAAAATTGTTATTAAAATTAAAAAATATAGAAAAACTAAAATGTTGAGGTTTTGAAAACAATAAATCAATTGTGGACATTTATTTTGCTATTTTGTGTTTCCCTACTTCGTGTAAGTTTTGCTGTTTGGAAGAGAAAAATATATTCCTATTTGCAGGAACTCAACCAGAAAGTAAAGAAACCTATACTTATATTACATATAATAAGGGATACATTGAAATCAGTTTTTTTAAATGACGACTACTTAGTCGAATTGACACAATATTTGTATACGAAACATCTTAATTTAATCTATGGCATTACAAACTGTTCCGGTTTCAGAAATCAATAAACTATATATACGGTAATATACTAATGTTATATATTATATACTGTGGGGATTACCCTGAAATCGGATCATCATAATTTTTATATAGTAGTATACCAATATAATATATAATAGGGGATACCCTAAAATCGGCTAATTTCTCGAAAGTGACAACCGGCTAGTCGGATTTAGACAGTTAATGTCCATATAAAACCATTATCAAATTTTTCGCACCGGGATCGGTTCAGATTTTACGGATCATCATACTTTTTATATAGTATAATATATAATAGGGGATACCCTGAAATCGGCTAATTTCTCGAAAGTGACAACCGGCTAGTCGGATTTAGACAGTTAATGTCCATATAAAACTATTATCAAATTTTTCGCACCGGGATCGGTTCAGGTTTTACGGATCATCATACTTTTTATATAGTATAATATATAATAGGGGATACCCTGAAATCGGCTAATTTCTCGAAAGTGACAACCGGCTAGTCGGATTTAGACAGTTAATGTCCATATAAAACCATTATCAAATTTTTCGCACCGGGATCGGTTCAGGTTTTACGGATCATCATACTTTTTATATAGTATAATATATAATAGGGGATACCCTGAAATCGGCTAATTTCTCGAAAGTGACAACCGGCTAGTCGGATTTAGACAGTTAATGTCCATATAAAACCATTATCAAATTTTTCGCACCGGGATCGGTTCAGATTTTACGGATCATCATACTTTTTATATAGTATAATATATAATAGGGGATACCCTGAAATCGGCTAATTTCGCGAAAGTGACAACCGGCTAGTCGGATTAAGACAGTTAATGTCCATATAAAACCATTATCAAATTTTTCGCACCGGGATCGGTTCAGATTTTACGGATCATCATACTTTTTATATAGTATAATATATAATAGGGGATACCCTGAAATCGGCTAATTTCTCGAAAGTGACAACCAGCTAGTCGGATTTAGACAGTAAATGTCCATATAAAACCATTATCAAATTTTTCGCACCGGGATCGGTTCAGATTTTACGGATCATCATACTTTTTATATAGTATAATATATAATAGGGGATACCCTGAAATCGGCTAATTTCTCGAAAGTGACAACCGGCTAGTCGGATTTAGACAGTTAATGTCCATATAAAACCATTATCAAATTTTTCGCACCGGGATCGGTTCAGATTTTACGGATCATCATACTTTTTATATAGTATAATATATAATAGGGGATACCCTGAAATCGGCTAATTTCTCGAAAGTGACAACCAGCTAGTCGGATTTAGACAGTAAATGTCCATATAAAACCATTATCAAATTTTTCGCACCGGGATCGGTTCAGATTTTACGGATCATCATAC
The DNA here is from genome assembly GCA_933228675.1 of Stomorhina lunata. NCBI lineage: Eukaryota > Metazoa > Arthropoda > Insecta > Diptera > Rhiniidae > Stomorhina > Stomorhina lunata. The sequence goes on from OW121744.1 coordinate 93,278,921, forward strand.
TTTTTATATAGTATAATATATAATAGGGGATACCCTGAAATCGGCTAATTTCTCGAAAGTGACAACCGGCTAGTCGGATTTAGACAGTTAATGTCCATATAAAACCATTATCAAATTTTTCGCACCGGGATCGGTTCAGATTTTACGGATCATCATACTTTTTATATAGTATAATATATAATAGGGGATACCCTGAAATCGGCTAATTTCTCGAAAGTGACAACCGGCTAGTCGGATTAAGACAGTTAATGTCCATATAAAACCATTATCAAATTTTTCGCACCGGGATCGGTTCAGATTTTACGGATCATCATACTTTTTATATAGTATAATATATAATAGGGGATACCCTGAAATCGGCTAATTTCTCGAAAGTGACAACCGGCTAGTCGGATTTAGACAGTTAATGTCCATATAAAACCATTATCAAATTTTTCGCACCGGGATCGGTTCAGATTTTACGGATCATCATACTTTTTATATAGTATAATATATAATAGGGGATACCCTGAAATCGGCTAATTTCTCGAAAGTGACAACCGGCTAGTCGGATTTAGACAGTTAATGTCCATATAAAACCATTATCAAATTTTTCGCACCGGGATCGGTTCAGATTTTACGGATCATCATACTTTTTATATAGTATAATATATAATAGGGGATACCCTGAAATCGGCTAATTTCTCGAAAGTGACAACCAGCTAGTCGGATTTAGACAGTAAATGTCCATATAAAACCATTATCAAATTTTTCGCACCGGGATCGGTTCAGATTTTACGGATCATCATACTTTTTATATAGTATAATATATAATAGGGGATACCCTGAAATCGGCTAATTTCTCGAAAGTGACAACCGGCTAGTCGGATTTAGACAGTTAATGTCCATATAAAACCATTATCAAATTTTTCGCACCGGGATCGGTTCAGATTTTACGGATCATCATACTTTTTATATAGTATAATATATAATAGGGGATACCCTGAAATCGGCTAATTTCTCGAAAGTGACAACCAGCTAGTCGGATTTAGACAGTAAATGTCCATATAAAACCATTATCAAATTTTTCGCACCGGGATCGGTTCAGATTTTACGGATCATCATACTTTTTATATAGTATAATATATAATAGGGGATACCCTGAAATCGGCTAATTTCTCGAAAGTGACAACCGGCTAGTCGGATTTAGACAGTTAATGTCCATATAAAACCATTATCAAATTTTTCGCACCGGGATCGGTTCAGATTTTACGGATCATCATACTTTTTATATAGTATAATATATAATAGGGGATACCCTGAAATCGGCTAATTTCTCGAAAGTGACAACCGGCTAGTCGGATTTAGACAGTTAATGTCCATATAAAACCATTATCAAATTTTTCGCACCGGGATCGGTTCAGATTTTACGGATCATCATACTTTTTATATAGTATAATATATAATAGGGGATACCCTGAAATCGGCTAATTTCGCGAAAGTGACAACCGGCTAGTCGGATTAAGACAGTTAATGTCCATATAAAACCATTATCAAATTTTTCGCACCGGGATCGGTTCAGATTTTACGGATCATCATACTTTTTATATAGTATAATATATAATAGGGGATACCCTGAAATCGGCTAATTTCTCGAAAGTGACAACCGGCTAGTCGGATTTAGACAGTTAATGTCCATATAAAACCATTATCAAATTTTTCGCACCGGGATCGGTTCAGATTTTACGGATCATCATACTTTTTATATAGTATAATATATAATAGGGGATACCCTGAAATCGGCTAATTTCTCGAAAGTGACAACCGGCTAGTCGGATTTAGACAGTTAATGTCCATATAAAACCATTATCAAATTTTTCGCACCGGGATCGGTTCAGATTTTACGGATCATCATACTTTTTATATAGTATAATATATAATAGGGGATACCCTGAAATCGGCTAATTTCTCGAAAGTGACAACCAGCTAGTCGGATTTAGACAGTAAATGTCCATATAAAACCATTATCAAATTTTTCGCACCGGGATCGGTTCAGATTTTACGGATCATCATACTTTTTATATAGTATAATATATAATAGGGGATACCCTGAAATCGGCTAATTTCTCGAAAGTGACAACCGGCTAGTCGGATTTAGACAGTTAATGTCCATATAAAACCATTATCAAATTTTTCGCACCGGGATCGGTTCAGATTTTACGGATCATCATACTTTTTATATAGTATAATATATAATAGGGGATACCCTGAAATCGGCTAATTTTTCGAAAGTGACAACCAGCTAGTCGGATTTAGACAGTAAATGTCCATATAAAACCATTATCAAATTTTTCGCACCGGGATCGGTTCAGATTTTACGGATCATCATACTTTTTATATAGTATAATATATAATAGGGGATACCCTGAAATCGGCTAATTTCTCGAAAGTGACAACCGCATAGTCGGATTTAGACAATAATTGTCCACATAATTGCATCATTAAATTTTTCGCACCGCTAGCTATTCTGAATCAAGGGATCAGCAAACTATATACATTAACTTTTGTATTCTATACCCACTTAAAGCTAATTTAAAAACAGTAACAACTGTATAATTATGTTAAGACGAAATTTTATTACAAAAAAATATTTTTCTGACGGGTTTCATTTATTTATATATTAAATAAATGTTCTTCATTTTCAGTATCATATTCTTAAAAAAGTAAGTACACAGTTTTTTGTGATCCCCTATACGATTTTCGGTTGCAAAAATTGGTAAAATAGTACTTTTTTTTCATTTTTCCCTTTTTGCAACCATTCACAATAACATTAAAAAAGTGTGATAAAAAAGTGTGATTTCTTCACGCGCGTCTTTTTTATCATACTTTTTTTCAGGGTTGCATAAAGTAGTATACTTTTGGTACTTTTTTTTCTAAGGTATCTATTTATAAAAAATGTAGTATTTTTCATGCTTAAACAAACAGCTGGTACAGAGTTATTATTTGGAGGTGTAAAATTTTATTTGTTCAACGTCAAATAATTGCGGGTTACAAAGAAATAAAATAGGTGAGTTTTACACCATGTATTTTACAAATTATTAAATAAGCGTTTTGTATAATAATAAAAAAAAAATATTGGTAAAAGTGTTAATATGTAAATTACGTTTTTGATAAAAAAAATATGTACATATAAGTGCAAATAGTATAAATCATGAAATAATAATAACAAGGAAGTTTCATTCTCTCTCTTCAAAATTATTTTGAAGTATATTGGGTTTTTGAAGTTTGATATTTGAAAACAAATGAAAGAAAAATGTTGCCACATTAAGAAAAGGGGTACGAAATACATTGGGAATAATTATCAAAAATGTATAATTTTGAAGTTAAACATATAATGAAGACATTCAATATTAAAGAAATAAATTTGTATGATTGTTTATTGAACATTTGTAGTAAATATTTATAAGTTTTTTATACAAAAATTTTGTCATAGAAATTTTGTTTATAGAAAAGTGGGATTGTCGGCAAAAATATGGTAGCACAAACTTTCACTATCCTAACAAACGTCAGAAAGTTATCATGGCGACAAAAAGAGAGAATGGAACAACCTTCAGTATTATTAAGTCATGGTATAAATTAGTTAAATTAAAAAATACTACAATTCACTCCCGTTTGATTTTTTTTTATCTACTGCACTATTAAAAGAAAAGTTATGATATCCATTATGTTATTCAATCATTAACAAAATAACTATAATATAAGTCTCATTATAAATAATAATTATTTCCTATAAAAAAGCTGTCATATAAGCCATATACTACTTTAACACTAAGAAGACTAAATTTTAGAATAAATAAAAAACAAAGCACATTTCCTTTAATTTGCCTATGATTACAAAAAGTTTTAATATTCTTTTTATTAAGCATTTTATATTATGTCAAATTAACTTGTATTAATTATATGTATTTTTTGTGTAAGTTTGAAATTATTTATAGTGTACTGTAAAAGTGGCATTTTCGCAGTGTATCGATTGGATGAATTTTAATTCCATTGTTCCTCATCTAAAATAATATGGCAATATCATTAAAAAAAAGCCGCCATCATGAAAAGAAAACCAAAAAGAAAGACAAAATGCGTTTCTTTGATTGTGGCCTTCTACAATATGCTCTTCTATCAGACGATTTTATCAAGGAAATGGCTTTAAAGCAAAAAGAAAGGTAAAGATTTAAAATTTAAAAACTTTACCAAAATTAATTTGATTTTTTTTATAATAGGGGTCAGTGGCGTGGCGTTTTATCTTTAGTCTCCAACAAACAGCCAAAATTGTACGCATTTATAGAGCAGGACTTATGTATTATGGCCCTGACGGACAATACTACATTTTTGGTGGACTTGTCACAGATGTAGCCGCATGCAGCTAATTGATGGTGTCAATATAATAAAGTTAAAAATTTTTGATAACAAGAATCACATGCTTACCTTAGACCGTTATGGTGATTTAAAGTTGTGGGATATAACTTTGGAAAAAAGACGCATGCTGAATCAAAGAACTAATCCCAAGGCCACAGTAAGTTGTACAGCCAATCGTCTCCCTTATAAGCAAAGCATCAATGATTACATCAGTTCCTGGGGTAGCATAAGAACTTTTTTCTAACACTCCAACCCCAATTCAATGGCAAACTGGAAGTGCTATACGGGAGTCCACATTGTCAATCAAATTATATGTCAGATTTTAGAAAATACTTCAACGCAGCGTGCCATAAAATTTTAACAAAATCGGTCGATAAACACCAGAGATATCCCCAAATTCAAAATTCGATGAGAATTAAAATTTTTTTTTAAATGTATTTAAAAAAAAAATTTAAATTCGTCAATATGCGCCCATCGAATTTTAGTATTTTAGCGATATCTCCGGAGTATATGGACCGATTTTGATTAAATTTAATAGCGTGCTGCGTAGGACAATTTCCTAAAACCTGATGTACAATCTATCTCGCTACACCCTCCAGGAGCTCCACAAACTTGACTCTCCTTGCGATTCTGAGTCGATCGGTATAATTTCACCTATTGGTGAAGGGTATATTAAAATTTATAATTTAGGTGCTCTATATATTAAACTATGTATATTGTTTAAATAAATGAAGGTAGAATAATAATTTATGGACTGTTCGATTGGCATTGAAGAAATATGAGACAGGTGTTTGGTACTTTTTTGATTCAGGGGTCAAAAAGGGGGAAAAGCGGGGGAAAAAATTTAGGGTAGGTCCATTTTTCTTTTTATTTGTATTTCACTTGAACCAATAAAGCTAGAAATAAAATTTATAGGGAGGTCGATTGCCAAGTACAAAATATTAAATACGTGTTTGGTACTTTTTTCAATTAAAAGGGTAAAAAAGGGAAAAATCGGTAACATTATATCTCCTTAACCAACAGCGATAGAAGCGAAGATTAAATTGGTTTGAGATTAGCACTAAAAATTAAGGGACACGTATTCGGTCCTTTTTTGAAAATCGGCCGCCTAGCGGGCAAAACAGGGTAGAAAAGGGAGAAATTAGTAACATCATATCTCCGAAACCAATACAGATAGAAACAAAGTTGAAATTGGATTTAAATCGGCTAGAAAAATAAGGGGACACGTGTTTGGTACTTTTTTGAAAATGGCACCAATAAGAATGAAAAAGGGTAAAAACTATATTTTGGTACTTTTTTTAACCCATATGTATCTTTTGAACTAATAAACATAGAAACATATTTTATATCGCAACCAATAGACATTAAAAAAGAACTAAATACGTATTTGGTACTTTTGCGATTAATGGGGTACAAAAGGGTAAAAAAGGGAAAATATTCAAGGATAGGTTTTTTGCTTTTTAGCCATGGATATCTTTTAGGCTACTGAAGTTAGAAGTATAATTTATTGACTGGTAGATTTACATTGAAAAGAAATAAGCTACGTGTTTGGTACTTTTTTTTAATTTTGGGGGTAAAAATCGGTAAAGTATATCTTCTAAACCAAAAGTGATAGAAACAAAAACTAAATTGGACTGAGATTGGCACTTAAAATTAAGGAACACATGTTCGGTACTTTTTTGAAGTTTAACCTCTTAGAAGGTAAAACAGGGTAGAAAAGGGAGAAATTAGTAACATCATATCTCCGAAACCAACATCGATGCAAACAAAGTTGAAATTGGATTTGAATCGGCTAGGAAAATAAGGAGACACGTGCTTGGTACTTTTTTGGAAATGGCACTAATAAGGATAAAAAAGGGTAAAAACTATATTTTGGTACTTTTTTCAACTAATATGTATCTTTTGAACTAATAAACATAGAAACATAATTTATATCGCAACAGATAGATATTAAAAAACAATTAAATATGTATTTGGTACTTTTGCGATTAATGGGGTACAAAAGGGTAAAAAAGGGAAAATATTTAAGGGTAGGTTTTTTGTTTTTAGCTATGGATATCTTTTAGGCTAATGAAGCCAGAAGTATAATTTATTGCCTGGTCGATTGACAAAGAAAAAATAAAATACGTTTTTGGTCCTTTTTTTAATTTTGGGGGTAAAAATATATCTTCTAATTCAAAAGTGATAGAAACAAAAACTAAATTAGTCTGAGATCAGCACTAAAAATTAAGGGACACGTGTTCGGTACTTTTTTGAAATTCGACCTTTTAAAGGGTAAAACAAGGTAGAAAATGGAGAAATTAGTAACGACATATCTCCGAAACTAACACCGATGCAAACGAAGTTTAAATTGGATTTGAATCAGATAAAAAAATAAATGGTCACGTATTTGGTACTATTTCAAAAATGGTACTAATAAGAATAAAAAAGGGTAAAAACTATATTTTGGTACTTTTTTAACCCATATATATCTTTTGAACTAATAAACATAGAAATTTATATCGCAACTGATAGGCATTAAAAAACTATTAAACACGTATTTATATATGTTTGTTAAATTTCCGAATCTTATTTTTCAGAATAACTGGACCGTACCCACTGGGTTTGGCGACCACCCCCCACCACCACATAGATACGCCCAGTGGTATTATTCGATGTATGGTCCAGCTGTTGAACCGCAGCAAACCTCTCCCCAAGACGCACCAGCCCCTCTGCAAGACGCACCAGCCCCTCTGCAAGATGCACCAGCCCCTCCGCAAGATGCACCAGATAAGCAAACCACTTCCCAAGACGCAGACAAAACCCCACCCGAAGAAAAATAAAATAAAATTTTTTTATGATTCAAATAGTAATAATTTAAAAAAAAATAAAATTCTTTTGGAATAATTAAATTAAATTTATTTATTGACATTAATGTCTTCTTTTGTATAGAATGTCTTCTTTTGTATAGAAAAAATTTTTTATTGAAAATTTTTCTATAAACGTAAATCAATTTGGTTTTTGTAAAATTAAATAAATGGTAGTGAGTGACAACTTAAAAGCTTTCGTGTCTTAAGCTTTTTTTGGGTTTTTCTTAAACAAATTCACTCGTATAAAGCGAATGAAAACGTTAAAATTTATCGATAACCAAAGGTCTTTCGTGTATGAAATAAAAACTAAGGGCCTGATATATTTATTTGTGCAAAGTTTTAGTAAACAAATGCATTTATCTTTAGATTTATAAACGTTTTTGTGCATTCATGATTATTTTATTTTTATTTTTTTACACTGATTAAGGTTATTATAGGTAATATTTTGTGCTGCATGTTATTGAAATAGAACTAAATTAGTGGCAGTAAAGGACCTCTAAAACTCTATTTGGGGAAGGCATTCCTATGGAAGGTACCCGAAATAGTAAACCGATTTTGACCAAAAAGTATAGGGATCGTTCTTGGACCAAAATATAAGCCTGTGTCAGGAAGTGATTTTGAGTCGATTGGTATACTTAAAGGTGGGTCTCAGAGCAATATTTCTATGCGTTACAAACATCAGCACAAACCCAATATACCCTTTCCACCTAATTTAATCGGGAACTGAGGGAGGCCGTTTAAAAACTTTAAAACAACTTGAGTTGCAAATATATCAAATATACCATCTATCATCGGCAACTGCTCCAAAAGTTGCAGTGCATGGTTTGCCTAAACCTGTTATTATAAGTAAATTGTCCCCACGTGAACACAGTAAGAAGAACCCGTTTGAACGATGAAGTTATATTTGAGAAGGCTTCCTCATTTTCTTCACATTTATTAGTGGCCGCGAATGCCACCCATCTATTTAGGCATCAACACCACAACCTATATCAACCAAAAAAGAAAAGAAAACAAAATAGCCAGGTAATGAAAGAATTGGTACTATTGAGGAAACAAGTAGCCCCACAGGAGGCAATTTTAGGTGTGATGCAGTCTCAGGATGTATCTGTGAAATTTCCAAAGCTGCAAAAACTATAGCTGATTTTATTAAATATTTAAAATAGATTTTAATTTGGTAATTGTGAATTTTTAAAATTAAAATTAAATTTTCTTTTTTTTTTATTTTTATAAACAAAGGCAATTGACTGACAGGGTTACCACCGACAAGCTACATTTTACATATAAAAAAGCTTGGATATTTCAAAATACATATATTGGCAATAATGTTTCCTCACGAAAGAAAAAAAGCTCTTTTTATGTCAAAATTATATTGACGAAAGCTTTTAAACGTTTTAGAAAAACCTAAATTTGAACTTAATCGTAAGCAAACGAAAACGAATGTGACAAGACTTTTGTTTTCGAAAAACAGGCTGTAAGAAAAGTAAAAGCTCTTTTTAGGCTTACCAATACACTATTACTGATCCGTACTATTGACAGGTCCCAGGTGTACTTTGACGTTTCGTTGACTTTCTAGGATTTATTTATTCTATGTTACAAAACAGCTTTTATCATAGATTATAAATAGATAGGAAAATCAGCTGTTCCATATGACAACTCACACGTATAGGTTGTGTGTAACTGGCGCCATCTTGAAGAATGAAAAATCAAAACAAATACAAACATTTTATTTACCTTTAAATTACACAAAATCAATTGCTTCAACAGCAGAAATTTTCCAAAAACAAGATTCTTATAATTTTTTTAAACATTTTGGTCATATTTTTTTTTATTAACTGAAATATAATTTGTTTTCTATAAAACAAATAATTTTTTTTCCATTTTTAATGTTTTCTTTATTAAGAAATGAAAATAAACTGAGTTGCTTTTTTTAGTTTCAAAAATATACTACTTTTTTTAGATCGTATAACTAAACGTACCTTGCAGTTTGGAAATTTGAATAGTGAAGTTTCTAGCATGTTACTATTAATTTTAGAAATTACAAATAATAATTTTCCTACTAATTTTTAGTACATTTTGAAAAATAAAAAAAAATTAAAATTATCTTAAAAAATAGTAAAATTTTTGAAAAATTTCCTATAAAAGTACTCATTTTTTGAAAAATTGTCTATAAATATACTAAATTCTTGAAAATTTTTCTGTAAAAATAGTAAATTTTCCTATAAATATAGTAAATTTTTTAAAAATTTTCTATAAAAATAGCAATTTGTTTTAAAAATTTCCTATATAAAAAAGTAAATTTTTGAAAATTTTCCTTTAAAAATATAATTTTTTTAATTTCCTATAAAAGAAGTAATTTTTTAAAAAATTTCCTATAAAAAAAGTAAATTTTTAAAAAAATTTTTATAAAAATAGTAAATCTTTAAAAAATTTCCTTTAAAAATAGCAAATTTTTTAAAAATTTCCTATAAAAATAGTAAATTAAAAAAACCCTATTAAAGTAGCAATTTCTTTTATAAAAATTTCCTATATAAAAAGTAAATTTTTGAAAATTTTCCTATAAAAATAAAAAAATTTTGAAAAAGTTCTTATAAAAATAGTAAATTAAAAGAACCCTATAATAATAGTAATTTCTTTTAAAAATTTCCTATATAAAAAGTAAATTAAAAAATTTTTTGAATAAAAACTAAATTTTATAAAATTTTCCTATAAAAATAATAAATTTTTTAAAAATTTCCTATAAAAATGGTAATTTTTTTTTAAATTTCCTATAAAAATATTAAATTTTCCTATAAAAATAGTAAGTTAAAAAAAATCCTACAAAAATAGTAAATTTTTGGAAAATTTCCTATAAAAATAGTATTTTTTTAATTTTTTATATAAAAATGGTACATTTTAGAAATCTTATCATGGGTCATTTTTTTATAGGAAATTTTCAAAAACTTTGTTTTTAAGCCAGATTTTATATTTTGTTTAAAACTATTGAAATATTAATTATATATATAAAATAGTAAATTAATATATAAAATAGTAAATTAAAAAAAATCCTACAAAAATAGTAAATTTTTGGAAAATTTCCTATAAATAGTATTTTTTTAATTTTTTATATAAAAATGGTACATTTTAGAAATTTATCATGGGTCATTTTTTTATAGGAAATTTTCAAAAACTTTGGTTTTTAAGCCAGATTTTATATTTTGTTTAAAACTATTGAAATATTAATTATATCTTCAAAATAATATACAAATATTTCATAAAAGTACCTATTTTTTCAGAACTTTTAATACAACTGTGCTTAAAAACCAACTGTGGGGATTTCATTTTTCACTAACACTACTAAAAAAAACAAAATTCAAACACAATGATAGATTTAGGTTTTTTTGACAGCTAATTCAGGTTTATTTGACAGGTTTTCCCTTCTATGATTTTCTATGGCTTTTATAAAATATTTTAAAGTTTCCAGTTTGACAAAAAATCCATAAATGAACTGTTGCGGACGCTACGTGACGGACGATACAGTTATTACTTGAATGTTTTTATTAGAAAAAAAATTCATATTTCATATTTTTTAAGGATTCGTTAATCAATCAGTGAAAGTAATGTTTTTATTTGTTCCCGAATTTCATCTCCTTCCTTCCTGTTCGCGGTTAAAATGCAATTTTTGGGCACAATTTAATATTTCACAAAACACCTAAATTACATATATTTATTTAAAGTTTAACACTTTTTACATCGTATTTTTCGTCGAAAAAATGCTGCGGCTTGCCGTTAGAGTGTCCCAAAAATCCAAAAAATATATGTGTAAACAAGTAAGAGTGGTATATTTCGGCTTTGCCGAATCTTGGATACCCTTCACCAATGGTGTTTTAAAAGTAAAGTACAACAAAATCGAATATATTGATAATTAATTATATAGTTTCTTCTCTGACCAGATCAACCATGCAGAAAAAAGATGCTTCAAGTGTAGATGCCCTTAGATTTATTTGCAAGAAGATGAAGATTAAGTATTCTGGCATGCAACAACCCAAAAACACAGTTAAGTCCCAGTGAGGGTTGTGTGTGTACTTTTTAATTTCGTATGAAAAGTAAAAAAAGTTCTGATATAAGGAGTATGTAAATAAACTCTGAAGTGCGGACTATTCTACAAAGCCTTATTGATGTATAAACAAGCCTTAGAATTATATAGGGCATACACTTTTAGTTTTAGATACATACGTGAAATATGTATATAGCTTTTGAATGGATGGAAATCATCAGCTTTGTTGTTGGATGATTACTTTTAATCAATAATATTTGGTTGGGATGTATTGTTTTTCGATCTGTCCGATGAATGTGTGGAAGTTTTGGTCTTTGTGCAATTTTATAATGTAATTTAAGGTAGAGAGAAGGCCAATCAATGCACGCGGCAAGCGGCTGCGGGCGGCAAAATCAGCTGTTTTTTGATTTGTCAAATTTCAAGCGGCCAATCAATCAATGGAAAAAAGTAGAACCTTTGTTCTACTTTTCCGCGCGGCAGATTTTTTCAGTGCTCCAGATTTAATTTATATCCTACTCAAATATTTTTTTATATGAATGAACATTTTTGTAAACAAGCGCACATTTTATGTACTGGCAATACTACGACCGCCCGCAGCCGCATGCCGCGTGTATTGGCCCTGTACCTTTAATTTTATGTGAGATACATACAGTACTCGACAAAACATTGGAAACATTTTATAAAATTTTACGAAAATTATTTTTAAAAAATTTTATCTGTGAAAGAAATTTCCAAGTTATTTTTTACTTTTTAGTGAATATAGATGTTATATTTACACAAATAGATAGATCTAACAAAATCGTATAGTTTTTTCAAGAAATATTAAACAAAAAATAAATATATTCATTATAATTAATACCGTTTACAAAACAATGGAAACTTTATATTATACGGAGAAAATTCCTGCCATAACTTCCAATGCATTAATATTTTGTGGGGTATCCCTTATTTTTTATTACAGCTTCTCAGCGTCTGTGCATAGAGCCTATAAGGGAATCAATAGCTTCCATAGGAATTTTTTCCCATTCCCTTACAACTGCGTTCGTCAAATCTTCCTTTCGGGTATAATTTTGGACTCGAATTTTGCGATCTACAATTTCCCATAGATTTTCTTCTATGGGATTGAGATCTGGTGATTGAACAGGCCACTTCAAAACACATACCTCATTAGATTGTAACCATTCGGTTACAACCTTAGAGGTGTGTTTTGGGTCACATTGTCATGTTGAAATCTCCAAATAGTGGCATATTCTCTCTCCTCTGCATATGGATACATTACATCATTTAAAATTGATCTGCATCCTAAACCAGTCAGAGTATCCTTTATAGTGAATAGGGCCCATTCCCTGACCCGAAAAACAGCCCCATACCTTTATATTTGCCGCCACCAAACTTGACAGTTTTACTGGTGTGCTTAGGATCTAGTTCCTTTTGGGCGTCTAACAAATAATCTCTACCATCACTGCCTCTCAAGTTGTATTTTGACTCATCAGAAAATAGTACCGTGTTCCACTTCTGTCTTGTCCAGTTAAGGTGTTCCTTTGCGAATTTAATACGTGCGTTACGGTTCTTTTTACTAATTAAAGGCTTCTTAGCAGACCGATAGCAACCGAGACCAGCTTCTATTGCCCTGCGGCAAACTGTTGATGACTCACTCCTAATCCTAAGTTATTAATAACTTCTCGAGGAGTGATTTTCGGACACTTTTTGAACTCTCTCGAGATTAACTTGTCCTGTCTTTGAATAGTTTTACTGGTTTCCGCTAATATGTTGCACTATCACATTGCCAGAGTCTCACGATATTTTTTTATAATTTTGGAAATTGCTGATTTTTTTTAGCGAAATTTATTATTTGTGATAAAATTGTCTCTGCTTTAATCCAATATTTAAAATAGTTTATAACTTTTAATCTAAGATCATCAGGAATCGTTTTTGGCTATTTTCATAAAAGTTTTTTAAAAAATTTAGATCACCAACTTTTCACCAGAAATTTTTTAAACAGGGATAGGATAGTTTTAAACTAAAAATTAAAAAACGGTAAAACTCTTGTGCTGTATAAATAATTTTTAGTAATTTGTTTTGTTCTTCTCTTTTGTTTTAAATTCTTTTTCCCATCTTTCGTTCAGAGGCTTAAAAGTTTCCATTGTTTTGGTGGCAACAGTCTAAAATTTAATGCATATTTAATTTTTGTTTAATATTTATTACCTGAAATAATATGTACTTTATCAGTTCTTTTTGCATAAATAAACACCGTATTAAAAAATTAAGAAAAATTTTCAAACTCTTAACATACGTGGAAAATTTAAATAACCATTTTTGATTATATCAAAATTTTGTAAAAAGTTTCCAATGTTTTGTCGAGTACTGTATGTAGGTTTTGAACGGATATCATGTAATTAGCTGCTTCCTAGGAAGATTTTCCTATAATTTGTTTGATATATAATAATATATTCTCAAATGTTCAAAAGTCAGACACAAAGTTAAGATAAATGCAGTGTGTCGTCTGTCTGCTAAAATCAGATTTGTTGTGGAGCTCCTTGGAAGGTATACCCATATGCATTTTAGAAAAAATTTTAGGATACATCTCCCTGAATATATTTATCATTGTCGATCAAAATTCCTGAAAATCGCTTAAACCACTAAATTATTTTATCTACCACAAATTACCGAATGTATCAGAATTTAGGTAAGTAACCCCGGCGAAGTACGCTATTAAATTTCATCAAAATAAAACATCTGAGATATCGACAAAACAGGAGCTCCATAAACTTTGACTACAACTAAAAAAAGGACAGACAGACGAATGGACGTAGCGAAATCGATTCTCCTGCTGATTCTGGAGTCGATCAGTAGTATACAATTTGAATGGTATTTCAATGATCAGATTTGTAGAGTTTATATATATCAGATTTTAGGAAATCTTCCTTCCACATATCGCTGAACAATCAATACTTACAAAATGTAAACAAAATTTTTTAGACACGTATTTGGGTAATTTGGTTGTACATCACAAGTAGTGAGTGTTTCGGCGATATCTCAGCTGTTTACGGACCGATTTTGATTAAATTTAATAAACGTGCTTGACGGGGGAATTTCCTAAGATCTGATATAAAGTTTATGTATGTCCGTGCTAAAGGAGGATGGTTTTTTCCTATTCCTGCTATTCATTTTTTCAACAAACAAACATTCCCTAATGCGTACTTTTTTGGGCAATTTGCGATAAATCAAATTTAGTGTTTTGGCGATATGTCAGTTGTTTATGGACCGATTTTGATAAAATTTTACAGAGTGCTTTGGGGAACCATTTCCTACAATCTGATATATAATATATTATCATCATATATTATCATGCCCTACATATTTAAATTACTTTTTTATGCTAGAAACACAATCACGGCTACAGGCTACGGGCTACATACAACCTGTCAAAATTAGGTTACACGCATATTCAATGGGAATACATTTTTTTAGCGTCGGCACAGGCTACACGACTACCGACCACGGTTGTAGCTGTAGCCAAGATAAACTAATTTTCTATTTTTATTGGCGACAATAACAGATTTAGTGCCATAGAATATTGAAACAAATGAGTGATTTAAACCACTTAACTTTCTATTTACAATAATTATGAAGGAAATTGAAATAAAGAATTAATTATTACTTATCAAATATTTATATATAATGTATATAATAATATCTGATAAGTATATGATACAAATATTTATATTTATCAATAAAAGTACATTTTTAAGAAGTTAAATTTTTAAACTGTCATAACTCACACGCTTCATGTGCTAGAGCTACGTGTTTAGGTTATATAAAAAAAGCCCCAGTTATGTCCTGCATAAAATCTATTATTTAAAAGAGCATACTACTTATATCAATGTTGTTTTAAGAAGATATGCGTATTTTTATTAATAAGTTTCGGTTGTAAAAATAATCTATTATAAATCGAATATATATATATATATATATATATATATATATATATATACATATATATATATATCATTTGAAAGGTATTTTAGTAGCTTTTTTTGATACCAAAAAGGTAATATCGGATATATATATAAGTTCCTAAAGTTATGCCCTATAATAATAAAAATTTAAAAAGCTCATAACTTTTAAACTATAAGTGATTTCACAAAAATCTTTCTATTAGAATTTTTTGATTTATATATCTCTATCAGGTACATGACCGTTGACATCGGAGGTTGATACTAAAAAGGATTTATGTATGATTTATGCATGACTCATAAGCAGCTGTTTCTTTTTTTGTAGACATTTTGATTTTTTTATTCAGTTTATTATTTTTTCTATCGTTGGCTTTTTTTGTTTTATTATTTTTGATAAAGTTATTTATTATAAAGTTATTCTTTATTTGTTATTAATAAAAAAATTCCAGCCATTATTTTAAAAACAAATTACAAATTTTTTCAAATGTCAAAAATCTATATTAGCTGTTTTCAATGCATCTGCCTGCCGTCTTAAAAATAATTAAGTAGCTGTTGCAGCCAACAACTTTTGTAGTCGGTGTTCGTGTAGCCTGCTGTCGTGATTGTGTTTCTAGCATTATCCAAATTGTGCAACAATTTTTCTACTACTACTTTTTTAACCCAACTATAAAAGCAGCTGTTAATAATAAAAGATGCCAGATTGTTGTAATCTAAATAGACATTTGAATGTGAATTGCATTAATTTTAAAACAGATTTTATAATTAATTTTAAATTGAATGAAAAATACGATAAAAATTGAAAAATGTTTGAAAATTATTATTAAAATTACTTGCCTAAACTCTTACAATTATTATGTTTATTCTTCAACTTTTCCCTATAATCCCTTAGTGGGATTTGTTTTCTGTTAACATTACTGTTAGTTAGTTAAGTGTGGCAGCTCGATATTTGCTTTTCTGTATACCCACATTATTTTTTAGTTAGTAATGGCCGCCTACTGTAGTGAACTAGTGTAAAGTGAAACCGATAATTTTTGTGTTGTGTTGCGCGTTTATATTTCTTTTAATTTATTATTTTTATACAATAAAATAAAACAATTATCAAATAATAAAACTATCTATCTATGTATATGATTTAAATAAAATAAAACTTTTTAAAGAAAAGTTAAAATATTAATTGGTGAGTGTTATAAGAAAGTGTTTTGAGAATATTTTTTCTTTAAAAGAGAAAAATTATATATGAATAAAAACCTATATAAATAGAATGAAAATAAAAATGAAGAAAATCAAAAAAACCAGCATAAAAATAATATAAAGAAACAAATAAAATCCACTAGAAATGATGCTAGATTGGTTGTAACATATAAAAAAAAAATAAAATAAATATATGATGAGGAATATTGTAGTTGTTTTTAAAGTAAAAACGAGTGTTTAACAGAGTTCGTGTGTGTGTTTTCTGTTGTGTGTACGAACGAATGAGTGTGTGTGTGTAAAGTAATAAGAAAACTTTAGTAAACTGCATTTTCGTCTTAAGAAGGAAGACGAGAAGTGGAAGGAAAAGAGAAAAATAAAACAAAACCAGCAAAAGCAGCAGCTAGAACAACAACAAAAGCATTATTTATGTTTCTGTTTATGTTGTTACGTTTTTTCTTCTTTTATCTACAAATACAACCAACAACAATACACTGGATATCAAGCAAGACGTTTAAAACGTACATTTATGGTATATAGAAAAAGCAAACAGGTTTTTGGGAGTCACTTTTGGTTAAAAGCAAGTTTCCAGTTTGTATTTTTATGTTTTATCTTTTTTTATACTATTATGCTATAGCAAAAGAGTTGCCAGAAAAAGTTAAATCTCTAAGCAAATGTTTGGAGGTATTTGGACCTCCAGAGATAGATGTTCACAGAAAAAGATCGGACGAGGAGAAGAGTGGGTATGCAAAAGTTAAGATGGTTGGTGATTGTTGAGGTTTTCCAGAATACTGTCCAGGCCTATGGCTAAAGGAGACTATGAGTGTCAAATTAGCATATCGAAAAGATCATTATTGCAGAGGATTCGAGAACTTAGTTAACTAACTATGCATTTGCCGTTCGGAGCCGGAGTTAAAACGTAGGTCACTTTCAATGAGTCTTAAAATAGAAACGGATGCACCTCATTGTCTGAGAGAAGTACCCCTTGTTCCAATTGGAATGACGTGGGAATTATGTAATAATCCATACATTCATACATAGGCTTGAAGTCAATCTCGAAGAGTCAGGCAGAATTAGCCCCTATACACTTAAGAAAGTGCGATTTGTTCTTTAAGTACATTAGAATGGTTGTTAAGGCTCCATGAAAGATTGGGGGTCCAAATTTACATATGGCAAAGTCTGTGAGCAATGTTAAAAGAAAAGTAATATTAAACCGTTTTCTCTATTAAAAAACTGGATAGTTCCTGTTGTGCTAACAGCCCTTGATTTATTTCCATTGCTCTGGAAATAAATCTCATTGTACCTTATATGAAGGTGGAAGCTGCAGAAAATTTAAAGCATTTATTATGGAGCAACTAAACAGTTATTATGGACTATGAGGGCTGTGCAATCAGACAAAGTGTTTAAAGTGACCCAAGCAGTACATAAAACCAGCTCTAAATTGCGCAAAACCGCACGTGATGTTTCGTGAGCAATGTATTTATTATTGGTTTGATGCAAAGTTTTAAATAGTTATAGCTTAGGCTAATGTGTCGAGTAAGGGAGTTATGCTTCAGAAGCTGCTTTTCCGACAGCTTTTCGCTCACACTTGGATATTACATGGCTTCATCACAACTTGCCACAAATCAAACGAATGCATTTTAAGTACATATCAAGTTAGGGTTTTTTGATCGCAGGCTGCAGTGACGTGAGTTAGCTAAGAACGAGTGCTTCTAATTGATCAATACTCCTAATATTTTGTGACGGTAATTGTCAGTATTCAAGAACAGTTTTTTTTTGTCAGAATCCTAAGATTTTCGAATTATGCTGTTACTAAGAACAGACTCTCGTGGGAACGTGTCCATGTGGTATATTGATTGCTGGTTGTGCTGAGTTGACAGTCCTTGGCCGAAGCTATATGCGACTGTCGTGGAAACGCCGTTGCAAGTAGTTGTTGTTGTAACAGAGTGACCTGCAATCAAAAATACCAAAATATGTCAATGTGGCTGGGTGATATGCTGTCTAATATCATTTTCATAGAAACGAAGGTCCTTCCTAACATGTCAAAGAGGGGATCTAATTCCGTTAGATGTTGGTTCGGATGGTCTCTCCTATGATATCCCAGAATGAATCGCCTAGATAGCATTTGGCTATATTCCTTAAGGTAGGACCTTCTTCTCCTCATGTAGATGGATTTCTGAGGACATTTTTAGAAAACCTGTTATTGTTCTGAGGGCTGCACATGGTGAACATGCGAGAGCAGCAAAACTGCAGCAGAAACGACCCGGAGCTTCATCAGCTTTGGCTAAGGGCTGTCAACCCAGCTATACCAGCAAGCAATGTATGGTCATGTGGTAAAGGGCGTTGCCAGTGAATTGGCTAGGGTAAGCTGCAAATTTCAATCGATAAACAAATTATTCATTACTATATTTTGTGTGGTCACCGGCATATCAAATCCAACACAGGGAAGTATTCTACAATCAGACCTCCTTCTTATGGAGTTTTGACTTCGTGTTCCAAAGATATTCTATCATTTGATGGAATTTAAAAGAGTAAAATATGATTGATCAAGATAATCGATCGGATCAATCGATACTTACTATTCAAGTGCGCTCATGTACAGGTTAAGGCTTCTGTAGAGGTTAAGGCTATAATATATTTTGATTTGTTGTAACGGCTGTTGATGCAGTTGTTTTGCTGTGTATTTTATGCAATTAAGATTGATGTGATGCAGCTGGCAGATGTGGCAGACTCTGGAGAAAAACACCTCTAATGAAATTGGTCGTTATGTCTTTACTTGGTTCGCATCGCTCATAAATCTTATATGTTGTAACAGCTGTTTTATTGTTGATATAACATCACGATTATTTACAATTTTATCAATATTTCGTATACGATCTGTGATCTGGCCAAGAATTGTAGAACTTCGAAAACTACGAATAAGCCTGCAAGTCCTCAGGACTCATTGATTAAGGGCTACCGATATTGTTAACATTTTGGGTAACATAGGGTCCCTAACCACATGCTTGGCTTACGTTGCTCAATACCTATGGTATTTCTTCTGACATGGGCGGCCTATTAATATAATAACTATGTGATAACTTGAAGTCGTGGAGTTGTTGGCGTTCCTATGATTGTTGCTCAAGTACCCGGTCTATCTACAGAACCAGCTAAGAGTTCACATACCCACTTTTGGTACCAAATCCCCAGATCTGGCTACTTTATGTGCCAAGTTAAATAGATCTTTGATTTCTTGTTTAAAAAAAACACAAACATAGATACAAAAAAAAAAACAACGTATGTATTTGTGTTTGTTGCTTTAAATCTTTTTTGTTGTTTTTTTTATCATATTGATTGGAGTATTAGTTTTTTTTATAATTAATGTTTCTTTATGGAGCTTAAGCTCTATAAAGAAAGAAAGAGCATCTCATGTTCACATTAGCTTGTTGGGTTTCTCTCTTATATAGTTTTTGTCGCTATTGTGTTGTATCTGTTAGTTTGAGTTAAGCTGTTTATAATTTATGCATCCAACAACAACTATACAACTAATGACAGCAACAAAAGCCAGTAAGACCAGTAAATATCTACTACGTCAAACTCTTAGAGTTTGGTGTAAATGGAGGTAGTATTGAATATAGTTAGGAAGTTTTTATGTTAATAATACACCACCAACCAACACAAACATTTTCGATACAACAACAAAAAATCTACTTAGTCTATAATAATAACGTGAAAACTGGTCGGTCACCAAAATTGAAGCTACAGGTGTAGATTATTTTTATTAACTATTTTGAATATTATTGTATTTATTTAGGCTGATGGCCTCAATTTTATGAAAATTTTCTTAATACTCTCCAAAACAGGGTAAAACAACAGGTATTAGACACATGAGAGAAAGATTTATGTATTGACTTCTTAAGAGCAAGGAAATGGTTAATTGTACCTATAGACAAGTTTTACTCCATTAACGTTAATAGTATAACAGTTCTTAAAGACTCCTTTAAAGAAGTATAATAGTTCCAATCGAGCTGTTTTACTTCGTCAACGGAGTATAAAACGATCCAATTAGCATTACTCCGTTAATGGTTGGGTATGATGATAATATTGTAACATCTCAAACATTTCCATTATTATCCATCTGCTGTTTAGGGAAAATATGTTTCAAGATCTAGGCCAATAAATTTTGCTACTTCAAGTCAATGGGTCCATAAATCCTCAGGAACAAGTAAATTAGTGTAATTAGTCAGGCGGTAGAATTAAAAATGTAGAGGGTACCATGAGAATCCTTGCCAAATGCTTAGCATAAGTTGGTAACGGCAGGGTATATGCGGGATTAAAAGTTGTCAAGTCTCAATCTCAGTTGTACATGAACGACTCTTGCTTTCAGCGGGAAATATTTTACTGCTTTCCTATGAGTGGAGTTTCGTGGCCAATACCATGTCAAGTTTGGCAGAGGGACAGATTTCTGCGCATTATCGCAGTTAACGATCTTCCTCACCCTTAGGCCTCCTTTGGCACCTTGAAAAGACCAATACTGTCAAACAGCCGGGCTTCAATCAGCTCCCATAGATCATTGTGATCACTTTTGTCATCTTACGAGTAGCTGATTTTGCCACAGGGTCCTAATTAGGTACTGTAGAGCTATCAGCTTCCACTAGTTTCTCCACAGGCTCCTTGCTAGGTGCCGCAAAGCAAATAGCTTCCATCGTTTTTCCTACAGGACCTTTACTTGACGCTGTGGATCTACCAGCTTCACCTCGTTTGATAAAGCTGGAGGATATGTTTAAGATGTCTTTGTTAGAGCCTTAAATTCTTTCGAATTTACGCTCTGCCTGTGCTTGTTGAGCTTTCTCCTTTCGTTTAAATCGATCACCATAGGATCTTTTTAAGATAGGCCCAAGAGCTCCTAGTGACGCTCTTCCTTGGCTCTCCTTCACCACTAATACCAGAGATCTTAAAGGGGATCTCACTGTATCCTGACCCGAAGTCGGTGTCACAGTTCCGCGTCAGGTTCCAGCGAGACAGCTGCTAAACACCGAGTGGTATCAGTGGAGCCGGTAGAGCCAGACTGTTCGTTCTGGCTCTTTCCCACCACGGAGCCCGAGATCCTAAAGGAGAGAGACCGGCCGGAAGTTGAGATTACAGTAACCTCAAGTTTTGAAGCGAGACGTCCGCCAGAATCTGTGTGACTCCGGTGGTGTGAGAGGAGTCCAGTTCATCTAATAGAACCTTCCCCATTTCCTCCAAGTCCGTCAGTTATCGTCTCTATTGATGGAGTATGTCCGCGTTAACGTCGCTGAGAGTCAATTCGTCATTAACGTCGCTTCCCGTATCCGCCAGGCACCGTTGAAACACAGTCTAACGTTTACCCCCGACTACGGACCAAAAGCCCATGGCACGGAAATCGCTTGACACCGGGGCTTGGGTGTTTAAAGTATTAACCCACTACTACCTGCCACCTACGCATTAAAAGGGGATTCCTCGCCACCTGTGGCTGGTTCCCCACCCATTAATGGGAGGTATTCCCATATACGCCACTAGGGGACGCGCCCTCTTGGAATTGGTTTCCCAAGAGGGTACCGGTATTAAAAAGTTGTGGTGCTTCCATGTCTGTGAGATGTTGTAGTTTTGTGAACAATACTCCTTCTTCACCTTGTCTCTTGGGGTGCTCAATAAATAGCAGGCTTAAAGCTCATTTTCGACAAACTATATCGCTAACCGATTATGATTCTTTCCTGGGTTCAAGGGCGAGATCGAACTGTCCACCACAACTTAATAATTTCAGTGCTTACGATGTAGTTGTCCTCACTGACCAATCTTCTGATATTGTGATACAGTTCTGAACAATCCTATGATCCTCTGAGTTGGTACTGCGGATAACATCTTCGAGTTATATACTTTTTTTGTTGTGACAGTCCATTCTCACTAATAAAATAGTAGACTAAAGCTTGTTTTCGACATACTTTATGGCGGCCTGATTACCATTCGAGAGACAGATTGAGCTGTGAACCACAACTTAATAATTCCAAAGCTAAAGTTATAGTTCTTTACATGATCTAACCATCGGTTTCGCTTATTCTACTTAACCAATCTTCTGCTATCGTGATTCAGGTCTGGACAATTCTAAGATCGTCTAAGTTGGTACTGCGCCATCGCATTTCCCTTATCTTCTAGTTCCACATTGTTTCTGATGCGATACTGCAGTTTCACTATGGATATTCTTACAGCGGAGTTACGTGTAGGACATCGAGAGCTCTATGGCCTTAACCGGACATTAGTGGAACCAAAATTCTACTAGGTCTGAATAGGACAAGCTTAAGATGATGTATAAGGATCTTGACGGGACACTGTGCCTTAAATTCTAGGCTAAACAGGTGTGATGATAGCATTCCGGATCTCTGCAGATTTTGTTTAGATGAGGATTCGTCCGAATCAGTAGAACACATTCTCTGTCACTGTCCAAGGCTCCAAAATTAGAGGCTCAGACATTTAGGCAGTAGATTCCATGTTGAACTTCAGGATTTGCAACGGTGCAAACTTCATGATATTGTAGGGTTTATCACTGGCTTCTTCTTCCTCGGTTTTATTTTTTTTCTCTTCCACTTTCCTCAATCTTTTCTTTTCTATTCTTTAGTGAAGGGTTACAGTAAACCCCTTGGTCGCCGAGTGAAGGTGTCGCTTCGACACCACATTTAAAACCCAATCTTCTAACAGCGGGAATGAAACGAGTGGTTCTTCTGTTGATGTTTTTGTGTAAATTCTTCTCTTATGGGGTATCAGTAGATCGATCCAATCTTAAGCCGTTTCAATTCTAATTCAGTTCTAAGTTTAGTTCTAGGTTCTAATCCGTTTTACGAATTAAAGTGAACTCTACGAGCGGACATGAAGTAATTATTGTTGTTGTAACTGCGATATTTGTAGTAATATCGCAGAAGTGGCAGTCTTTGGTCAAAATCCTAAGATTACCGAGTCGTTTCGGTAAGAAGAACCGATTGTCGTGGGAACGGCACATGAAGTAAGTGCCTGCGGCGTTGATGGTTTTACAAAACTTCATCTATCTGTTAGAGGCTATCTGTAGATCATTGAAGCGACTGTTCCAGTTCCAGTTTAGTTTTAGTTCTATACCGTTTTGCGAATTAACTATCTATGTAAATCATTTTCTTTAGAACATTTTCACTTCTTTAACGGGGTTGTCAGTCACATTTTTTGAAAGTTAGAGTTTCTTTGAGAGAAAGTCTTTAAATTGAGCGGAGAAACTATTTGTGCTAGAAAACAGTAAAAATGCATTAAAGGATTAACAAAACAAAATAATTATCATCTTCTGCTGTGTTTAATTGTTTTTATAATTATTCTAATAAATTCAAAATTTTCACCCCCCTCTTGTGTGTCGTCGTAGTCATCGTCCAACCTAACAAAATAAGACGACTTTTTGTCTGTTCTATAACAAATAATACTAGATGTATTTGTACTTTGTATTTACTTAAGCTATATGATGGCTGGCTTGTCTGTCTGTCTGACTAGCTGCTGCCCGACCAAAAAAAAAAAAAGAAAAAACTGAATGCATTTTGAAACGGGTGTAAATTTGTGTTCATATACCAGATACTATGAGTATGAGCATAAGTATGGGTACAAGTTTGAAGTGGTTGTATGCCAGCCAGCCAGTCAGTCAAGTCAGTTTACAATATTTTATTATCAACATATTCGTTATAGTTTACTCGATTTAGTAGAGTTTGTTCGGTCGGTCAATGAGTGTGTGTTCAGATGTTTCGACGGTTTCTGTATGCGATTTAATGGTTCTTTTGAAATATACAAAAAATTTACTTCGAATTTGAAAATAAAAAAAAAAATAAGGGAGTGCTAGTACACTTATTTATATGTAACGTAACCAGAAAATATTGAAAATAAAAAAAATATATTTTGAAATTGAAAACGAGAAAAATTTGGGAGTTTTTAAAAATTAAAGTACAACAAATTGTAAGTGGTACCGAATTTAAGCAACAACAAAAAAATTATGTCAGTGAAGTGTAAATATTTATTTTAAAACATTAAACTCCCACAGTGCAAATGGGAAGCAAAATATATAATGAAAATTAGGGGAAATTTGGAAATTGTTAATGTTTGAAAATCGAAAAAAAGTAAAAGCAAAGAAAAAACCCTTAATTGGAAAATAAAATGAATTCAAAATCATGCATATTAATATAAATCAATTAAAATGAAACTCATAAATCATTATATTCAATTGGAAATGGAAATAAATTTTAAAAATTAACGAAATAAATAAGAAAACTTAAAATTTTAAAAATTATTTTGAATTCTAAGAACTTAAATGAAATTTATCAAAAAATAAACAATATTTTCAAAAATTTAAAATTGAATTTTTAACTTTGTTATCAATATTTTAATGCAGATTAAAAAAAAAAAATTAAAACTAGTGAATTAATAACTTAAATGAATCTATAAAATAATAAATAAAAATTAAATAAACTAAAAATATTATATTGGATTTAAAACGCTACTATCATTATTTGGATATTCAAAATCGATTATAAACTAATCCGGTAGTATATGATGGAAATCGATCGTTTTCAAATCGATCGATTTCGGATATATTTTTGAGACAATTTTCGCTTATTTACCAAAAAAAAAAAAATTAAAATGGGCTTTAGTTTAACTGTTGTCTTATCTTTCATTTGCTTTAAATTTTTTGTCGAAATGGGGAAAATTATCTCAAAAATGTATCTGAAATCTATCGATTTGAAAACGATCGATTTTCATCACATACCGGAATGTATTGGTTTATAAAATTTATTACCGACATTGGGATATTCAAACCCGATTAGAAGCTAATGTATTGGTTTGAAAACTCTATTACCGACATTCGGATATTCAAAATCGATTAGAAGCTAATGTATTGGCTTGTAAACTCTATTATCGATGGATATTCAAGATCGATTAGAAGCTAATATATTGGTTTGTTAACTCTATTATCGACATACGGATATTCAAAATTAATGTTCAAAGATTGGTTTGCTAACTCGTATTCCGACATTTGGATATTCAAAATCGATTAAAAGCTAATATATTGGTTATTTAACTCTATTATCGACATTTGGATATTCAAAACCGATTAGAAGCTGATGTATTAGTTTGTAAACTCAATTATCGACATTCGGATATTCTAAATTGATTAAAAGCTAATGTATTGGTTTGTTAACTCTATTAACGACATTTGGATACTCAAAATCTATTAAAAGCTAATGTATTGGGTTTGCTGATTCTATTATCAACATTTGGATATTTAAAATCGATTAAAAGCTAATTTATTGGTTTGAAAACTCTATTATCGGCATTTTGTTAACTGGATTATCGACATTTATATATTCAAAACCGACTAGAAGCTAATGTACTGGTTTGAAAACAATATTATCGATATTCGAATATTCTAAATGATCAAAAGCTAATTTATTGGTTTATTAACTCTATTATCGACATTTAGATATTCAAAACCGATTAGAAGCTTATTGGTTTGTAAACAATATTATCGACATTCGGATATTCTAAATTGATTAAAAGCTAATGTATTGCTAATCTATTATTGACATTGGGATATTTATTCAAAATCGATTAGAAGCTAATGTATTGCTTTGTTAACTCTATTACCGACATTTGGAATTCAAAATCATTTAAAAGCTAAAGTATTGGTTTGTAGACGCTATTATCGACATTTGGATATTCAAAATGGATTAAAAGCTAATATATTGGTTTGCTAATTCTATTATTGACATTTGGAAATTCAAAATTAATTAAAAGATGGGTTTGCTAACTCAATTACCAACATTTGGAAACCTAAAATAGTAAAATCGATTATATCCCAGCAAAACTTTGGTAATGGCAAGTACTCTGGTAACTGGTTACCTTGTGATGGCTACAACATACCCTCCAAATAACTAATAAGTTATTACAGAAGTACTTATTTGTAATTAAAATGGTAATTTTAACTGAATGTCCCGGGTTCGAATCCCACAACAATTTTTTTTTATTTTTTTTTTATTAAAAAAGTCTTTTTAAATGATTTTTTAATTTTAAGAACTTAAATATTACCTTCTGTAAAAAAATTTTGGAAAACTAACTCACGGTAATGAAAAAATACCATCATGAGTCAATTTTGATTATGTAGGGGATGCTGGATACCAAACACGGTTCTGATTGGTCTTAACTTGGTAAGCCCAAACATATCTTGGTCATCCTTTATCTCAACTGTGGACACTGACCTCCTCGTGTTATCACCCGGGGAACTAGTTTAACACCCCTTAATGTTGTGAGCTAACATGTACCGAGAGTTGTTCCATAAGATCGATAACAATGGGTTAGGACGACGGGCTAGTAACCCACTCTTGGAAAAAACAATTACTATAAAGAGGATAAAATTAGAATAAAAATGTCCCAGCAACTAATATTAGAAGGAGACGTCCGAAACTTTAATGAAAAGACCAAGTAGAGGAACATTTTTCAAAGCTTGGCTTATAGAATTGTAGAATATTTGTACAAGATCAAAGTTCACGGAATTCTAAAATATGCTCGGACTTTGACCTTATCAGGTTGTAACTATAGGCCATTAAAGTAAGTAAGAGTCAATGTTATATAAAAACTTATACAAAAAGGAAGATTTAGATTGTTTAAGTTTTAAAATAATTAAAAAAACTTCTTTATTGTTTACTACTATTAAACGTTTGCAAAAAAAACGTATAGAAATATTTTTCCAAAAATTACAACAAAGCAACAAAATTAGGAAAAAAAAATTATTGTCACAAGATTTTGGATCTAAAAATAAAAATTGTATATATTAATTATAAGCTGCTTAGTTTTCAACATATGAAGTAGGTCAGTGGAAGAGTCTCCGCCTAACACTCGTAGGGGTCTGGGCTCGAGCCCCAATGGGGGCGCATACAAAAAAAAATGTATTTCGTTTTAAAATATGTTTTTTTAAAATAAAACAACAACAAAAGTTTTTGTTGTTGTTTTCCAATTGCTAACCCAATTCATTACTTTTCTGCAATTGGTAAGTACTTGCCTCTAATGACATCCCCATGTTAATGTAATGACTTAAACAGTGAATGAGTAAGTAGTTCGTGTTCAATAGTTTAGCTGTTTAACTCATTATTTGGTAATGAAAAGTTTTGCTGGGATGTTTTAAAAAATTCAAAAATAAAAAATCACTTGTAAAATTAAACAAAAGTATTTTATAAATTCGAATACTCAATATAAATTTGAACAGTATTATCGACATTTAAATAACAAAATTGAAAAAAAAAACACTCTGCTACACTGAAAAAAACTAGGGAAGCGACCTAGCGTGGGTTATATGCCTTATTATTGAATTCATGACAAATCGTGCAAAAAATTTCAGAAATACTTCCAAATTTAAGAGTTATACGCAAAAAACCGATTTTAACTAAATGCGTCTACTTATCGACCCATAGCTCAGCCAGTTTGTGTCCGATTTTACTAGCAAAGAAAAGAAAACAGATTACGCTTTAAAATCTGTTCTGAATCTGAAACATTTGTAAGTCATATTTGTATTTTTTGTCAACAATATCTAAAAAACAAAATATGAACACTTTTTTTGACTTTAACAGCTTTTTATTGCTTATTCTTATATGAAAGCTCATGAAAGTTTATAACAATATAACAAGAGAATTTAGTTCCTAATAAATCGTGGTTCTAGTTTTTTAAATCAGACGGAAAATCTAAAGTATTTAAGCTTTTCATAAACCGACTCATTATAAAAAGTTTTTTGTTTGCAATCGAAAAACTTTAGCTTTGGAAAAAGTTAAATAACTTTTGTAAAGGTAAACCGATATCATTATGAAATATCTCGTTTTTTTTTATATAGAACTAGCTTTAAAAAACTGTATAAAAATTTCATAGAAAAAAGTTAAAAAAAAATTATTTTGAATTTTAAAGATTACGAAATTATAAAAGCTGAACTTTCGATTTCTTAGAATATAAGCTTGTAAAAGCCTGATCCTTTGACTTTCCAAAAATGTTTAAAATTTTAAAATCGCTCTGCAAATATGAGAGTTGGAGGTACTAAAGTACTACGACCTACCCGAAAACAGTTTTTTGCGAAAATCTCAAAATTTTGCATGTGTTTCGAAATCTTTGAAAATGGTTTTTGTATGTCCTCAAACCATTTTCAATCATATCCCGCATTGGGTTTTATATGGGTTGTGGACCGAGAGTTTTATATATGGTTTTATACTTATAGCGTTTTTGTGAATTTTGGGAGACATTATATCGGGTACCTACTTTAGGTAGAATTTCCCGGAATTGAGATTTTGGTACTCATTTTTTGTATTTTTTTTATGAAAATCAAAGAAAGATTGCTTATATGTATAAGCAATAATCACTACCCAATTTTGTTAAAATCGGTCTTTATTTGACTATAGCCATACAAGACTTTCTGGCAAAAGCCACTTAAATGCGTCAAAATTCACAAAAAAGCTCCAAAATCTGAAGATAGTGATAAATTTATGTTGTAAGTGTTGCTTACGTAATTTCTGTATAAACTGTTATCCAAGTTGCTAAATTTTTAATTGGTCCATATTTGACCTTAGGGGCGAAGTCATCTTCATACTTTTTTTTATTTAATCATTTTGTACCTATAACATTTTTAAATCCAACTAAAATGTCATCCTATTATTGTTTTCTTTTTTATTTTTATCAATAATTTCTCTTCTTTTTTATACCCACCATCAAAAAGAATGGGGGGTATATTGAGATTGTCATTCCGTTTGTAATTTCCTTAATATTGGTTCAAAAATCAAAAACGATATATATTCTGAATCCTTATGAAATTCTAAGACGATTGAGCTATGTCCGTCTGTCTGTCCGTCTGTCTGTCTGTCTGTCTGTCTGTCTGTCTGTTGAAATCACGATAACGTCTAAACGAAAAGAGCTAGCTAACTGAAACTTAGCAAAAACATTCTTTATCTATGAGAAAATTTTGGTATTGAAATTGGGCAAAATCGGTTAGCATTTGGCCATAGCTCCCGTATAACCTCGTCTAGGCTAATCGCTTATTTGCTAATAAATGACAAATTATGACAGTTATGATGACAAAATTTGGTATCTATAAGTTTTAGATAAGCACTAGGCAGCATATAAAATTTCATCGAAATCGGTTCACATTTAGCCATAGGTCCCATACAAAAAACTTACGAAAACAGGCTAAATTTCACCCAAAATACACTTAAATGCCAATAAATCTAAAAGTATAACAGATATAACCACTAAATTTGGCACAAGAAAGTCTTATATCAATGCCAGCCAGTGTGCAATCGGTCACTATTTGACCTAGCTCCCATATAAAAAACTTACGAAAACACAAAAATTCAAAAAGAAAAGGGGATTTATGTCCGTCTGTCCGTCAGATAAAATCGTGATAGCTCCTTAACTACAAGAGCTAGTAAGACTAAATTAAGCACAAGGAAGTCTTATGTCAATGCCAGCCAGTGTGCAAAATTTCCTCACAATCGGTCACCATTTGACCATAGCTCCCATATAAAAAACTTATGGAAACACAAAAATACATAAAGAAAAGGTTGTTTATGTCCGTCTGTCCGTCAGATAAAAGCACGATAGCGCCTTAACGAAAAGAGCTAGAGGGACAAAATTTTACAAAAGTATTTTCGATATCATGAAAAAGATGTGTGTTGAAAATGGACAAAATCGGTTCAAATTTAGTTAGAGCTCCCATATAACCCCGCCCCGGGAAACACATTAATGCTGATAAATTGAATACAATTGTAATAGCTATGACGATTAAATTTAAAATAGGGAAGTTTTATGCAATTTTTGATCAGTTTATCAAATTTTATAGGAATCAGTCCATATTTGACTTTAGCTTTCATGTGAAAAACACTCACGGAAACCAAAAATTTTAGCAAAGGCCAGTTAAAAGCTATTAAATTAGAAACTATGATAGCTATGGTCACTAAATTTTGCAAGAATAAGCTCTCTATATATACCGGCCAGTGTGTAAAATTTTGTTATAATCGGTCAACATTTGGCTATAATTCTTATATATATAACATCCCCTTTTTATATCTACAATCAAAAAGATTTGGAGGTACATTCATTATATTATGATTGCACCTATGAAATTATATAGGCATCAATCAATGTTCAGCCCAGACTTTATATATGATGAATGCATTAGGAACTCATAACGAAATATATGGACCTGTCGTATTACTATTAACGTGTTTAGCCTAACTACATATTAATCACAACGAAAAGTATTTAACAACTTATTAATGTAAAACTATACCTGGTTATGAGACCGAATTTTGATCAAAGTAAATACTGGGGAAACCACTAAAATATTTTTGAATGTTGAACTATAAAGCTACGGAAACCTAATTTAGTCCAAAGGTTTTACCAACAATACCAAATAGCTTAGCGATTTTTCCAGTTTTGGTGCAGATTTTGAATTAGCTGCACCCTTGTAGATATATGAGATATGTTTCTAAATTTAACACAACTTGATGGTGGGTATATAAGATTCGGCACAGCCGAATATAACACTCTTACTTGTTTAATTTTATTTCGTATTTTTTATTATTTTCCTCATCTTCTCTTTCACCGTTATTTTACCACACTCACAGTCATCCTCATCATCTTCAACTTTAATTTTTTTTTAAAGGAAAACCCATAAATCTTGTTTTTTGTTTTTGCTTCCTCTTAACATTGTCTGTCACATTTTGGATCATAAATGTCACTGAGATTTTGGATTACACTTAAAGAAATTTATTTAAATAATTTATATTTTTTTGAAGGTACCAAATCTTAATATCTAGAAAAATCTTGAACTAAAATTTGTTTATTTGTTTAATCACTCAAAATCATAAAGTTTTTTACAACTAAAAGTTAAGGTGTGGTTTTAAAAATTTTAGCACATTAAATAAATTCTTTAATTTATTTGGGTTAGGATTAAAAATGTTTATGGAAACTTGAAAAATTACACTAGTCAACAAAATTGTGTTTTAGGTGACATTTTATCAGTACTAAATTTTTATTATTCGTTATGGTCTTCTGTTAAAAAAAGCGGTAGAAATTTTTGAATAAAGTTAGGGGTACAAATTATTATTTTCGTTATTCTGAATGACGGAAAGGGGATAGTAGATAGGTAAAGATAGAGGAAAGAAGAGATAATATACAACCAAAGACTCTATAATATTAGGATGTTGCACTTCCATACATTGATTTGCCGTATGGTCTTTTTGAAAAGTCCCATGAAAAAGAGAGTAAACCGCTTTTACTTTAATTCGGAAAGAACTAATGGTCACAATTACACTCTGATACCATAAGAAAAAAAAAAAAAAAATCGGAGCCTGTGTAGGCCTTATTGAGTACATGACAAATCGTGCAAAAAAATTTCAGAAATACATCCAAGTTTAGGAGTTATACGGAAAAAAAAGCATTTTTAAGTGGTTTGTCAACTTATCGACCCGTAGCTTTGCCAGTTTGCATCCGATTTTATTTTATTTTTAACAGCAAATAAAAGAAAACAGATTAAGCTTTAGAATGACATATCATTTTTGATACATTTGTAAATTATAAGTGTCTTTTTTGATAAGAATATCTAAAAAAAAACAAAATTTGTCCATTTTTTTACTTTAGTAGCTTTTTATTTCTTATTCTTATATGAAAGCTCAGTTTTATCAATATAACAAGAGAATTTAGTTCCTAATAAAACGTGGTTTTAATTTTTTATATCTGACAAAAAATCTTAAAGTTAAGCTTTTTATAAACCGACTAAATATTTTTACCAGAAATTCTTTATAAAAAGTATTTTGTTTACAATCGAAAATTTTTAACTTTGGAAAAAGTTAAATAACTATTGTAAATTCGAACCGATATCAATAAATAATATCTCGTTTTATTCTATATAGAACTATCTTTAAAAGACTGTATAAAGCAAAGTAGCTTTTTATAGAAAAAAGTTGAAATAATTGCTTTTGATTTCGAAAAAAATAAAAAAAAACTTTTAATAAAAACTTACATAATTTCTTACAATATAAGCCCTGTCCACACAGCTTGATCCGACTTTTCAAAACATTTTAAAATTTCGAAATCGCCTGCAAATGTGAGAGTTGGAGGTACTAAAGTACTACGACTTACCCGAAAACAGTTTTTTGTGAATATCTCAAAATTTTTCATGTGTTTCGAAATCTTTGAAAATGGGGTTTGTATATCTTACCTAGGCCGATAACCGCCACTAGATCGCTTTTCAAGAACCCAGACAAAATTAGATTTTTATTGAAAAAGTTGAAATAATTGCTTTTGAATTTTAAAGACAATAAAAAAAAATAAATAAAAAAAAAATTCGAAACTTTTTATAAAAACTGACCTTATTTCTTAGAATATAAGCCCCCTATATATACGGATTGTAAAAGCTTGATCCCTTGACTTTTCAAAACTGTTTAAAATTTCGAAATCGCTCTGCAAATGTTAGAGTTGGAGGTACTAAAGTACTAGGACCTACCCAAAAACATTTTTTTTTAATATCTCAAAATTTTACATGTGCTTCGAAATCTTTGAAAATGGTTTTTGTATGTTCTCGCCTAGGCCTTTAACCCCCACTAGGTCGCTTTCCCAGTTTTTTTCAAACGTTTCTTATTTGTGGCACTGTGTTATTACTGAAACTTATATAGCTTTAACTGGGACTCGAACCCAGGCAAAATTTGATATGTTATGCTTAGTAGTCGATGTGCTAACCAATTAAGGAACTTCTTATGTCTCTAATAATTTAGAAATCGTATACATTTTTTGACAATTGGTCTATATTTTATCTTAGTAATGGGGGGTTTCAAATAGTGGGGTCTTTACCGTCTATAAAATTTTCCTACTTTTTATATTTACGAATTAATGAACCGTTTGCTCTCAAAAAATTCGATTTTGTTTTTCGGCTTTTTAAATAAAATTTCCAAAATCGTGAATCCATAAAAATTCTTTTAAATACTCAGCTTTTAAAATTTATAGTTAAAATCACGAACAACTTATTTTAAATATTTTAAAAATTTTCAAAAACACATTATTTCTGTCCATTAAAACACTTTATTTTATTTTTGATGACAAGTTGAAATAATTTACTTTAAAAACTCCCTTTTTGGTCACGAAAGTTTTCAAAGACCCTCTAAGTATTTCTTTAAATCTTCAACATAAATTTATTTATGTTCTTCTCGCTACAAAATTTTAATTCAATATTTCTTCTTCCGTTAAAATTAAGATAAATTTGTTCTACATACAAACGAAAAAAAAAACTAAACAAATATTGAAAATTATTATTAAATCTCAGAAACGCACAATCTCTCAAAAAGGGGAAGAATCGGAAAAAATCAATTAAATTCATTTTTTAGAAGCGTGAAATCCCATACAGTTAATTATTTTTGGAGGGCTATTTATACAATAAGATTGACTTTGACTACCAGTTTTAATAAATTTTGAAAAATTGATTCTTATTTTTTTATTACTTAATATTTATTTAACAAATTTTATTTGTTTTTTGATTTAAACTTTTTTTGTTTGAGGGATTGTTCTTTTTATGAAGCTATTTAGTACCACTACAAAAAAAGTCTTTTGTCATAAAAATTAATAAAGTTTTGAAAACTGTAAACTCTAAATGTCATACAGATTTGTTTAAGGCTTCATTAATTTTTATGGTTAAAAAAGAAATGAAGAAAAATTAAAGAGAAACTCATAAAACAAATATGGATTCGATTTGTTTAATTTTAGTGTTAATGTCTTGAATGAAAGCATTTCTTTGAGAATTTTCAGAAGTTTTTAAAAAAATGCATTTAACACAACCTGATTTTGAAATTCACTTTAAAAATTAAATCTTTTTTGAAATAAATAAGAAAGTCCAAATATTTGATGTGAACCGCCGTGGTATAGCAGGTTAGTCATCCGCCTAGCATACCAGAGACCCAAGTTCGATCCCTGGCCAGACTCACTTAAAAAATAAATTTTCAAAAAAAAAGCGGCGGTTCACCTCATAACTCAGCTAGCCACTGGTTATTGAGTATTAGGCTTTGTAAAACTTCTCTAACTAATGCTTTTGCCGTTCGGAGCCGGCGTTAAAACGTAGGTCCCTTCAATGAGTCTAAAAATAGAGTCGGATGCAACTCATTGTCTGAAAGAAGTACCCCTTGTTCCAATTGGAATGTTGTCGGGGATTAAGGTCAAGCGTGGAAACTAGAACTGAACCAAGAACTAAACCTAGAACTGAACCAAGAACTTAACCTAGAACTAAACATAAAACTGAACCATGAACTAAACCTAGAACTGAACCAAGAACTGAACCTAGAACTAAACCTAAAACTGAACCATGAACTAAATCTAGAATTGAATTTGGAACCAAAATTGTGGCTTAGTTCATTAGCACGTCGACTATTAAACATAACATATTGAATTCTGCCTGGGTTCGAGCCCCAGTCACTGCAACATCAATTACCGAAATTTTGAATTTCTGACTATCAAAATTATTAATTTCTATTAAAATTATTAATTTCTATTAAAATTATTTATTTCTATTAAAATTATTTATTTCTATTAAAATTATTAATTACCACAACATCCTTCATAGGCAGTATGCACGCCGTCGATGTAAAAGAAATAAAATCGACTGTAGTACTAAAAGCTCAAAAAATGCGTCTAAATATAATCTTTCTTAAAACAAGTAAGAAAGTTCTATAGGTCGGTGAAGTCGAACTGTTTGATTCTATTAAAATTATTAATTACCCTCTGTTACACTAAAAAAAACTCGGGAAAGGACCTAGCTTGAATTGTAGGCTTTATTGAGTACATGACAAATCGTGCAAAAAAAATTCAGAAATACATCCAAATTTAGGAGTTATAGGCAAAAAACCAATTTTAACGAGGTTCGTAAACTTATCGACCCATAGCTTAGCCAGTTTGCATCCGATTTTACTTTTTTTTAAAAGCAAATAAAAGAAAAACGAATGGGCTCCAGAATGACATATCACTTTTGAAACATTTGTTAATCAAAAGTGTCTTTTTTGATAAGAATATAAAAAAAATTTATACACTTTTTTCACTTTAGTAGCTTTTTATTGTTTGTTCTTATATGAAAGCTCATAAAAGTTTATATCAATATAACAGGAGAATTAAGTTCCTAATAAAACGTGGTTTTCATTTTTTAAATCAGGCGAAAAATTTTAAAGTTATAAAGATTTTCATAAACCGACTTAACATTTTTATCAGAAATTAATTTAAAAGTAGTAGCTTTTAATTGCTTATTCTTATATGAAAGCCCACAAAAGTTTATATCAATATAACAAGAGAATTAAGTTCCTAATAAAACGTGGCTTTAATTTTTTAAATCAGAAGAAAAATTTAAAAGTTATAAAGCTTTTCATAAACCGACTTAACATTTTTATCAGAAATTAATTTAAAAGTAGTAGCTTTTAATTGCTTATTCTTATGTGAAAGCCCACAAAAGTTTATATCAATATAACAAGATAATTAAGTTCCTAATAAAACGTGGTTTTAATTTTTTAAATCAGACAAAAATTCTAAAAAAAAATGCGAAATTTTGATAAAAATAGAATATAATCCCTATATATACAGATTGTAAAAGCTTGATCAATTGACTTTCCAAAATTGTTGAAAATTTTAAAATCCCTCTGCAAATTTGAGAGTTTGAGGTACTAAAGTGCTACGACCTACCCAAAAACAGTTTTTTGCGAATACCTCGAAATTTTGGAAATGTTTTGAAATCTTTGAAAATGGTTTTTGTATATCCTCACCTAGGCCTATAACCCCACTAGGTTGTTTCCCAAGTTGCTCATTTGTTAGACCGAAAAATAACAAAATTTTCGGGAGGTAAATATTCAAAAAGAAAAATTCTCCGCATTTGATTCTAGTCTATTACATTATTTCTGTGGCTTGGTGCTTAAAGGGCCAATGTCAAAAAAAAAATTGTTTTCAGAAAATTTGATTTAAAGTTTTTATTTTCCATATAAATTCATAGTAACATTGCCCAGAAACCCCATTATAAATCTATTGCGAGTTAAGTTAGAGATTCGCTGTTGGAGCCAAATAAAAGATGGTAAAGAAGGGAATTTAATGCAATGACTAGAAACAACAAAGAATTGACATTGGCCCTTTTAGCACCAAGCCACAGATTTATAAATGTAATGGACAAATTATTAATAAAAGCCAAAAAATGTTTGTGGGGACAACCAATTCCTCGACGCGTTTCGATGGTTGGTTAGGCCATCATCTTCTTCTGTTATCCTTGACTACCTGTGGAGCATAGGGCCTTAGGTTAGGCAATCATCTTCGCTTTATTACCTATTTTACAAACACAATCATTTCGAATGTTTATTAATTACCACAGCATGATGCATAGGCATTATGCCCTAAACATTTACACGCCATCGATGTAAAAGAAGAAAAAGCTTAAATAATGTGTCCACCTAAAAACAGATGGCGCAAATTCACTGTTCTAAAAATACACAAGACAATTACAGTGTTGAGCAATAAAATTTAATTTTTAAAAAACCAAACCTAGAACTTTAGCTGGAACTAAATCTAGTTTGCAAATATAAGGAAGTTATATTGCTTCTTTTCTTTATTTTCTTTTCAATGATGACTCAGATCTGTATGTTTTCTATTCCTATTAAATTTCATATTTTATTATGTTTGCTAACTTTTACATTACTTTTGCCTTTACATACATATTTCCTTTATGCTCCTCAATGTTATATAAGCCATTAAAATCCACAGATAGTTTGCATATCCTGCTAATAACATTCATATGTTGTCGCCTGATGACTCATTTATGTTGTATAGATTAAATTTTGCACTTCGTGGCTTAATAATCCATATGGGTGTTTTATATAATATAATTTACAGCTTGCGGTATCATTTCCTTTTTTATTATTATTATGTTTAAATATCTTAAAACTTTTCTCAGCGTTTCTTACTTGAGTTAAGAAATATTGAATCATATTCTTTTTGATAATATTGTTTAACAAATATAGGAAATCAGGGGGAAGTTATTAATAGTCTTATTTTCTTCTTTCGAACCAAGGGAGGCATCAGATACTAGGGAAAATTAAGCGGAAGTTTTTGTTTGTTATTTGCTTTCCAACAAAAGTGTGTCAGTTGGTTTAAGAAAGAAAAATCGTATGTGTGAATTTTTTTCTTTTTTGGTGAAAAAAGAAAGGAAATTTATATGAGAATAAAAGAAAATATTTACATAAAATAACTATTATTAATTAAGACAAAATATTAGCAAATGTTAAATTTTTTACTTAATTATGTAAAACTTTTTCTTTAATTAAAGAAATTTTTATTTTAATTTAATGAATTTGAAGAGATTAGTTTGCATTAAACCAAATGAAATCCCCCCATACACACTCCCCCTTAAACTCATCTGGCAATATCTTGTATTTCCATTGAAAAGAATGTCTGGCAACAGGAAGTGAGTGAGAGGTTAACCACAATGTACTCACTAGTGATGTTTTTTGTTTTTTGTTTCTTCTACTTGGCAACACCGCTAATTGACTGCTAACTACTAATGTATAAATGCATGTATGTAAATGCGTGTATAAATGTATGTAAAGAATACTTACAGTAATAAAGCAGCTGTTAAAGGTAAATAATTGCTAAAATATGTTTTAAAATGTAATTAAATACCTAAACATAATATTATTATCTGAATTGTTTTCGAGAAAATATAAATACCGCAAATTTTATTAAAATAAATTGCAATAATTTAATGAAAATCAAAAGGTTATCATGAAAATAATTTACTATTAATTCATTCATTAAGGCAAAGAAAGGAAACCAAAAAAAAAAAAAAAATAAGTAAGAAAAGCTATACTCTATCAAGCCCGACTATATGATACCCCTCACTTCTAAGGTTAAATATGGAGGAACAATTTAAAAAGTCTAAAAGATAAAAAATCTGTATCTTGGTGCTAAAAGGGCCAATGTCAATTTTTTTGCTGTTTTGAGTTAATCATTGCATTAGATACCCTTCTTTACCCTCTTTTATTAGGCTACAATAGCCAATCTCTAACTAAACTCAAAACATATTTAAAAGGGTTTTTCTGGGCAATGTTACTAGATATGAATTTATATGGAAAATTGAAACTTTAAATCTAAATTTCTCAAAACTACTTTTTTGACATTGGCTCTTTCAGCACCAAGCCACAGACATATACTAGGCATATACTATAAAATATAAAATTTCATGATTTTATTAGATTTCCGGCTGAGGATCTAATATGGGAGGATCTAATATGGGGTCAGTTGTGGATCGATTGTAACTAAATTTCGGTTATCGGTTTATATTTACGAAATATTTATCTGTGCAGAGTTTTAGTAATAAAATGCATTTATCTTTAGATTTACAAGCGTTTTTCTGCTTTTCTGGGTATTTAAAAGACTTTTGAGAATTTATTTTGTATGGGAGGTATGGTCAAATATGAACCGATTTTTACAAAGTTAGGTGTACTGATTAAGGTGATCATAAGCAATATTTGTGCTAAATATCATTAAAATGCAATTAAATTTGTGGCTGTAAACGACCAAAAACTCTATTTCGGGAAGGCATCCCTATGGGAGGTACCCGAAATAGTAATCCGATTTTGCCCTTGGAACAAAATGTGAGCCTGGTGATCGTGAAACTATGAATATGCAAAATAACAAAACTCCTTTTTTATGTGTTTTGGTTTCAAAAACAAATCATAATTTTTTTTTGCCGATTTTTTTTAAAAATTTGAGATTTTTGAAAAATTACCATATTTTGAAAATGACTTATCCAATTTTATTGAAATCCCATTAATGGATTAAGAACAAAATTGCCCTTAAGTCGTGCTAACACAATATTTTTGTGTGATCAACAGTTTTGGAGTTGTTTACATCGGAAATATTTTGCAAAAATAATAATTTTTGCAAAATCCAAAAATTTTTATTTTTTGAAAATTTATAAAAAATCTGAAATGGCAAACATTTCTCGGTGATCGTCAAACTATGAATATACCAAATATCAAAACTGCTTTTTTATTGTTTTTCGCCGAGATTCCAAAAATTTGGGATTTTTGAAACATTACCATATTTTGAAAATCACTTATCCAATTTGATTGAAAATTTCATTAAGGGATTAAGAACATACTTACCCTTAAGTTTTGCTAACACAAGGTTTTTGTGTGACCAAATTTTACAAAATCGAAAAATTGTTATTTTTTGAAAATTCATAAAATATTTAAAATAACAAAAACCTATTGTTGTTTCTTGGTAATCAAATAACAAAACTGCTTTTTTATATGTTTTGGTTTCTTAGGTACAAAAACACATCAAAATTTTTTTAGTCGATTTTTCTAAAATTGGGATTTTTGAAAAATTACCATATTTTGAAAATGACTTATCCAATTTTATTGAAAAACTAATTAATGGATTTAGAGCAAACCAGGCCTTAAGTTGTGCTAACATAAGTTTTTTGTGTGATCAACGGTTTTGGAGTTATATACATCGAAAATAAAATAAAAATATTTTGCAAAATCGAAGAATTTTTATTTTTCGAAAATTCGTTAAAAAAATGTAAATATTTTTATTAAAAATCTCATTAATGGTTTAAGAACTAAATTGCCTTTACGTAGTGCTAACACAGGATTTTTGTGCGATCAACGGTTTTGGAGTTATATACATCGAAAATAATAAAAAAAAAAATATTTTGCAAAATCAAAGAATTTTTATTTTTTTTTTAAATTCATAAAAAATTTTAAATATTTTTTATTGAAAATCTCATTAATGGATTAGGAACAAAATTAACTTTAAGTCGTGCTAACGCAAGGTTTTTGTGTGATCAACGGTTTTGGAGTTATTTACATCGGAAACAAAAAATTTTTTTTCAAAATCGAAATTTTTTTTTTTGGAAATTCATAACAAAAATGAAAATGGCAAAAATGGATTTAGAACAAAATTGCCTTTAAGTAGTGCTAACACAAGATTTTGTGCGATCAACGGTTCTGGATTTATATACATCGGAATCTAAAAAAATTTTATTTTTTAAATTCATAAAAAATTAAAAATGGCAAAAACTTATCAAAGTCTCTCGGCGATCGCGAAACTATGAATATTGCATTTCCATTAACTGATTTTCCGTATGGTCGTTTTGAAAAGTCCCATACTGCTTTAACTCTAGTTCGGAAATAACTAATGAAGACGATTATCTAATTAAAGAAAGCTTTATTAGGGTATTAAAAAGTCGGTCTTGGCCAACGAAAGTATTTGCTTTTTTGTTTTTTTAATTTTTTTTCGCCTGCCTTAAAATAGATAATTATGCTGACATTTAACGAAACATTTGCTGTTTAATTTATGTTTAAAATTCTTTTTTTGTTTATTTATTTATTTTAAACTTTTTTTTTACTGATAACTGCAAAAAAATTGAAACCTTAATTTTTTTGTTCATATTAAAGCATTTCCTGTATAGACTTTTTATCCGGAAATAAACAAAAAATTAAGTTCAAAATCGAAACAAAACTTCATTCATAATTTCCAAATAGTTTGAAAGCAAGTGCTTAAATAAACATTAAAATCTATTTGCTTAACTTTTAACTTTTATTATAAACTACAAAAAAACGTACTCGATTTTCATTTA
Source organism: Stomorhina lunata (assembly GCA_933228675.1). NCBI lineage: Eukaryota > Metazoa > Arthropoda > Insecta > Diptera > Rhiniidae > Stomorhina > Stomorhina lunata. The sequence goes on from OW121744.1 coordinate 93,320,012, forward strand.
TTGACATTGACCTGTATTTGTTTAAATTGTCATCATAATCATCATCATCATCGCCATCATCATTAACACTCAGCCAGCCATATAGTCCAACGATTTGATACGTCTATACGAGTAATATAAAACTTCTATTAAAATTTCTATACAAGTTTTTCCTACACTCATTTCTCATTTATACTTAATACGAGTTTAATGCTAAAGTTTTTTTACAATATTTTACTAAATTTGTATGTTTTAAAGATTGTGTGTAGGCTATGGCAAATTGTTATCTAATTTCCTTTATTCAAAAGTCCAAGTTATAGTTGTGTTAAGTAGTACAAACATTTCATCTTTTACTTAGGAGACCGATCGACTGGCCGGTCGATCATTAACTTATAACTATGACTAATTTATATACTATAATTTGTTGCTTTTTAATATAATTATTTATGCATTAAATTAAAATTATGATTTTATTATTTATTCTTTTATTGTAGGAAAAATAAAGAGGAAAAATAGAGAGAATGAATAAATTGAAAGATCAGTAGCCATGTGAGTATCAAAACGCCTTTTTGAAGAGCTATATAAAGTAACTGTAGAATCGGATGTAGTGGAAGTTGAAAAAAACTATATATTGTTTGGAGAAAGGTCTTTTACTTTATTTAGGTTTGAAAAAGTACAAAAACTGTATACGCAAATTTCAATAACAGCTAATTTTATGAAATCGTACAACTGGTTTTCGAGATACTTTAATATTTTGCATTGAATTTTGTGATTATTTTTAGGTAATCCCTATTAGTATTGGGGAAAAAAGAATTGAAAAAAACTTAAAATCGTAAAAATAATTATGGAGATATCAGTAACTGTAGAATCGGATGTTTTAGAAAATGAAAAAACTATACTGTTAGGAGAAAGGTGATTTTCTTCATTTAGGTTTGAAAAAGTACAAAAAACTGGACACACAGATTTCAAATACAACTTATACTTTGAAATCGTATGGCTGGTTTTCGAGATACTTTAATATTTTGCGCTAAATTTTGTGATTATTTGGGTTATACGTATTAATACAGGGAAATAGAACTTGAAAATCTTAAATACTTTAGGGTTCGAGTACGTTAATTTTAAATTTGCCAAAAAACTTAAAATCTTGGAAATAATTATGGAGATATTAGTAACTGTAACTGTAGAATCGGATGTATTAGTGGAGAAAAAACTGTATACTGTTAGGAGAAAAGTTATTTACTTTATTTAGATTTGAAATAAAACAAAAACTGGTCACGCAAATTTCAAATACAACTTATATTTTGAAATCGTATGACTGGTTTTCGAGATACTTTAATATTTTGCGTTTAATTTTATGGTTATTTGCTTATTAATACAGGGAAATAGAATTGAAAATCTTTAATACTTTATTATTAGAGTACGATAATTTTAAATTTGACAAAAAACTTAAAATCGTGTAAATAATTATGGAGATATCAGTAACTGTAGAATCGGATGTATTGGAGGTTGAAAAAAAAACTATATATTGTTAGGAGAAGAGTCATTTTGTTCATTAAGGTTTGAAAAAGTGCAAAAATTGGACATGAAGATTTCAAATACAACTAAGATTTTGAAATCGTAAATCTGGTTTTCGAGATACTTTAATATTTTGCGCTAAATTTTGTGATTATTTGGATTATACGTATTAATACAGGGAAATAGAACTTGAAAATCTTAAATACTTTAGGGTTCGAGTACGTTAATTTTAAATTTGCCAAAAAACTTAAAATCTTGGAAATAATTATGGAGATATTAGTAACTGTAACTGTAGAATCGGATGTATTAGTGGAGAAAAAACTGTATACTGTTAGGAGAAAAGTTATTTACTTTATTTAGATTTGAAATAAAACAAAAACTGGTCACGCAAATTTCAAATACAACTTATATTTTGAAATCGTATGACTGGTTTTCGAGATACTTTAATATTTTGCGTTTAATTTTATGGTTATTTGCTTATTAATACAGGGAAATAGAATTGAAAATCTTTAATACTTTATTATTGGAGTACGATAATTTTAAATTTGACAAAAAACTTAAAATCGTGTAAATAATTATGGAGATATCAGTAACTGTAGAATCGGATGTATTGGAGGTTGAAAAAAAAAACTATATATTGTTAGGAGAAGAGTCATTTTGTTCATTAAGGTTTGAAAAAGTGCAAAAATTGGACATGAAGATTCCAAATACAATTAAGATTTTGAAATCGTAAATCTGGTTTTCGAGATACTTTAATATTTTGCGCTAAATTTTGTGATTATTTGGGTTATCCTTATAAATGCTGGGAAAAATGACTTGAAAATCTTAAATACTTTATTATTCAAGTACCTTAATTTTAAATTTGCCAAAAAACTTAAAATCTTGGAAATAATTATGAAGATATCAGTAACTGTAAAATCGAATGTATTGGAAGATGAAAAAGAAATTATTACATACTGTTAGGAGAAAGGTCTTTTACTTCATTTAGGTTTGAAAAAGTACAAAAACTGGACACGCAGATTTCAAAACTATAACATATATTTTGATATCGTATGCCTGGTTTTCGAGATATGTACTTTAATATTTTGCTTACAATTTTATAATAATTACGGTTAACTTTATTACAATTGGGAAATAGAACTTAAATATATTTCTTTTCGAGTACGTTAAATCGTTTCGGAAAACGACTTAACTTAGGTTATATGAATTTTCAAAAAATATAAAAATTTTTCGATTTTCCAAAAAATAAAATTATTTCCGATGTAAATAACTCCAAAACGATTGATCACACCAAGACCTTATGTTAGCACGACTTAGGGACAATTTTGTTCTTAATCCACTAATGTGTTTTTCAGTAAAATTGGGTAAGTCCTTTTGAAAATATGGTAATATAACTAGAAAAACCTCTTTTTAGAACAAGAAATTAAAAAGAAACCTATGAAAAAGTACAAGTATTTGTACTTAGGAGACCATAAAAAATAGTTTTCCTGAAATGTTTTCTTGGCTCTTGCCAGTGTTATTTGTTGTAATACTTATTCTTTGTATTTTTAGGGGGCAATCTTAACCCTCTGCGACTAAATTTATATATTTCAAAATTCTCTTATCGTGGTAGAATACCAGACACCATTTCCATGGCGACCTATAGCGTGGATTATAGGCCTTATTGAAAACATGACAAATCGACAAAAATATTTCATAAGCCCATCCAAGTTTAAGAGTTATACGCAAAAAACGAGTTTAACGAGGTTCGTCAATTTATCGACCCATAGCTCAGCCAGTTTGTATCCGATTTTACATTTTTTAACAGCAAATAGAAGAAAACAGATTGCGCTTTAAAGTAGCATATCATTTTTGACAAACAAAATTTGTAGCTACACTTTTTTGACTTTTCATTGCTATTTCTTATATGAAAGCTCATAAAATTGTATATCAATTTAACAAGAGAATTTAGTTTCTAATAAAACGTAGTTTTAATTTTTTAATTCAGACGTAAAATTTAAAAGTTATTAAACTTTTCATAAACCGAGATGTAAGCATTTTTACCAGAAAATAATTTCAAAAGTTTTTTGTTTGTAATCAAAAAATTTTAACTTTGAAAAAAAGTTATATAACTTTTGTAAATGTAAACCGATATCAATAAGTAATATCTCGTTTTTTTCTATATATAACTAGTTTTAAAACAATGTAAAAAACGAAATAGGTTTTCATAGAAAAAATTGAAATAATTGCTTTTGAATTTTAAAGTTTACGAAAATATTAAAAATTCAAAGCTTTTGTAAAAACTTATCAAATTTATCAAAGAATATAAGCCCTATGGATGCAGCTTGTAAAAGCTTGATCACTTGACTTTCCAAAACTGTTTCAAATTTTAAAATCGCTCTGCAATTGTGAAAGTTGGAGGTACTAAAGTACTACGACCTACCCGAAAACAGTTTTTTGGGAATATCTCAAAATTTTGCATTTATTTCGAAATCTTTGAAAATGGTTTTTGCATATCCTCACCTATTTCTATAACACCCACTAGGTCGCTTTCCAAATTTGTGCAAAAGCTGCTCATTTGTACCATGTAATTATGGAGATATCAGCTTTTATAGAAGATATGACAAATTAGAAGAGAGATAATTTTTTTATAAGGGTTTGAAAAAGCACAATAGCACAAATTTTAAGAAATCGTATGACAGGTTTTCGAGATACTTTATATATTAGGAAAATGGCATACGAAGTTAAAGGAGAGGCAATTTTCTTCATTTTTGTTTAAAAAAGTACACAAACTGGATACGCAGATTTAAAAAAATATACATACAACCTAATCGTATGGCTAGTTTTCGAGATACTTCAATATTTTGCTAAAATTTTCTTGATTTTAAGGATATTTTTGTTAATATTTGGAAATAAATATAACTTAAAAGTAGTAAATTACTACTCTATATTTCGAACACGTTTGTTTTAAATTTGTTAAAAAAAATAAAAAATCGTAGAAATAATTACAGAGATATCAGATTCTATAGAAGAAGGAAATTTTTAGAGATCGTATAGAACAATGTAAGTTATCTAATGTTTAAAATTTCAAACAAAAGTCAATAAAATTTCAAAATTTATTAACTTTAGCCAGCACTACATAGATATAGGTTCTTCATGTAATTTTTACTTGACTGTATGTCTTTATATAAACATTTTTTTAGGTGTATACCAAATAAATACCCCGATTTCTAATACAACCTGTATTTGAATACACAATTTTAAAACCTTAATAAAAGCTCTAAAACACTTTAAATAAATTGTACCTGTCATTAAGAAATTTATGACTATTAGACCCATTTCCAAGCCATTAGAATTAATATTGAAAAACACCAAAAGAAAATATGCAAATAAATATTTTTGAACTTATCAAACCGTTAAAATAGAAAAAAACAAAACCATATTACACACCGACTTCATTAAAAATTCTTAAGGAAAATTAAGTCGATCAGTCTTAAAGTGGCGCAAACGCAGCGTAAAAAGAGCCAAAACCACAAACAAATAACGGTAATAAATATAGAAGAAAAAAACCTCGTAATGTTCAATCAAAATGAAATGAAAACAGAAAAATTTTATAGAAGAAAAACTAATAGAGACCATTTATATTATTATTTTATGTATGTTTTTCTTTTTTTTCCAATTTCTGAAACTGGAAAAAAAACTTAGAAACACAAACTTGAAATTTGAGCTGAAAAAGCAGGGGTGGACACGAAATAGAAAATTTTATAAAAATTCAAAAATATCTTATTTTTATTAAAAAATTTTCAAAAATTTCCTATTTTTATAGGAAATTTTTCAAAAATTTCCTATTTTTATAGGAAATTTTTCAAAAATTTCCTATTTTTATAGGAAATTTTTCAAAAATTTCCTATTTTTATAGGAAATTTTTCAAAAATTTCCTATTTTTATAGGAAATTTTTCAAAAATTTCCTATTTTTATAGGAAATTTTTCAAAAATTTCCTATTTTATAGGAAATTTTTCAAAAATTTCCTATTTTTATAGGAAATTTTTCAAAAATGTCCTATTTTTATAGGAAATTTTTCAAAAATTTCCTATTTTGATAGGAAATTTTTCAAAAATTTCCTATTTTGATAGGAAATTTTTCAAAAATTTCCTATTTTTATAGGAAATTTTTCAAAAATTTCCTATTTTTATAGGAAATTTTTCAAAAATTTCCTATTTTTATAGGAAATTTTTCAAAAATTTCCTATTTTTATAGGAAATTTTTCAAAAATTTCCTATTTTTATAGGAAATTTTTCAAAAATTTCCTATTTTTATAGGAAATTTTTCAAAAATTTCCTATTTTTATAGGAAATTTTTCAAAAATTTCCTATTTTTATAGGAAATTTTTCAAAAATTTCCTATTTTTATAGGAAATTTTTCAAAAATTTCCTATTTTTATAGGAAATTTTTCAAAAATTTCCTATTTTTATAGGAAATTTTTCAAAAATTTCCTATTTTTATAGGAAATTTTTCAAAAATTTCCTATTTTTATAGGAAATTTTTCAAAAATTTCCTATTTTTATAGGAAATTTTTCAAAAATTTCCTATTTTTATAGGAAATTTTTCAAAAATTTCCTATTTTTATAGGAAATTTTTCAAAAATTTCCTATTTTTATAGGAAATTTTTCAAAAATTTCCTATTTTTATAGGAAATTTTTCAAAAATTTCCTATTTTTATAGGAAATTTTTCAAAAATTTCCTATTTTTATAGGAAATTTTTCAAAAATTTCCTATTTTTATAGGAAATTTTTCAAAAATTTCCTATTTTTATAGGAAATTTTTCAAAAATTTCCTATTTTTATAGGAAATTTTTCAAAAATTTCCTATTTTTATAGGAAATTTTTCAAAAATTTCCTATTTTTATAGGAAATTTTTCAAAAATTTCCTATTTTTATAGGAAATTTTTCAAAAGTTTCCTATTTTTATAGGAAATTTTTCAAAAATTTCCTATTTTTATAGGAAATTTTTCAAAAATTTCTATTTTTATAGGAAATTTTTCAAAAATTTCCTATTTTTATAGGAAATTTTTCAAAAATTTCCTATTTTTATAGGAAAAATTTCCTATTTTTATAGGAAATTTTTCAAAAATTTCCTATTTTTATAGGAAATTTTTCAAAAATTTCCTATTTTTATAGGAAATTTTTCAAAAATTTCCTATTTTTATAGGAAATTTTTCAAAAATTTCCTATTTTTATAGGAAATTTTTCAAAAATTTCCTATTTTTATAGGAAATTTTTCAAAAATTTCCTATTTTTATAGGAAATTTTTCAAAAATTTCCTATTTTTATAGGAAATTTTTCAAAAATTTCCTATTTTTATTGGAAATTTTCAAAAATTTCTTATTTTTATAGGAAATTTTTCTTTATGACCCCATGCATGCCCACTTCTGTATGACATAGAACATTGAATTGAACACAGTCGATTGGTAGAAGTAAACATAATTTGCATTTCAATTTAGAAAAAGAAAACAGGTCTCTGTCAGTGGTTGTCTGTCTTTCAGTCTTTCCATCGATCTAATGGACTAACCAATTCAATGACTGGTTGGTTTCATGTTTGGCTCGCTAAGTGTCTGTCTTTTTAGCTATACGTTGGTTTGATTGTCTAGCTTTGTAATGGACTAGATACAAGTCTGTCTGTCTGTACATCAGTCAGTCCGTCCGTCTTTCCACAAATCTGTCCGTCTTTCAGTTTGTCCGTCTGTCTCCATCTTAGACTGTCTATACTTTTTTATTAGTTCTTTCTTTTCTATACCCGTATTATAATAAAAATTTTCAACTTATAAGGTTGCTACTTGATTCTGATACCTCTCAATATAGTATCTTGTTGTTGTAGTTGCCTTAACAATATTGAAGAGTTTTAGTCTTGAAAAAAAAAGAAAAATATTGATGAATAAAAACCATTTTTTCATAATGGTTTGATAAGGCCTATAGTACTATGCACACACACACACACACAAAACATTATTAATTGGGTTACAAACATACAAAACCAACATGTAGCTATATCTCCATAAACATTAAAAAACAGCTACAACAAGTTATATCCATCTATCCAATCCAATCCAACAACATTAGACACTTGTTTAACGGCCTAGCATCCATAAAATCATAAATTATAAAATGTAATAATTAATTCCAACATTTCCCTGAGCGTTCAATTTGTTCTAAGTGTTTTACATGGCTACACAATACAACACAACTCAGTCAAACGCTCTATTGGGTGGGCCGCCCAAATGGAGTCTGTAAAGTCTAAGAATAAGTCTGTTACACTCTCAAGAAAGTTTTCAAAATGTTTCTTTTCTTTCGTTTCTTTTTGTGTATTTACTTATCTACCGGTACACGCTGCACAGTGGTTTACGGACGCTTTTTTTTGGAAATAATTCTGTAACTTTTGAACGACTGGAGATATTTGAATGAAATTTGACATGGTGGTAGTCAAGGAGTATTTGAGTTGGTTTTTAAAAGCACTGGTCCATGAGGGGTCGGGAGAGTGATTGATGGACCTTCAAAGTTGGTCACCTCGGGTGTTCGATTTTTTTAAAAATTCGCCAAAAATCCATTTATGTATGGATTGAAAAGAAATTTTAAACTTAAGTTGTCCTTGAGAAGATCTACAAAAAATATGCTTAAATGTGTAGGTTATCTCCTTTGGATTTCGAGATATTTGGGTAAAAAGGAATTTTTAGGTTGATTTTTTACCTCTTTTTTTAAGCTTTTTTTGATCTGGTGGACGCATCTGAGGACCAAAAATTTTTTAAGAATATTCTTTAAATTTGTAATAAAATTCTGAATAATTTTTGTGCAAGTTAGTTATAGAAATCTTCTTTTGTTTAAAAGTTAAAAATATTCAAAGTTGAAACTTACAAAAAATTTCGCTTTTTTTTTAGTTTTTCCCCAAAAGATAGCTATATTTTTTCACTAATAAAAAAATATTTTCTTAAGAAACATAAAAAGATTTTTAAAGTTTTTAAAAGAAAACATAATGAGAATGCGTATAAAACAAATTTCTTGCTAATTGGACTTTTGGTCCTCGCACATGTCCTCTCCAAAAAATGGCAATTTGTAAAAAAAAAAATTAGTTTAAACAAAAATTTCTCAAAAGGCAAAGCACCGATTTGAAAAAAATTATAATGTTCATATTTTCCAATATATCTGTTATTGATTAGAAAAGTTTTTTCTGAAACGCGCTGCAAATAGAGACAGTGTTGCCATATTTGTAAAAAAACTCATTTTTTGAAACACCTTTTTCCCCAGTTGGGAATTGGGGAATTTTTAAGTTAAAATTGGGAATTTTTTTTAGTCTATTGCTTTTACATCTTATTGGTCTACATTACTACAAAATTTCATTGTAATATCTTTATCCATGTCATTTCCACAGAATATCAAAGATTAAAAATATTTTCCTTAAAAAAGCAGAAAAACAATTTTTTTTTTGTTTTACGATACAAAGTGTAAAAAAAGTAACGCACTTAAAAAAAACTTTTACTTAGTGCTAATCTCCTAGTCTTTCCCGATCTAATGATACTAAACATGTATATAAAGCATTAATACCGAGTCTTAAAAAACTCTGAAAAGTTTGGCCCCCGTAGCATTTTTACACTGTTTATTTAAATATAAGTGATGAATTTGTGCATATAAAGTTAATTATCATACTCAAATATTTCACTATTTTTAAGATGACAATGATCCTTCGCTAATAAACAAATATTTTCTTCAAAAAGATATAAATAGTTTTTTATTTTTTTAAAGAAAACATTATAAGAATGACTTAAAAAAATTTTATTCGATTTTGCCTTTTGTTCCAAGCTAAAAAATAAAATTTTAGTAAAAGATTCTAAATAAGTAAGTACGAGTAAGGCACCGATTTTGATAACAGTGTAAAGGTAATATATCCATAATTTGTAGCAAAAGTTTAATTAGAAGAGTACTTTTATAGTAACAGTGTGACAATTTATTTAAAATAAGATTTAAAGGCATTTTTCCGGTATTTAAAATTGGTGTATTTGAAAAAATTGCAAAATTATGTTAAGGTTATAAAATGTTTTTTAATGTGAAAGTTAATGCAATAGGTAAAAATTGTTACAACTTGGGTTTTTCATAATGGTCAGAAAGGATATGGTTACTCACCTCCATACAGGTAGGTTTTACGAGACGCACATATTGGTTGAGTTATATATGCACCTATTTTTAGAGGTAAAAAATACATTAATTCATTGATTTCTTTATTATTCTTTGGATACAGGTATATATAAAAAATGTTTTTTTTTAATATAAAAAAGAAAGTTTTAAATGTAACTGCTATTAACAGTTAAAACATCATGGCTATAACATTGGAATTTAAAGTGTTGTGCGATATTCTCCCAGAGGCTTCTCCTAAACGTCTTAAGCGAATTATTAAGAGTATACCAACTCCTTCTTCTCAATCAGAATTTTCGGAGGAAGAAGCACTTGCTCTTATGCTCGAGTTGAAATTGAGTAAAAATAAATATATTAAACTCTGTAAGGCATTACGAGACAAAGGACACTCAATTTTACCAGGATATAATGCGTTATTAAAAACCAAAAAAAACTTAATACCAACAAACGTGATAGGAGACGAAAGTGCATCTGTGGATTTATCAAAATTATTGGAAAATACGGCATCAAGGCTGATATCTACTACATTGTCTGAAGAAGAAGCCAAGAAACTTGACAACAAGGACTTAACTTTAATATGTAAATGGGGATGTGACGGTTTATCTGGATTACCGGAATACAAACAATCAACATCTCATCAGAACACAAATGACTACAGAAGCGTTTTTATGGCATCCCTAGTACCACTAAGATTAAGAAAGAATCGTTCTGAACCATCCACATCAAAAGAGCGTACTGAATATGTGTGGGTTAACACATCTCCAGGATCAAAGGCATTTTGCAGACCGATCAGATTCGAATATTTAAAAGAAAATGCAGCAAGCACAAAAAATTGGGTTGATGATATCAAATATTCAATAGACAATTTGAGTCCAGTCTACATAGACATACATGGATATTTGATTAATGTAAATTTTGAGCTTCAATTGACAATGATAGATGGAAAAGTAAGCAACGCTATAACGGAAACCCATTCAACTTGGAAATGCTCATTATGCGGAAAGAAGAAATCGGAATTTCTACAAACTTCAGAAGATGCATCAGCTAGTACTGCAATTAATCAAGAGGTTCTGGAATTTGGTATATCGCCCCTACATGCACGTATCCGATTTTTAGAATTTATGCTACATATAGCATATGATCTGAAATATAGGAATATACCTGATAATCAGCTAAAATCCGTGAGAAATAATAAGGAACTGATTGAAATGAGATCCAGTGAAAAAAAAAGGATTCAGGAAGAATTCAAAACTATGACGGGTCTAAACATAGACAAACCACTTGTAGGATATGGCAGTACAAACGATGGTAATACGGCCAGGCGATTCTTTGAAAATTATGAAACAACTTCAAAGATTACTGGAATTGATGAGGAAGTTCTTCGTAAATGTTACGTAATATTATCGGCAATAAATAGCAAATATCAAATAAATGCTGAAAAATTTCATTGCTATGCCCTCAACGCGTTAACTCGTATACGACATTTGTATCACTGGAAAGAAATTACACCAACAGTTCATAAAGTCCTTCAACATGGTCGTGAAATAATTGAATCAAATCTTCTCCCACTTGGTGAACTGACAGAAGAGGCCCAGGAAGCGCGGAATTCAGATTTCAAGTATATCCAACTATTTAATACCAGAAAATGCTCAAGAAAATCGCAAAATCAGGATCTAATAAATTATCTCTTGTTGTCTTCTGATCCTGCTCTATCAACGATAAGAAAGAAATGGTGGAGCAGTTATACAAAAACTTCTGAAAACGAACACCTGGAAGAGGTTCTTGATATAATAGATTGTACTGATTATTTTACTGAAAATAAAAATTAAGTAAATAACTACTTTTATATAAATATGTAATAAAAACTGTAAGTTTAAACTTTAACTACAAATACTTCAATAAAATGTATTTCACCTTTTAATATAAGTACAAATTATTTACATTTTGATATTTCATAAATCCTCATGATATTTTCTTTAAAAAAATAAAAAAATATTTGTTTGTTATCGAAGGATCATTGTCATCTTATAGTGAAATATTTGAGTATGATTATTAATTTTATATGCACAAATTCATCACTTATATTTAAATAAACAGTGTAAAAATGCTACGGGGGCCAAAGTTTTCAGAGTTTTTTAAGACTCGGTATTAATGCTTTATATACATGTTTAGTATCATTAGATCGGGAAAGACTAGGAGATTAGCACTAAGTAAAAGTTTTTTTTAAGTGCGTTACTTTTTTTACACTTTGTATCGTAAAACAAAAAAAAATTGTTTTTCTGCTTTTTTAAGGAAAATATTTTTAATCTTTGATATTCTGTGGAAATGACATGGATAAAGATATTACAATGAAATTTTGTAGTAATGTAGACCAATAAGATGTAAAAGCAATAGACTAAAAAAAATTCCCAATTTTAACTTAAAAATTCCCCAATTCCCAACTGGGGAAAAAGGTGTTTCAAAAAATGAGTTTTTTTACAAATATGGCAACACTGTCTCTATTTGCAGCGCGTTTCAGAAAAAAACTTTTCTAATCAATAACAGATATATTGGAAAATATGAACATTATAATTTTTTTCAAATCGGTGCTTTGCCTTTTGAGAAATTTTTGTTTAAACTAATTTTTTTTTTTACAAATTGCCATTTTTTGGAGAGGACATGTGCGAGGACCAAAAGTCCAATTAGCAAGAAATTTGTTTTATACGCATTCTCATTATGTTTTCTTTTAAAAACTTTAAAAATCTTTTTATGTTTCTTAAGAAAATATTTTTTTATTAGTGAAAAAATATAGCTATCTTTTGGGGAAAAACTAAAAAAAAAGCGAAATTTTTTGTAAGTTTCAACTTTGAATATTTTTAACTTTTAAACAAAAGAAGATTTCTATAACTAACTTGCACAAAAATTATTCAGAATTTTATTACAAATTTAAAGAATATTCTTAAAAAATTTTTGGTCCTCAGATGCGTCCACCAGATCAAAAAAAGCTTAAAAAAAGAGGTAAAAAATCAACCTAAAAATTCCTTTTTACCCAAATATCTCGAAATCCAAAGGAGATAACCTACACATTTAAGCGTATTTTTTGTAGATCTTCTCAAGGACAACTTAAGTTTAAAATTTCTTTTCAATCCATACATAAATGGATTTTTGGCGAATTTTTAAAAAAGTCGAACACCCGAGGTGACCAACTTTGAAGGTCCATCAATCACTCTCCCGACCCCTCATGGACCAGTGCTTTTAAAAACCAACTCGAATACTCCTTGACTATCACCATGTCAAATTTCATTCAAATATCTCCAGTCGTTCAAAAGTTAAAGAATTATTTCCAAAAAAAAGCGTCCGTAAACCACTGTGCGCTGTGATACCGCATCGTAATATATAGTCGAAAGAGGAAAGCATGATATGACTATGTTTATTGATTGCAGAAGATGTAAAAAAATGTAATACAAGAATAAGAACAAGTCAAAAATAAGAAAACTAATATAAAAAACATGCCTACCCAGAAGTTTCAAAATGTAGAAGCAACTCCAAAACTCTCTTGATGTCGAGGGCAAGAACACTTAATGTGATGTCCACATTTTCAAGCGTTCGGTTTTCTAAAATGGTTTAAAAGATACTTCACTCCATTTGATCTCCTTACTATATACACCGCCTGCTTCAAAGTCTATTTCCCTGTCCTTAACAAGAATGATCCCAATAATTTTGAGACCAAATCGGATTTCAGATCAGTAAAGTAACCAGGGGGGTTACTCCGTATCTCGATTCGAAAATAAAATTGTTCGAATTCCTATAGTTAAAGCATTGTGTTTCGAAAACATTTTCTTTCGAATCGAGATACGGAGTAACCCCCCAGCCGTTTTGAAGATATAACACTGTTTGCAAAAAACTGTTTTTTTGTTTATATCTCGAAAACTAGAGTCAACTCAGAAAAACCAAGCCATCTAGATTTGATTAAAAAATCTCGGTCCTAAAAATCTAATTGACCTGTGTAATCAGTCCACATTTGACCTAGTGGTATATTAATTTATTTTTTGTTATGACTTAATTTTGGAAATTTAAAGCATTCAAAACTGTTGGGCATACATACATTACATGCACACATTCTCAATGTCTTTCATTTACTTTAGAGAACAAAACTTGATCAACGGAAGTTGAGTGAGTCTTGCAAAAGTAGTGAGATGTTGATGATGTTTTAAAATCTTAAATCAGAGTCAAATTACTATAGTTGTAGTATGAAATTGAAGCTTTATCGATCGATTGTTTTTTTGAAAAAAAACCTATGAAAATTTCCTTTAAAAATAAGAAATTTTAAAAAAATTTCCTTTGAAAATAAAAAATTTTCTATAAAAATAAGAAATTTTTGAAAAATTTCCTATTAAAGTAAGAAATTTTTTAAAAATTTCCTATAAAAATAGGAAATTTTCGAAAAATTTCCTATCAAAATAAAAAATGTTTGAAAAATTTCCTATAAAAATAAGAAATTTTTGAAAAATTTCCTATAAAAATAAGAAATTTTTGAAAAATTTCCTATAAAAATAAGAAATTTTTGAAAAATTTCCTATAAAAATAAGAAATTTTTGAAAAATTTCCTATAAAAATAAGAAATTTTTGAAAAATTTCCTATAAAAATAAGAAATTTTTGAAAATTTTCCTATAAAAATAAGAAATTTTTGAAAAATTTTTTATAAAAATAAGAAATTTTTGAAATTTTTCCTATAAATATAAGAAATTTTTGAAAAATTTTCTATAAAAATAAGAAATTTTTTAAAAATTTCCTATAAAAATAAGAAATTTTTGAAAAATTTTCCTATAAAAATATGAAATTTTTGAAAAATTTTCCTATAAAAATAAGAAATTTTTGAAAAATTTCCTATAAAAATAAGAAATTTTTGAAAAATTTTGTTATGAAAATAAGAAGTTTTTAAAAAATTTCCTATAAAAATAAGAACTTTTTGAAAAATTTCCTATAAAAATAAGAAATTTTTGAAAAATTTCCTTTAAAAATAAGAAATGTTTGAAAAATTTCCTTTAAAAATAAGAATTTTTTGAAAAATTTCCTGTAAAAAAAAAAATTTAAGTTTCCTATAAAAATAAGAAATTTTTGAAAAATTTCCTATAAAAATAAGAAATTTTTGAAAAATTTTCTATAAAAATAAGAAATTTTGGAAAAACTTCCTATAAAAATAAGAAATTTTTGAAAAATTTCCTATAAAAATAAGAAATTTTTGAAAAATTTCCTATAAAAATAAGAAATTTTTGAAAAATTTCCTACAAAAATAAGAAATTTTTGAAAAATTTCTTATAAAAATAAGAAATTTTTGAAAAATTTCCTATAAAAATAAGAAATTTTTGAAAAATTTCCTATAAAAATAAGAAATTTTTGAAAAATTTCCTATAAAAATAAGAAATTTTTGAAAAATTTCCTATAAAAATAAGAAATTTTTGAAAAATTTTCTATAAAAATAAGAAATTTTGGAAAAACTTCCTATAAAAATAAGAAATTTTTGAAAAATTTCCTATAAAAATAAGAAATTTTTGAAAAATTTCCTATAAAAATAAGAAATTTTTGAAAAATTTCCTACAAAAATAAGAAATTTTTGAAAAATTTCTTATAAAAATAAGAAATTTTTGAAAAATTTCCTATAAAAATAAGAAATTTTTGAAAAATTTCCTATAAAAATAAGAAATTTTTGAAAAATTTCCTATAAAAATAGGACATTTCTGAAAAATTTCTTATAAAAATAGGAAATTTTTGAAAAACTTCCTATAAAAATAAGAAATTTTTGAAAAATATCCTATAAAAATAAGAAATTTTTGAAAATTTTCCCATTAAAATAAGAATTTTTTTGAAAAATTTCCTATAAAAATAAGAAATTTTTGAAAATTTGTCTATAAAAATAAGAAATTTTTGAAAAATTAAAAAAAAAAAAAAAAAAATTTTAAATTTCCTATCAAAATAAGAAATTTTTGAAAATTTGTCTATAAAAATAAGAAATTTGTGGAAAATTTCCTGTAAAAAAAAATTTTTAAATTTCCTATAAAAATAAGAAATTTTTGAAAAATTTCCTATAAAAATAAGAAATTTTTGAAAATTTTCCTCCAAAAATAAGAAATTTTTGTTTTAATGTAAATAACTCCAAAACCGTTGATCACACAAAAAACTTGTGTTAACACGATTTAAGTTCTATTTTGTTCTTAATCTATTAATGTGTTTTTCAAGAAAAATGGATTAGTCGTTTTCATTATTTTTTATTATAACTGGGACAACCTTTTAAAAATATAAAATTTTCGTATTTTTCTACTTTTTTGCTATTATACAAATAACTCCAAAACCTTGGATCACACAAAAAACTTGTATTAGCACAACTAAGGGGTAATTTAAATGACATATTTTTATGAATTAAAAAAAAAATTTTTTGATTTTGCAAAAAAATATATATTTTAATGTAAATAACTTCAAAACCGTTGATCACACAAAAAAATTGTATTAGCACGACTTAAGAGCAATTTTGTTCTTAATCCATTTATGTATTTTTCAATAAAATTGGATAAGTTGTTTTCAGTATATGTTATTATAACTAGGACAACCTTTTGATAAATAACATATTTTAGAAAAAAAAAACTTTTTTTTCGGGTTTATTTGTGCCATTACACAAATAACTCCAAAACCGTTGATCACACAAAAACTTGTGTTAGTTCGACTAAAGGGGAATTTTGTTCTTAATCCATTTATGTATTTTTCAATAAAATTGGATAAGCCGTTCTTAATTTATGGTATTATAACTAGGACAACCTTTTCAAAAATAACACATTTTATAAAAAAAAATGTTCGGGTTTATTTGTGTTCTTACACAAATAACTCCAAAACCGTAAATCACACAAAAAACTTGTGTTAGTTCGACTAAAGGGGAATTTTGTTCTTAATCCATTTATGCGTTTTTCAGCAAAATTGGATAAGTCGTTTACAAGGTATTGGTATTTTTCAAAAATACCAAATTTAAAAAAAATATAAAACGGGTGTTTTTTGTTGACCAGTGTTACAAATTACTGTATTTATGAAAATTGTTTAATTAACAATTCCTAAATGATTATACAGTTTCCTTTTTTTTCCACACAACCCATAAATAATTTATCTTGAATATTAATTTTATTTTGTTGCTATTTACGCTCTTAATAACAAAGAATTCTATATAAGCTATAAAAATGTTCCGAACGTACTTTAATTTAATATCATAAATTAAATTTCATTGCACACCTTTTCCCATTTCTATGTTAATTTCAGAAAAAAAAAAAAAAATTATATATTAAAATAAACATTATTTTCTTTCCTTATTAAAAACTTATCGCCTCGTAAAAATAATTTTCAAAATACGAAATGGCGCAAAGTTTTCAAAACATTCGCAAGATATTTTTAGAGAATTGAGGCAAGTGTTTTCTATATTTCGTTAAAAAAATTTTGATATCATTTAATTCCACGAAATATTAAAATTAAAATTATAAATGCAAAACAGCAAATGCAGAAGATATGAGGTAGTCGTACATATGTTTTAAATTTATTTTAAGATACAATACGGCTGTTTAAATAAATTTAACAATTGTTGCTTTAAACAATTTTCTAGTAAATACTATCCGTCGTCTGTCTTTGTTATTTATATTATAATTATTTTTGTCTATTTCTATGTTTTGTTTAAAAATTTATTTTCAAAAGCCTTTTCAAATCGTTACTATATTCTTCTATTCATTCATTAAATTTTTCAAGTTAAATGAAAAAACAAACAATGAGTACTTTTTTTCAAAATTTCAAACGTCATTTGAGATAAATATTGCGCTTTAGATAAATTCCTAACCAAATTGTTTTCAAAACTGGTTTCGAATATCATTAATATTATACTCAGGTCTATAAAAATAACTACGTTTTTTTTGTTGTTCTTAAATAATTACAATTAATTTTCACTTTAAAATACATTCAAAATTTTTTTATTCACGTACATAAATTTTTTGTTAACAAAAAAAGCTTTTGTTAGACAATTTTAAATTGTTGATACTCGTAATACCAACAACCCCTTTATTTTGATATTACGATTATATTAAAACGTAAAATTTCGAATCTTTAATTATATCTATCTCCGTTTTAAAACCATTTTTGCTTATCACAAAAAATTTGAAATTTTTGA
Organism: Stomorhina lunata; assembly: GCA_933228675.1. NCBI lineage: Eukaryota > Metazoa > Arthropoda > Insecta > Diptera > Rhiniidae > Stomorhina > Stomorhina lunata. The sequence continues at coordinate 93,337,835 of OW121744.1, forward strand.
AAAAAAAAAAATATTTTCGTTTTTGAAAATCCCCTGAACTTAGATATTTCAAAATTTTCTTCCATTTTAAATTTCATTAAAGTTTTGTTTACTCATCTATATTTCCCAGAATTTTTTCTTTATCATTCATATTTCTATCGATTTTTAACTTGTTTTCAATTGTTATCTTCAAACGATTTTGAGTCATTCAAAAACAAGAAAGGGTATATTTTATGTTAATGCTTGATTCTCAAACAAATTAGCGTTAATTACTACATACAATATGTCAAACGAAAGTGTCAAAATTTAAGAAATTCCCATAATATTTTTGTTAGTTTAAAATATAAATTACACTAGTCTACAAAAGAAAAAAATTTCATAATGAAAATTTTTCTATAGAAAAAATTTCATAATGAAAATTTTTCTATAGAAAAAAATTCATAATGAAAATTTTTCTATAGAAAAAATTTCATAATGAAAATTGTTTATAGAAAAAATTTAATAATGAAAATTTTTCTATAGAAAAAAATTCATAATGAAAATTTTTCTATAGAAAAAATTTCATAATGAAAATTTTTCTATAGAAAAAATTTCATAATGAAAATTTTTCTATAGAAAAAATTTCATAATGAAAATTTTTCTATAGAAAAAAATTCATAATGAAAATTTTTCTATAGAAAAAAATTCATAATGAAAATTTTTCTATAGAAAAAAATTCATAATGAAAATTTTTCTATAGAAAAAATTTCATAATGAAAATTTTTCTATAGAAAAAATTTCATAATGAAAATTTTTCTATAGAAAAAATTTCATAATGAAAATTTTTATATTGTAAATTTTTCTATAGAAAAATTTTTATATTGAAAATTTTTCTATAGAAAAATTTTTATATTGAAAATTTTTTATATTGAATATTTTTCTATAGAAAAAATTTTATATTGAAAAGTTTTCTATAGAAAAATTTTTATATTGAAAATTTTTCAAAAAAAAAAATTTTCAATATAAAAATTTTTCTATAGAAAAATTTGTATATTGAAAATTTTTCTATAGAAAAATTTGTATATTGAAAATTTTTCTATAGAAACATTTTTATATTGAAAATTTTTCTATAGAAACATTTTTATATTGAAAATTTTTCTATAGAAAAATTTTTATATTGAAAATTTTTCTATAGAAAAATTTTTATATTGAAAATTTTTCTATAGAAAAATTTTTATATTGAAAATTTTTCTATAGAAAAATTTTTATATTGAAAATTTTTCTATAGAAAAATTTTTATATTGAAAATTTTTCTATAGAAAAATTTTTATATTGAAAATTTTTCTATAGAAAAATTTTTATATTGAAAATTTTTCTATAGAAAAATTTTTATATTGAAAATTTTTCTATAGAAAAATTTTTATATTGAAAATTTTTCTATAGAAAAATTTTTATATTGAAAATTTTTCTATAGAAAAATTTTTATATTGAAATTTTTTCTATAGAAAAAATTTTATATTGAAATTTTTTCTATAGAAAAAATTTTATATTGAAATTTTTTCTATAGAAAAAATTTTATATTGAAATTTTTTCTATAGAAAAAATTTTATATTAAAATTTTTTCTATAGAAAAAATTTTATATTGAAATTTTTTCTGTAGAAAAAATTTTATATTGAAATTTTTTCTATAGAAAAAATTTTATATTGAAATTTTTTCTATAGAAAAAATTTTATATTGAAATTTTTTCTATAGAAAAAATTTTATATTGAAATTTTTTCTATAGAAAAAATTTTATATTGAAATTTTTTCTATAGAAAAAATTTTATATTGAAATTTTTTCTATAGAAAAAATTTTATATTGAAATTTTTTCTATAGAAAAAATTTTATATTGAAATTTTTTCTATAGAAAAAATTTTATATTGAAATTTTTTCTATAGAAAAAATTTTATATTGAAATTTTTTCTATAGAAAAAATTTTATATTGAAATTTTTTCTATAGAAAAAATTTTATATTGAAATTTTTTCTATAGAAAAAATTTCAATAGAAATTTCTATAGAAAAAATTTTATATTGAAATTTTTTCTATAGAAAAAATTTTATATTGAAATTTTTTCTATAGAAAAAATTTTATATTGAAATTTTTTCTATAGAAAAAATTTTATATTGAAATTTTTTCTATAGAAAAAATTTTATATTGAAATTTTTTCTATAGAAAAAATTTTATATTGAAATTTTTTCTATAGAAAAAATTTTATATTGAAATTTTTTCTATAGAAAAAATTTTATGTTGAAATTTTTTCTATAGAAAATTTTTTTTATTGAAATTTTTCTATAGAAAATATGTTATATTAAAAATTTTATATTGAAATTTTTTCTATAGAAAAAATTTTATATTGAAATTTTTTCTATAGAAAAAAAATTTTATATTGAAATTTTCTCTATTGAAAAAAAAACTTTATATTAAAATTTTTTCTATTGAAAAAAATTTTATATTAAAATTTTTTCTATTGAAAAAAAAAAAAATTTATATCGAAATTTTTTGTAATGAAGAAAAATTTATATTGAAAGCCATCTAAACCATAAACCATTTAAACACTGTACACTAATAAACTGTCTACCTTTTATATTACTTGGTAATTAAAATTGGAATGTATAAATAATTTTTAAAAATTTTCTGCTTAAGTTTCTGCCTAATAAATATTCAAATTATTCAAAAAATATTAACTGTTTTTACTGGTACTAAAACTAAAGCTTTTAAAATCAAATTTTATGGCTTGTATGTAGCCATTGAGTCATTTTAACATACATTTGACCCCCATAATGGGGCTGGTGTGGTAAAGAAACAAAAAAGGTTTAGCCAGCAGTTTTAAAACTGTTATATACAGCTTTAAAAACATTTGAAAAAAAACAGAAAAAAACTATAAAACCTTACATCAGATTGACATGCCATTAGTATGTGGTTAAGTTTCTTTTGTTTAAATATTTTTGTTTTATACAATAAATTGTTTATAACACTAGACTCTAGTGACTAGAGAGATAGAGGAATGTATAGACAACTGGATATTGTTATAACTAACTATTAAAGTTAACTATGAGTCAAGTTTTATTATTATTTTACATTTGATTTGTATTTAAAAAAAAAAATTCAAATACACGAGTATTGAAAATGTATGTACATTTTAGAAAAGTATTACAATAAAAAACTTCAACGTACATATGTATTTGTTTATAACAAATAGATAAATAATATATTTTATATAGATATTTTTAAATTCTACATATCATATATATCGAGCCTTTGTTGGTAAAAAGTGCTAACTCAAAATTTAAGCTGAATAAGATTTTAAATAAGAAAATATGTTCTTATGACCCTAAAACAGTCACGGGCAAACAATTCATTTGCTATCACTAGTAATAGGAAATTTATTCTGCCTACACACATACATACGCCACAAACAACAATGGAAAGAGCTTTAAAATAGTTTTACGATCCAGCTTTTCCTCAAACTCTCCTCAACAAATTAAATTATTCGCTATGAAAAGCACTTGATGATGCTTGAGCATCATCGAATTTTTTAAATTTATCTGCCAGTTACATTCGAAAATTGCTCTAAAATTATTTTAAAATGCATTTCCGAGCTCTTCGAAGTAAAGGTAGAAGGCCAATCCACGCGGCATGCGTCTGCGGTCGGTCGTAGTGTTGCCAGTGCATAAAATCTGCGTTTGTTTACAAAAATATTCATTATACAAAAATATTTGAGTAGAATATAATAAAGTCTGGCACAACTTTGTTCTACTTTTTTCCATTGCCGCTTTCAATTTGACTAATCAAAAAACAGCTGATTGCCGCCCGCAGCCGCTTGCCGCGTGCATTGGCCTTCTACCTTAGGTTAGGTTAGGTTGAAAAGGTGATGCCAGGAGAGTGGCATCTTCACTCGGAGACCTTCGGGTCCATTGTGATCCTTTCTGAAAGTAAATAAATGATAGCGGAAAAAGAAAGAGAGAAAAGAGTGAAGGGAGTAGTTCTAGAAAGTGTTAAATATAGAGAACGAGAATCGTAGAGAAGAGAATTATTGTGGCCTTCTACCTTAATGCTAGAAAAATTGTAAATTTATAATGAAATTAAAATTTTAATTTTGAAATTCTTTTGCGTAATATTAAAACCAAAAATTTTAACTTTTCAAAACTTGTTGAGTTACGTTCCTTTTGCAACAAAGGCTCGCTATGTGTTTAGTTAAAAAATATAATGAATTAATGCGAAAAACAAATTGTAGAAATAACAAATCAAATGTTTAAAATAAAACAAATATATTTGTTGAATTGAATAAAATCGCAGCTATATCGATTGATTTGTTTAATTTCAATTATATTCTAGGAATTTATTGTAAAAATTAAAGAATTGTAAATTTTATATGTTAAATTTATTTCGAGGAATTTTACTTCAGTTCTAGTTTTATCATTGGACCTTACTTTTTCTAAGAAGGCGAAGGCAGGGACCCAAAGCGGAGCAAATGGAGCTGGATTCTTTAACCATAGATTACAAGAGAGCTTTAATTTTAGTACAAGATTTTTAAAAAGTATTTTTTTAAAAGTACAAACTTTTTTTTTTTTTAATTTGGGTTTTATGAAGAGGTTGTCCTAGTTAAATTACCTTATATTAAAAACGATTTATCCAATTTTATTGAAAAATACATCAATAGATTAAGAACAAAATTGCCCTTAAGACGTGATAATACAAGTTTTTTGTGTGACCGACGGTTTTGGAGTTATTTCAATTAGAAAATTAAAAAAAAACAGTTTTCAAAAAATTAAAAATTTTTATTTTTTAAAAATTCATAAAAAAAATCAAATTGCAAAAACCTACCATCGTTACTCGACAATCATAAAACTTTAAGTATTTCAAAATAATATAAGCCTTATTTAATGAAATTGTCCGATTAGTAGTGATTTAAAGAATAATAAGTACCCATTTATAATGACATATAAAGCCATGTCACAGAACTCAATTCCGTTCGGAAGTGGAATGAATTCCGTATTTTACTTAAAAGTAAAACAAACAACTTTTACGTAATGAAACCACTTTCTTAAAAAGTTTTACAGTAATGTATTGCACTAAGATGCCAATTTATAACAATTATTTATTATTATAATAAATAGTTTTTTGATAAAATCAACAAAAAATGTTGGTGGGAAACCCTTTGCCGAAGCGTTTCGATGGTTGGTTGGGCCATCTTCTTCAGGAGGATTTCCCTAATTATAGACAGAGTGAAAACCATACATTATATCTTATTTGATGGACAGAATAAATACGAATTATTGTGTCCTACCAAAATCAACACAAAGCGATGATTATTATCTGAACAGAAACACACAACATTTTTCAGTCTTATCTTTTCTTTATTTCCCACACTTTTGTTGTTGCGTTTTTTGGCGACTAAGACAAAAGTGCTTTAAAGGGGATTCAAAAAATATTAAAATGTTCTGTTTTCAAAATTTAAACAATTCTCTAAATTAATCAATTCTATATAATCTTATTCTACAGAACCCAAAACCATTTCGATCGGAACTCAAGTACGGAATGGTTTTAATTTCAAACGGAATTTTTGACATGCTTGATAAATCCTATAATTTTCCAAAAGCAGAAGACCACAATTTTCAAGATACTTGTTCAAAATTTTGTAGTACCTTCCAAACAATTACCTTCCCAGAACATAGTTCTACGTTCCTCAAAGCCACAAATTGGCTTTTATCTTTATGAAATTTCCTACAGACATTTTTTTTACAGTTTGATCATTGCTTTTGAAATTGGCCAAAATCGGGTACCTTCCATAGGTCTCATTTCCTGGAGATTTTAGTATACTTATTTTTATACAATTTAATGGTAATTTGTCTTATATAAACAAAAATCACTGTACAAAATTTTTTAAAAAACATTCCATATTTTACAATAAATTCCATACAACCTCTCTGATCAAAATTTTGGATTACCTCCTGAACAATTTTCTTCCCGGAATATAGTTTTACTTTCTTCAAAGCCACGAATTGGCTTTTATCTTTATGAAATTTAGCACAGACATTTTTATTGGAGGAATGGTCATAGCTTTTGAAATTGGTTAAAATTGGCCCATTATTTCGGGTACCTCCTATAGGTCTCACTTCCCGGAATTGAGATTTCGGCCACAAATTTAAGTATATCTTGATGAAATTGATAGGAAATATTGCTTATATAAACAAAAATCACTGTACGAAATTTTATTAAAAAATTTCCATACTTTACAATAATGGGAGATATTGTAAAGTATGGAAATTTTTTAATAAAATTTCGTACATCTCGTACTCTGACATAAATGCTCCCAACTCTGAAGATAATTGAGATATTGTATTTATTTGTTGCATACATTATTTTTGTATAAATATTAATCAAATTACTTAAATTTCACAAAAAAATCGGTTCACATTTGATCCTAGCTTCCATATAACACAATGACAGAAATGGCTTAAATAAAAATGTTGGTAACATTTACTTTAATTTCAAATTTTACTGGAAATAACATTGCAATTATAGTTCAAAATTAAATTGATTTCAAGAGATCGATTTTTATTAATGGGTTATCTTTGATAATTAATTTTTTATTATTATGTAAATTTTAAATTTTAAGATAAAAGTCTTTAAAATTTTACTACTAAAGAAGTAGTAAATTTGTTTAAATAGCCAAGGGCTACTTTTTTGTCAAGCTTTGTTTGAAATAACAAGTATTTGGCATAATAATCAATCATGTATTTACGACACAAAATGCTTTAAATTTTTGACTGGTTTTACTTTTTTTTCAAGAGCTATTTAGCATAAACAATTTGTAAATTCATTAAAACAAGATTAATAAATTCAATTTTTTTTCTAAAATGTTTTATTTTGAAATTATCATATTTTTTATTGATTATGGCCCTCGAATTGATTTAAACAAATTTTTGTAGCCAAGAAAATCAAACTAAGCCAAAAACTGGCTTCAGAATCTTATGAAAATCATAATCATCCCAATTATAAATATTCCCCGTGTTTTTCAAAAATTTTGAGAAATTCGAACTTAAGTTCGAAAAATTTATTTAAAAATGGTCTATTTTATGAATTTTAGAAGCTTATAAACCAAATGAGCCATGTTTTATGACTTAAATCATAATATTTTAGCAAAAAATTCATTTTCGAGTTTTTCGAACTTAAGTTCGAATTCTTTTAAATTGATTTAAAACTTGTAAATTAATTACTTTGTCAGTCTAGAAAGTTTAGAAAACCATATAAGCCACTTTTAAAAGCTCAAATGAATGATTTCGAGCAAAAAATTAATTTTCGAACATAAGTTCGAATTTTCGTAATTGGATTTATATATTCTAAATTTATTAGTTGATGATTATTTAATAGTTTATATTACCATGTGCGCAAATTTTTTGATTAAAATTGTAATATTTAAGCACAAAATTCCAATTTAAAATTTTTCGAACTTAAGTTTACTTTAAAATTTTTAACTTAAATTTTTTGGCAGTTCTGAAAGCTTATAACAATGTATAATAAACTTTTAAGGTTCCAAATTATAGTTTTCGAGCAAAAAATTAATTTTCAAGCTTTTCGAATTTAAGTTCGAATTTTCATAAATAGATTTAAAATTTCTAAATTTATTATTTTAATGATTTTTATATAATGAGTATTTTTTTATAGTTGAAACTATAATATTAAAGCAATAAATATAATTTCGAATTTTTCGAACTTAAGTTCGAATTTTCTTTAATGGATTTAAAATGTGTAAATTAATTATTTTGCCAGTTTTGGAAGTTTATAAAAAATATAAACAACTTTGAAAGGCTCAAATTATGGGCTTCTACCAAGAATTAATTTTCGAAATTAAGTTCAAATTTTCCTAATTTGATTAATAACCTTATAAAATTATTAGATTATGAATTCTAGAAGCTTATAAAACCACATGAGCATTTCTTATGTCTGAAATAATAGTATTTAAGCAATAAATTCTGTTGCGAATTTTTCGAACTTAAGTTTGAATTTTCTTAAGTTGATTTAAAACTTGTTAATTGATTATTTTGTCAGTTCTGGAAGTTTATGAAAACATATAAGCTACTTTTAAGGGCTTAAATTATAGTTTTCGACCAAAGATTAATTTTCGAACATAAGTTCGAATTTTCGTAATTTTTATTGTAACTTTTAAAATTATTAGTTTATGATTTTAAAAAGCTTTTAAAAAGCATATGAGCATTTGCTATGACTGAAATAATAGTATTTAAGCAATAAATTCGGTTGCGAATTTTTCGAACTTAAGTTCGAATTTTCTTAAGTTGATTTAAAACTTGAAAATTAATTATTTTGTCAGTTCTGGGAGTTTATAAAAATATATAAGCTACTTTTAAGGGCTCAAATAATTGTTTTCGCCAAATAGTTCATTTTCGAACATAAGCTCGAATTTTCGTAATTTTATTTATAATTTTTAAAATTATTAGTATATGATTTTTTGAAGCTTATAAAAAACATCTGAGCATTTGTTATGTCTGAAATTATGGAATTTAAGCAATGAATTGAATTTTAAATTTTTCGAACTTAAGTTCGAATTTTCTTAAGTTGATTTAAAACTTGAAAATTAATTATTTTGTCAGTTCAGGAAGTTTTTAAGAACATATAAGCCACTTTTTGTGATTCAACTTATCGATTTCCACAAGAATTAATTTCCGAACATAAGTTCGAATTTTCGTAATTTTTATTATAACTTTTAAAATTATTAGTTTATGATTTAAAGAAGCTTATAAACAGCATATGCGCATTTGTTATGACTGAAATTATAGAATTTAAGCAATGAATTAAATTTTAAATTTTTCGAACTTAAGTTCGAATTTTCCTTAGTATATTTAAAACTTATTTATTAATTATTTCGTCAGTTCTGGAAGTTTTTGAAAACATATAAGCAACTTTTAGTGATTCAATTTATCGATTTCCACAAGAATTAATTTTCGAACTTAAGTTCGAATTTTTGTAATTTGATTTAAAATCTTTAAAATTATTAATTTATGATTTTAAGAAGCTTATAAGAAGCATATGATAATTTTTATGACTGAAATAATAGAATTTAAGCAATGAATTAAATTTTAAATTTTTCGAACTTAAGTTCGAATTTTCCTTAGTATATTTAAAACTTGTTTATTAATTATTTCGTCAGTTCTGGAAGTTTTTTAAAACATATAAGCAACTTTTAGTGATTCAATTTATCGATTTCCACAAGAATTAATTTTCGAACTTAAGTTCGAATTTTTGTAATTTTATTAAAAATTATTAATTTATGATTTTTAGAAGCTTATAAAAGCCATATAAGCGTTTTTTATGACTGAAATTAAAGAATTTAAGCAATAAATTTAATTTCGAATTTTTCGAACTTAAGTTCGAATTTTTTTCAATTTATTCAAAAGTAGTAAATTTAATATTTTGCCAGTTCTTGAAGCTTATAAAAGCATATAAGCAACATTTATTGGCTCAAATAGTAGTTTTCGACCAAAAATTTATTTTCGAAATTAAGTTTGAATTTTTTTAAATTGATCTAAAACGTTTAGTTTTATAATTTGGTGATTTTTAGCGCTTCTTAAACCATATTTTTGTTTTCTACAAAAACTTCCTACTCCAGCCCTCGTTAGCTCATAATTCCTATTTAAAACAAGGTTAAAGTATTTAATTTTTTTGTAGAATAAATACTTCAATATAAATAATAAATTTTAAACAATTTTATTGTTGTTTTCTTCTGCTTTTTTTTTTGTCAGATTTATTTATGGGGGTGTAGCGGTAATTAATTAAATGTTTATTAAGAAGATCTTTTCTGTATTTTATATAATTTAAATAAATTTGTTTAAGCAAATATTTTCGCAATTTACATACCACAGAGAATCATGAACTTACTCTTAAGTGGATTTAATAACATTTACATATAAAATTAAATGAAAATTTTGAATTCCTTATTAAATGAATAATATAAGGAATGAATTATCGAGTTAGAAATAATTATAAGACATGATATAATATTTCTTTTTGAACAATTATACAAAAATAGTTAACGCCTAGAATTTAAATTTTTTACATTTTTTATTAACTAATAACTTTAACATTGCTTAATTTTTTAATAAAACTTTTCTTTAAGCCAATCAAACAAAAAATAGCACAAAAGAATAATAATTTTAACAAAAAAAGAAACATGTACAAAACCAAAAAAATACAATAAAATTAAAAAAAAAATATATTATAAAACTTTTTTGATAAACGTAATATTTAGCACAAAAGCTTTGTTTGGCTTTAATAGAATTCTCTGTTTAATTTTAAACTTATACATTCAAACATTTTTTTTATATTTTATAACAATTAAACAAAACAGGTAGAACATACAAAATTGTTAAATTTATACAACAACAAATGTACAATAATATTTAATATTGAAAAAAAAAAAATTATTATAGCACAATCATTAAATCATTTTAATAGCGTTTTTCTACTTCCAACCAACAAAAATCGGTTTGAGTACAAAGAAAAAATTGTGGTTAAAATATTTTGTAGAACAGCTTGAGTTTAGAAGGAATTAGAATAAAGACACTGGGAGAAATTTGTAAGTAAAAATATCTAAAAATCCCTATCAATAAAATTTTAAATATCAAAATCTATTAAAACTAACAAAAAAATCTTGTTAGAATTGCCTTAGACTCCTCAAAAATCATTTAAATTCAATTAACAGCATTTTTAAGTACTTTAAAGAAATTCGAACTTAAGTTCGAAAAATTCGAAATTCAGTTTTTGGCTTTAATATTTTTATTTGAGTTATAAAAAACTGTTCAGAAGCTTTCAAAATTATAAAATAATAAATTTAAAAGTTTTAAATGGTTTTCAGGAAAATCGAAATTAAGTTCGAAAAATTTTTTAACTCCTTTTTGTTAAAGTAATTGAAATTTGGACTTAAAAAATTTTAAATATGCTTTTATAAGCTTCAAATTTGGTTAAAATTGTGGTTAAAATATTTTGTAAAACAGTTTGAGATTAGAAGAAATTAGAATAAAGACACTGAGAGAAATTTGTAAGGAAAATCTAAAAATAACAAAAAATCTTGTTAGAATTGCCTTAAGATTCCTCAGAAATCATTCAAATTCAATTATAAGCTTTTTAAGGTATTTTTATGAAATTCGAACTTATGTTCGAAAAATTCGAAATTCAGTTTTTGGCTTAAATATTTGTATTCAAGTTATAAAAAGTTGTTCAAAAGGTTTCAAAAATCATAAAGTAATAAATTTAAAAGTTTTAAATGATTTTCAGGAAATTCGAAATTAAGTTCGAAATTGTTTAACTCATTTTTGTTAAAGTAATTGAAATTTTAACTTTTTAAATATGCTTTTATAAGTTTCCATTTATCTTAAAATAATAAAATTACAAGTTTTTAATAATTTTAAGAAAATTCGAACTTAAGTTCGAAAAATTCGAAATGAAATTTTTTGTTCAAATTTAATAGTTTAAGCCCTTGAAAGTTGCTTGTAATAATTTATAATAAATTTATAAGTTTTAAATCATTTTAAGAGAATTAGAGATCAAGTTCGAAAAATAATTTTTATTTGATTTGTGTTAAAACATTTTCAAATCAACCATAAAAACTTGATCATATAGTTTTTATAAGCTTCCAAAAATCATAAAAATAATGAATTTACAAGTTTTAAGAAAATTCGAACTAGAAGTTCGAAAATTTCGAAATTTAATTTTTTGCTTTAATATTATAAATTCTGTAATAAAAAATTGATCGTATGATTCATAAGCTTCCAAAAGTCCTAAAATAATTAATGCACAAGTTTTAAATAAATTTAAGAAAATTCGAACTTGGAGTTCGAAAGTTTCGAAATTAAATTTTTTATTTAAATATTACAATTTTAGTAATAAAAAACTTATAAGCTTCTAAAAATTAAAAATTTACCATTTTAAATCAATAATAAAAAATTCGAACTCAAGTTCGAAAAATTTTAAAATTAAATTTTTTTATAAAAAAATCAAACCTAAAAAATTTAAAATTTTCCTACAGAAAAAATATCAAAATGTTTCTATAGAAAAAATTTCAAAATGAAATTTTTTCTATTTTTTTTTTTCTCAAAATGAAAATTTTTCTATAGAAAAAATTTTATTTAAGAAAATTTTCCTATAGAAAAAATTTCATATAAGAAAATTTTTCTATAGAAAAAATTTCATTTAAGAAAATGTTTCTATAGAAAAAATTTCATTTAAGAAAATTTTTCTATAGAAAAAATTTAATTTAAGAAAATTTTTCTATAGAAAAAATTTAATTTAAGAAAATTTTTCTATAGAAAAAATTTCATTTAAGAAAAATTTTTTATAGAAAAAATTTCGTTTAAGAAAATTTTTCTATAGAAAAAATTTCATTTAAGAAAATTTCTCTATAGAAAAAATTTAATTTAAGAAAATTTTTCAATAGAAAAAATTTCATTTAAGAAAAGTTTTCTGTAGAAAAAATTTCATTTAAAAAAATTTTTCTATAGAAAAAATTTAATTTAAGAAAATTTTTATGCAGAAAAAATTTTTCTATAGAAAAAATTTCATTTAAGAAAATTTTTCTAAAGAAAAAATTTCATTTAAGAAAATTTTTCAATAGAAAAAATTTCAATTAAGAAAATTTTTCTTTAGAAAAAATTTTAATAAGAAAATTTTTCTATAGAAAAAATTTCATTTAAGAAAAATTTTCTATAGAAAAAATTTTATTTAAGAAAATTTTTATGCAGAAAAAATTTTATTTAAGAAAAATTTTCTATAGAACACATTTCATTATGAAAATTTTTCTATAGAAAAAATTTCATTTAAGAAAATTTTTCTATAGAAAAAATTTCATTTAAGAAAATTTTTATGCAAAAAAAATTTTATTTAAGAAAAATTTTCTATAGAAAAAATTTTATTTAAGAAAATTTTTATGCAGAAAAAATTTAATTTAAGAAAAATTTTCTATAGAAAAAATTTCGTTTAAGAAAATTTTTCTATAGAAAAAATTTCATTTAAGAAAATTTTTCTATAGAAAAAATTTCATTTAAGAAAATTTTTATGCAGAAAAAATTTCTATTAAGAAAATTTTTCTTTAGAAATAATTTTAATATAAAAATTTTTCTTTAGAAAAAATTTTAATATGAAAATTTTTCTTTTGAAAAAATTTTAGTATAAAAATTTTTCTTTAGAAAAAATTTTAACATGAAAATTATCTTTTGAAAAAATTTTAATATGAAAATTTTTCTTTAGAAAATATGATTATATTTTTATGCAAATTTTTCTTTAGAAAAAATTTTAATATGAAAATTTTTCTTTAGAAAAGTTTTTTTCTTTAGAAAAATTTTTTTCTTTAGAGAAAATTTTAATATCAAAATTTTTCTTTAGAAAAAATTTTAATATGAAAATGTTTCTTTAGAAAAAATTTGAATATGAAAATGTTTCTTTAGAAAAAAATTTAATATGAAAATTTTTCTTTAGAAAAGATTTTAATATGGAAATTTTTCTTTAGAAAAAATTTTAATAAGAAAATTTTTCTATAGAAAAAATTTTAATATGAAAATTTTTCTATCGAAAAAATTTTAATATGAAAATTTTCATTATGAAAAATTTTCTTTAGAGAAAATTTCATTATGAAAATTTTTCTTTAGAAAAAATTTTTCGAATCTTAAATTTAAGATTTTTGGATCTTTTGTAACTTTTCAGTTTGCCCTCGTGTATGTGTGGATATTTTAAATAAATCTTTTAAGCGTAATTAACCTTATGACAATTTTCTAAATTACTTGATAAACTTGAAATCTAGCATATAAATCTGACCTATGTGAGTATAATAAACATAAATCTATCATATTGTTATCAAAAATTTACACAAACAGCCATGACAATATATTTAGCACATACTCAAATTTTTTCAATGAATGGATGGATCGATGTACTCTCTATAAAGTCAATAAAATCAAATCAATTCCATTCATTCAATTTTGTTTTATCTAATTCAAATTTTTACTATTTTGTAGTAAATTTGTTTGTTCACTTGCTTGTAAATTACTTGACTAAATGATCAATTGGATTTTACGTGTTTTCAAACTATTTTTTTTATAACAATGAAAAAAATTCCCACATGTTGAATGAAATTATCAAAAAAAAAAAAAAAAAAACATTAACTTTAGATTTCCGATTTAGACTGTGAAATCTTTAAAGTAGACAGACAGAAGACGACGTATTTGAATTGTATTTTCAAACATTAAACAGCAGCAGCCCTGAAAATGTCACGTATTTAAAGTAGTTACTGACATTTTCAAGATATACTTAATTTTCTACACTCATCCGAAACCATAATATCATTTCAAAATTATAGTTACGAACGAGTATAAAAATAACAAACACACTAAATTTTCCTGCACGTGATTTCTCTGAAAATTTTCTTTCTCTGTCTGTCTGTCGGTGAGTGTGTGTGTGTGTGTTTTCACAAGTCATTTTATTGTTTGTTTTTCCCAAATCACTCACAAATACTTCTTTATCTTTTCACCTTTACTTGGAATATCTTATGAATACCCACCAGTTCTTTGTGAAAAACATGTGTGACATTTGGTTTTTATTTTCCTTCTCATTTCTAACATTTTCTTTTTTTATTCCACTTTTAATCTCATTCACCTTAAAAAATGTACATGTCACATTTTATAGACCATAAACGGCGGTGGGTTGCCCTTTATTTTGACTTCAGGAGAGTAGAAAATGAAGCTCTGTTATGCACATTTTTATGATGCAGTTCTGAGGAAATTTTCAAAATGTTAGTGTTGCCACAGGTGGGAATTTTCTACAAGGAAAATTGTTCAAAATCTAACAAAAGTTACTAAGATACTGGAATTTATTCCAGATATACATATGTGGGCCCGTTTAGATAGGAAACGTTCTCACGGATTATTGTCACTATCAAGCCCAATAAATGTAGTATTAGTTTTCGGTCCAAATCTTTTGAAAACTTATTAATCCCCTAAAGTCTATTGTTTTCTCAAATTTTAAATAAATATTAAAGTCTAAATTAACTAAAAATGCAGCTAAAACTGGATATAAAATTTTTAGAACCTGAGTTCCATTCCCCAAAAAGTGCTCTAAAGTGCCTAAATTTGATATTAAATCATTCTTTAAGTGCCAATCAATTCATAAACAATATATAAATTTGAAAATTTTTAAACAAAAACTAATTTCGAATTTTTTTGATTTTGAACTTCAATGTATCAAAAGTTTTAAATTTGCTATAAAATGACCTCTAATGTATATAATGACCTCATCTTCATATAATAAATTTCTTCTTTAAATATTAAAGTCTAAATTAACTAAAATTGCAGCAAAAACTGAATATAAAATTTTTAGAACCTGAGTTCCATTCCCCGAAAAGTGCTCTAAAGTGACTAAATTTGATATTAAATCATTCTTTATATGTCAATCAATTCATAAAAAAATATAAATTTGAAAATTTTTAAAACAAAAACGAATTTCGAATTTTTTGAATTTAAACTTGAATTTTTCAAAAGTTTCAATATTTGATATAAAATGACCTCTAATGTATGTAATGACCTCATATTCATATATTTTATATAATAAATTTCAATACAAAATTTTGTTACTATGAAAAATAGTAGTTATCAATTTGAAATTCCCGTGAATTGTCAAAGAACGATAACACATTTTATGTCTTCTTTAAATATTAACTAAAAGTACAGCAAAAACTGGATATAACATTTTTAGAACCTGAGTTCCATTCCCCAAAACATGCTCTAAAATGCCTTAATTTGATATTAAATCATTCTTTAAATGCCAATTAATTCATAAAAAATATAAATTTGAAAATTTTTAAACAAAAACAAATTTCGAATTTTCTGATTTTAAAATTGAATCTTTCAAAAGTTTTAAATTTGCTATAAAATGACCTCTAATGTACATAATGACCTCATATTCATATCTTCTATATAATAAATTTTAATACCAAATTTCGTTACTATGAAAAATAGTAGTTATCAATTTGAAATTCCCGTGAATTGTCAAAGAACGATAACACATTTTATGTCTTCTTTAGTATAAAAATTTTGGGAAATTTTTATGAGATTTTTCATTTCAGCTAATATGGGAAAAACCTTAGGTAATTGCTACTATTCCCTACAATTACAACTTTATTATGACAATTATAGTTTTCCTACAATCAACGAAAACGTTCAAACACCCTATAACTAAAATGCTCTCTTTTCCATGTAATAAACTTTCTCTTAAATGAGGAAACAAATTTTTATGGATGTCAATAATAGTAATAATATAATGATGGTTAGAGGGTAATAAGCAGGGAAACCGGATATGTCCACTCAATTTTGAAATTAATTTTTTTCTATAGAAAAATTTTCATAATGAAATTTTTGCTTTAGAAAAAAATGTATAATGAAATTTTCTATAGAAAAAATTTCATAATGAAATTTTCTATAGACAAAATTTCATAATGAAATTTTCTACAGCAAAATTTTCATAATGAAATTTTCTATAGCAAAATTTTCATAATGAAATTTTCTATAGCAAAATTTTCATAATGAAATTTTCTATAGCAAAATTTTCATAATGAAATTTTCTATAGCAAAATTTTCATAATGAAATTTTCTATAAAAAAAAAATTTCATAATGAAATTTTCTATAGAAAAAATTTCATGATGAAATTTTCTATAGAAAAAATTTCGTAATGAAATTTTCTATAGAAACAATTTCATAATGAAATTTTCTATATAAAAAATTTCATAATGAAATTTTCTATAGAAAAATTTTTATAATGAAATTTTTTCTATAGAAAAATGTTCCTAACAAAATTTTTTATAAAGAAAAATTTTCCTAATAAAATCTTTTCTGTAGAAAAATTTTCATTTTGAAATTTTTTCTTTAGAAAAATTTTCATTTTGAAATTTTTTCCTTACAAAAATTTTAATTTTGTTATTTTTTCTTTAGAAAAAATTTCTTTTTCAAATTTTCTCTTTAGAAAAATTTTCATAATGAAATTTTTTCTATAGAAACGTTTTCATAATGAAATTTTTTCTATAGAAAAATTTTCATAATGAAATTTTTTTTTATAGAAATTCTTTCTATAGAAACATTTTCATAATGAAATTTTTTCTATAGAAAAATTTTCAGAATGAAATTTTTTCTATATAATAAAAGTTTTTCTATAGAAATTTTCATTTTGAAATAATGAAATATTTTCTATGACAAATTTTCATAATGAAATTTTTTCATAAATTTTCTATAGAAAAAATTTCTATAGAAAAATTCTCATACTGATATTTTTTCTATAGAAAAATTTTCATAATGATATTTTTTTGTATAGAAAAATTTTCTTAATGATATTTTTTCTATAGAAAAATTTTAATTTTTGAAATTTTAAAAATAAAAAAACTTTTCATTTTGAAATTTTTCTATAGAAAAATTTTAATTTTTTTTTTATAGAAAAATTTAAATTTTTTCTATATAGAAAAATGTTCATTCTCAAATTTTTTCCATACAAAAATTTCCATTTTTAATTTTTTCTATTAAATTTTTTTCTAAAGAAAAATTTTGCTGAAAAATTTTAATTTGAAATTTTTTCTTTAGAGAAATTTTCATTTTGAAAGTTTTTGTTTAGAAACATTTTCATTTTAAAATTTTTTCTTTGAAAAATTTTTATTTTGAATTTTTTTCTATAGAAATTTTCATTTTGAAAATTTCATAATGAAATTTTTTCTATAGAAAAATTTTCATAATGACATTTTTTTTCCTTTAGAAAAATTTAAATTTTTTATTTTTTTTATTTTTTCTACTGAAAAATTTTCATTTTGAAATTCTTTCTTCAGAAAAATTTTTATTTAAAAATTTTTTCTTTAAAAAAAAAATTTCATTTTGAAATTTTTTCTTTAGAAAAATTTTAATTTTGAAATTTTTTCTTTAAAAAAAAGTTTTAGTTTCGAAATTTTTCTATAAAAAAATGTTTATTCCGAAATTTTTTCTTTAGAAAAAATTTCACTTTTTTTTTACTAATTTCTTTAGTAGTTTCTGGTTACCCCTATAATTGCTTAACTTTACTATTACAACTACTTACCTGTACCAAGGCTCATATATACAGGTTAACGTATGGCTACAACAAATACAACAAGCCAAAAACAACATAGATTTTGTTGTTAGGTATAAAGTTTTGTAATGTCAAAATTGACAACAATATTTGAGCATTCAAAGACAGTTGTTGATAAACAAACAAAAAAATAAAATAAATTGAATTTGAATTTTTTTTTTAGATGTAAAAAGGGGATGTTATATATATAAGAACTATAGCCAAATCTTGAACATTGTCTCAAAAAGTAATGGCTGGTATTTATATAAAGCTTATTTATGCAAAATTTAGTGGCCATAGCTGTAATAGCGTATAATCTAATAGCTTTTAACTGGCGTTTGTGGCATTTAAGTGGTTTCCGGGAGTGGTTTTTATATGAAAGCTATGTTCATATATGAACCGATTCCTATAAAATTTGATATACTGACCAATAGTTGCATAAAACTTGATTCCCGGGGCGGGGTTATACCTATGGGAGCTCTAACTAAATGTGAACCGATTGCCCATTTTCAGTACACAACTTTTTCAAGATATCGAAAATAGTTTTGTAAACTGTTGTCCCTATAGCTCTTTTTTTGCTCCACCTTATTCTTCGTCCACCATTGGGAACTTTGAAGAAAGTTAAGTCAGCATCCTTTTTTTTATTGCATACCGCACAACGCATCTTTTTTTGAAAACTATTTTCCGTTCTATTGTATAATTTTCCGTTATATTGTATTTTATTTTTTTAAATTTTAATAAATTTAACAATTTGAAATTTTCGACAATTCAGAATAAAACGTTTGACAATTTAAAATAATAACAATAATTTGACATTACAAAACGAAAACAAACCTTGTTATTGAAAAACAGCTGATGAGTTGCAATCACTTGTTATTATTACACTATGACCTGTACTTTATATGTTGGGTATTTTGGTTTTTCAGAGTAATTTCTCCTATCCCGCTCTCCGCTCTCCACTCACTTACACTCTTTCTGCATCAGGGATGGAAAATGTGTTGATTTTGTACCAAATATGAAAAATACTTTTTAGACCATGATGGTAACATTTTTTATACAGATTATATTGTATTACATGGAACATGTCGGATTTAAAAATTAATTAGTTTAATGGTATCAAATTCTTAACTAAAAATGGATCTTATTGATTGATTTGATCCCAAAATCGATAAAAAAAATTTAACAATTGAAATTCATAATAATATTCCTATTATAAAATTGTATGTAAAACTTTGATTTCGAGTAATGAAAATGGGTACTAATATCTTCCAATCGAAAAAAATCGAGTGAAAATGGTCTTATATCCACTTTTACAACACAATTTTAACAGAAGTTATTTTATATTATAGAATTTTATACATGTAATCGAGCCCTTAGATTAAAATGATCGCAAGCGACAGGAAAAATAAAAATTAAACTAATTAAATTTTTTCCAAAAGGTTTAGAAGTTATGGTGCAAAGTATTGTATGTGAAGTTTTTAGTTTTACTTCAATAATTTTTAATGTAAATCTATCGAAGAGATTTTTACACATTCGAAAACTACTTAAGAAAGAAAGAAAAATATACTTACTGTACGCTATCTCTAATAGTTTAAGAGATATTTAACGAAATGTCGCTTACGATTACTTAAATCTAAGGGCTCGAATTCATAATAATATTCCTATTAAAAAATTGTATGTAAAACCTTGATTTCGAGTAATGAAAATGGGTACTAATGTCTTCCAATTAAAAAAATCGAGTAATGAAAATGGTCCTTTATCTTTTTTTACAACACAATTTTAACAGAAATTATTTAAATTATAGAATTTTATATATAAGTAATATAGTCGAACTCAACCGATTCTGTGGTACCCTAAACTACTATGGTCCGATGGACTATTGTTAACATATTTAGAACACTTTATAATGATTAGAAAAATATCTTGCTAGTATGTAGCGCTTGTCACGGTGTATTAAAGTGATTTTGAAATGAAGGGAGGCATGGTCAAATACGAAGCATTTCAAACAAAATAAAGGGTGTCCCAAATAAAACGCAATTTTTAAATTTTAAATAAAACATAAATATTTAAAAAAAATCGTGAAACTTTATCGCACACACGCGGTCTTTTAATGAAATTTTCAATGACCTTTTTGCATAAATGCTGCGGTATTTCATTAATGCAGCGTCCAATTTCCTCTTTTAAGGCTTGAGTCGTCGTCGGCTTATTCGCGTAAACCATCGACTTAAAAAACCCCAAAGAAAATAATCTAAAGGTGTTAAATCGCACGATCTAGACGGCCAATTCCTCCAGCTCAAAAACCACACCACACAGTGACACGTTGAGGATGCATGTGCTTCTCGTGAATCACTCGAGAATTTTTCTCACCCCAAATGCGACAATTCTGCCTATTGACGAAGCCATTAAGATGGAAATGGGTTTCGTCACTGAAGATAATTTCATCGGCATTTTCATATTGTCTCTCCAATACCCAATTAACGAACTCCCTTCGCTGTCCATGGTCATTTGGCTTCAGTTCCTGAGTCAATTGAACTTTGTATGCATGAAGATGCAAATCTTTCGTCAAAATTCGCTGCATAGTGGATTTGGAGACACCAATTTGCTGAGCTCGGTGTCGAATTGAGGTGGATGGAGTGGAGTGGATTGATCGACCTGGTCGAAGGTGCGTTGTTGCCTTTACATCACTAACAGACCCAGTTTCGGCAAATTTATCCATTAATCTCTTTACAGTTGACTCTTTTGGAGCATTTTTGTGACCCCAAATTGATCGCAATTTGCGAACTGTAGTCGCAAAACTTTCACCATTTTGGTAAAACAATTTCACAATGAGAATGCGTTGTTCATTCGTGTAGCGCTCCATTTTTACTAACCTCGTACCTTCTACTAGCAAACAATAACAATTGTTCAAATGTCAAACAATGACAATTCAAATCACGCCAAATTTAAAAATTGCGTTCTAGTTGGTACATACTTTATGATACAGTCACTTACAGCGACATTTTGTTTTATTATTGCTTAAATTCTTTGAAATTTCAAAAAATTGGGGCGGTCATGAGCCCATTTTTTTATTACGCCGTTTCGGTACTGTAGTAAGTACCTGAAATAATCAACCAACTTAACTTAATTTCAATAGAAATGTCTTTCAAATAGCACTTGAACTTAAAATCAACCGGAATACTATAAGTTAATCTCACACCTATTTCTATATGTTACCAACATCAGACCAATAGGATAGAAAGGTAATCGTCCTTTGTGGCTACTTATGAAAATAATTTTGAAAATAATTTTCCGAAAACTTCATAATTAAACGGTAAAAAACTAAGAATTGAAAATTGTATCTAGTAGGACGTGGTAGTACTATGGTACCGATTGGGTTAAAAATGTATCAAAAAAAATACAATTGTATCACGTTTGCCATCCCTGTTCTGCATTAATCCCACCGGTAAACACTTGTTATTATTGTAACAAACTGTGTGTGAAATTATTGTTGTTGTTGGTTAAAATAATACCTAAATGGTATGGTTCTGGGTTAGGGTAAAATTTTATTTACTTTTTTTTTTGTGTGAGAAACGTTTGACTCTGAAGCTCAAGAAATTCATGTAGAAAATTATGATGAGTTGACAAAATGTAAACAACCTTAAAGTAGTTGTTAAGAGACTTTGGTGCTATAAGGAAGTTAAGAACACAGAAAACAAAACTTACTACAATTTAACTCAAAAATAAAAGAAAAAGAAGTTAAAATATAAGAAAAAAAATATATATAAATAAAAACCTTTTTACTCTAATAGAACATAAAATAAGCAAAAAATGTAAGGAAAACAGTTCTTTTTCATCCACAAATTACCAGCTACTCCTATTCTTGACTTAAGTGTTTTTTACTTAAGATTTAATGTTCTTTTTTTTTTTCTTTTGAAAAAAGAGTTATTCTTTTTCTAAGACTTAAATAAATAACAAGTGCCCAGAGGCTAAATTATGTCGAGATCTTGTTAGAAACCACATGGAGTCGAAGCAGAAAATAACAGGAAAAAACAAATAAAAAATAGAAAAAAAAATATATAAAACATTATATTTAAGACTTATGATCTTTAAAATGTTAAAGAAAACTAAAACATAAAGATAAAAAAGATAAAAATGTGAAAAAAAAAAATCATTGAACTTTTGAAACAAATCATCAATCTTGAAAACACTTATTTACAGCAAAGTTCAATTAACTGAAACACTTGGTTGTTGTATTGGTTGGTATAAAAAGTATTTGCCCATTTTTGCCTTAAGTGTATTAGGGGTCCTACAACGGTAACCACTTAACAGTTTGTAACAAAATTAGGCGCTTTGGAACGATCAAATACAGTGCTATATTTCTTGTGTTGAAAGTTTACAGTCTCCATTGCTTAGTTTCAAAGTTATAAACGTTTGAAAATGAGTGAAAATTTCAAATAAAAAAAAAAGATAAAAATGTGAAAAAAATCATTGAACTTTTAAAAGAAATCATCAATCTTGAAAACACTTCTTTAAAGCAAAGTTCAATTAACTGAAACACTTGGTTGTTGTATTGGTTAGTCTAAAAAGTATTTGCCCATTTTTGCCCTTAGTGTATTAGGGGTACTAAAACGGTAACCACTTAACAGTTTGTTACAAAATTAGGCGCTTTGGAACGATCAAATACAGTGCTATATTTCTTGTGTTAAAAGTTTACAGTCTCCATTGCTTAGTTTCAAAGTTATAAACGTTTGAAAATGAGTGAAAATTTCAAATAAAAAAAAAAAGATAAAAATGTGAAAAAAATCATTGAACTTTTAAAAGAAATCATCAATCTTGAAAACACTTATTTAAAACAAAGTTCAGTTAACCAAAACACTTGGTTGTTGTACTGGTTAGTCTAAAAAATATTTGCCCATTTTTACCTTTAGTGTATTAGGTAGCCTACAACGGTAACTACAACGGGTACTAAAACGGTAACCACTTAACAGTTTGTAACAAAATTAGGCGCGTTGAAACGATAACATATAGTGCTATATTTTTTGTGTTTACAGTTTTGTTCTGCATTGCTTAGTTTTAAAGTTATAAACGTTTGAAAATGAGTGAAAATTTCAAATAAAAAAAAAAGATAAAAATGTGAAAAAAAATCATTGAACTTTTAAAAGAAATCATCAATCTTGTAAACACTTCTTTAAAGCAAAGTTCAATTAACTGAAACACTTGGTTGTTGTATTGGTTAGTCTAAAAAGTATTTGCCCATTTTTGCCCTTAGTGTATTAGGGGTACTAAAACGGTAACCACTTAACAGTTTGTTACAAAATTAGGCGCTTTGGAACGATAAAATATAGTGCTATATTTCTTGTATTTACAGTTTTGTTCTGCATTGCTTAGTTTCAAAGTTATAAACGTTTGAAAATGAGCGAAAATTTCGAAAAAAAAAGATGAAAAGATAAAAATGTGAAAAAATCATTGAACTTTTAAAAGAAATCATCAATCTTGAAAGCAAAGTTCAATTAACTAAAACACTTGATTATTTAATTGGGTAGTCTGAAAAGTATTTGCCCATTTTTTGCTTTTAGTGTATTAGTGGCCCTATATCGGTAACAGTTTGTACCAAAATTAGGCTCGTTGGAACCATAAAATATAGTGCTATATTTCTTGTGTTTACAGTTTTGTTCTGCATTGCTTAGTTTCAAAGTTATAAATGTTTTAAAATGAGTAAATATTTTGAAAAAAAGATAAAATTCGAAAAAAAAATATTGAAGTTTTAAAAATATCATCAATCTTGAAAACCTTTCTTTAAAGCAAAGTTCAATTAACTAAAACACTTGGTTATTGGATTGGATAGTCTAAAAAGTATTTGCCCATTTTAGCCAATAGTGTATTATTGGCCCTAGATCGGTAACTTCATAACAGTTTGTACCAAAATTAGGCGCTTTTGAACGATAACATGTGGTGCTATATTTCTTTTGTTTACAGCTTTGTTCTGCATTGCTTAGTTTCAAAGTTATAAACGTTTGAAAATGAGTGAAAATTTCGAAAAAAAAAAACAAAAAAATAAAAATGTGATAAAAATCATTGAACTTTTAAAAGAAATCATCATTTTTGAAAACACTTCTTTAAAGCAAAGTTCAATTAACTAAAAGACTTGGTTGTAGCCGCGTTTGAACGATAACATCTCGTGCTATATTTCTTGTGTTTAAAGTATTGTTATGCATTGCTTAGTTTAAAAGTTATAAACATTTGAAAATTAGTGAAAATTTCGAAAAGTTCTAAAATGATGGAACTATGAATGAAGCTAAACGAAGTACGACAAAAAATGATTGAAATTGTACATATTAATAAATTATAAAAAAGCGGTAAATACTTTTAAGATTACCCAATATTAAATTCTTATAGAAAACAAAATTCCTTTACATTAATTAAGAAAAAAAAAACGAAAAATTTTAAAAATACCCTCTAATTACACCTTCAAATTTTGAAAAAAAAAGAATCTAAATAGTCTTTTAATAACCCAGTCAGACAGACAAGAGTCTGTCAAAGATTACAAAATCTTAACCGTAAAATGTCAGAGTATAACTATTAAGTGAATAAACAAAAATTAGATAAGAAGGAAATAGAATAATTTTCAAAAAAATAAAATAACAAAATTATCTTATAATGATAAGTGATAATTATAATCATGTAAAACATCGTTCCAATTCGTTACGAACATCTTTGAAGATCACGTTTAATTTTGGCCTGAAATTCAAAATTTTTAAAAATCTTGTAAAAAAAAACTTCAAAAAATAGATGCTGTCATTTTGACCATTAAAATTTGTTTAAAAAGGAAATACTTAAAATATTTAAAAAACTATGATAACCAATTGCTAACAACTTTAAAATTATCAATACATTTAATTGAATTTTCGGTCGGTTTTCAAATCAATTGAGTTTTGAAAACATAAATTTCACTTGTGTGTGCTAAAATTTTAAATTTGGAAATCATGTAAGAAATTAAGTGAAACTGTCAGTTTGAGTTATAAATAAAATTGATAAAGAAGGAAATATTTTTAATCTGAAATCAAATTTGATAATTGTTTAAATACTTCATTCAATATTTTTGATATGATTGAATTTAAACAGTTCGAAATTGTTTAAAAAAATATATGGACAAAAATCAATTAATTTGAAAACGAATTTCAACTCAAATCTTTGTTTTATTTTTAGGAGTTCGGTAAATCTAATTACAGATTTGAACTCTCAAGACTTCAGGTATATTGAACACAAAATCTTAGCAGCGCAAGTTTGCGCTTCTTAGCGTAATTGGCATGCAAAATTTTTTCTATATACAAAAATTTTCATAATGAAATTTTTTCTATAGAAAGAAAAATTTTCATAATGAAATTTTTTCTATATAGAAAAATTTTCATAATGAAATTTTTTCTATATAGAAAAATTTTCATAATGAAATTTTTTCTATATAGAAAAATTTTCATAATGAAATTTTTTCTATATAGAAAAATTTTCATAATGAAATTTTTTCTATATAGAAAAATTTTCATAATGAAATTTTTTCTATATAGAAAAATTTTCATAATGAAATTTTTTCTATATAGAAAAATTTTCATAATGAAATTTTTTCTATATAGAAAAATTTTCATAATGAAATTTTTTCTATATAGAAAAATTTTCATAATGAAATTTTTTCTATATAGAAAAATTTTCATAATGAAATTTTTTCTATATAGAAAAATTTTCATAATGAAATTTTTTCTATATAGAAAAATTTTCATAATGAAATTTTTTCTATATAGAAAAATTTTCATAATGAAATTTTTTCTATATAGAAAAATTTTCATAATGAAATTTTTTCTATATAGAAAAATTTTCATAATGAAATTTTTTCTATATAGAAAAATTTTCATAATGAAATTTTTTCTATATAGAAAAATTTTCATAATGAAATTTTTTCTATATAGAAAAATTTTCATAATGAAATTTTTTCTATATAGAAAAATTTTCATAATGAAATTTTTTCTATATAGAAAAATTTTCATAATGAAATTTTTTCTATATAGAAAAATTTTCATAATGAAATTTTTTCTATATAGAAAAATTTTCATAATGAAATTTTTTCTATATAGAAAAATTTTCATAATGAAATTTTTTCTATATAGAAAAATTTTCATAATGAAATTTTTTCTATATAGAAAAATTTTCATAATGAAATTTTTTCTATATAGAAAAATTTTCATAATGAAATTTTTTCTATATAGAAAAATTTTCATAATGAAATTTTTTCTATATAGAAAAATTTTCATAATGAAATTTTTTCTATATAGAAAAATTTTCATAATGAAATTTTTTCTATATAGAAAAATTTCATAATGAAATTTTTTCTATATAGAAAAATTTTCATAATGAAATTTTTTCTATATAGAAAAATTTTCATAATGAAATTTTTTCTATATAGAAAAATTTTCATAATGAAATTTTTTCTATATAGAAAAATTTTCATAATGAAATTTTTTCTATATAGAAAAATTTTCATAATGAAATTTTTCCTATATAGAAAGGTTTTCATAATGAAATTTTTTCTATATAGAAAAATTTTCATAATGAAATTTTTTCTATATAGAAAGGTTTTCATAATGAAATTTTTTCTATATAGAAAAATTTTCATAATGAAATTTTTTCTATATAGAAAAATTTTCATAATGAAATTTTTTCTATATAGAAAAATTTTCATAATGAAATTTTTTCTATATAGAAAAATTTTCATAATGAAATTTTTCCTATATAGAAAGGTTTTCATAATGAAATTTTTTCTATATAGAAAAATTTTCATAATGAAATTTTTTCTATATAGAAAGGTTTTCATAATGAAATTTTTTCTATATAGAAAAATTTTCATAATGAAATTTTTTCTATATAGAAAAATTTTCATAATGAAATTTTTTCTATATAGAAAAATTTTCATAATGAAATTTTTTCTATATAGAAAAATTTTCATAATGAAATTTTTTCTATATAGAAAAATTTTCATAATGAAATTTTTTCTATATAGAAAAATTTTCATAATGAAATTTTTTCTATATAGAAAAATTTTCATAATGAAATTTTTTCTATATAGAAAAATTTTCATAATGAAATTTTTTCTATATAGAAAAATTTTCATAATGAAATTTTTTCTATATAGAAAAATTTTCATAATGAAATTTTTTCTATATAGAAAAATTTTCATAATGAAATTTTTTCTATATAGAAAAATTTTCATAATGAAATTTTTTCTATATAGAAAAATTTTCATAATGAAATTTTTTCTATATAGAAAAATTTTCATAATGAAATTTTTTCTATATAGAAAAATTTTCATAATGAAATTTTTTCTATATAGAAAAATTTTCATAATGAAATTTTTTCTATATAGAAAAATTTTCATAATGAAATTTTTTCTATATAGAAAAATTTTCATAATGAAATTTTTTCTATATAGAAAAATTTTCATAATGAAATTTTTTCTATATAGAAAAATTTTCATAATGAAATTTTTTCTATATAGAAAAATTTTCATAATGAAATTTTTTCTATATAGAAAAATTTTCATAATGAAATTTTTTCTATATAGAAAAATTTTCATAATGAAATTTTTTCTATATAGAAAAATTTTCATAATGAAATTTTTTCTATATAGAAAAATTTTCATAATGAAATTTTTTCTATATAGAAAAATTTTCATAATGAAATTTTTTCTATATAGAAAAATTTTCATAATGAAATTTTTTCTATATAGAAAAATTTTCATAATGAAATTTTTTCTATATAGAAAAATTTTCATAATGAAATTTTTTCTATATAGAAAAATTTTCATAATGAAATTTTTTCTATATAGAAAAATTTTCATAATGAAATTTTTTCTATATAGAAAAATTTTCATAATGAAATTTTTTCTATATAGAAAAATTTTAATAATGAAATTTTTTCTATATAGAAAAATTTTCATAATGAAATTTTTTCTATATAGAAAAATTTTCATAATGAAATTTTTTCTATATAGAAAAATTTTCATAATGAAATTTTTTCTATATAGAAAAATTTTCATAATGAAATTTTTTCTATATAGAAAAATTTTCATAATGAAATTTTTTCTATATAGAAAAATTTTCATAATGAAATTTTTTCTATATAGAAAAATTTACATAATGAAATTTTTTCTATATAGAAAAATTTTCATAATGAAATTTTTTCTATATAGAAAAATTTTCATAATGAAATTTTTTCTATATAGAAAAATTTTCATAATGAAATTTTTTCTATATAGAAAAATTTTCATAATGAAATTTTTTCTATATAGAAAAATTTTCATAATGAAATTTTTTCTATATAGAAAAATTTTCATAATGAAATTTTTTCTATATAGAAAAATTTTCATAATGAAATTTTTTCTATATAGAAAAATTTTCATAATGAAATTTTTTCTATATAGAAAAATTTTCATAATGAAATTTTTTCTATATAGAAAAATTTTCATAATGAAATTTTTTCTATATAGAAAAATTTTCATAATGAAATTTTTTCTATATAGAAAAATTTTCATAATGAAATTTTTTCTATATAGAAAAATTTTCATAATGAAATTTTTTCTATATAGAAAAATTTTCATAATGAAATTTTTTCTATATAGAAAAATTTTCATAATGAAATTTTTTCTATATAGAAAAATTTTCATAATGAAATTTTTTCTATATAGAAAAATTTTCATAATGAAATTTTTTCTATATAGAAAAATTTTCATAATGAAATTTTTTCTATATAGAAAAATTTTCATAATGAAATTTTTTCTATATAGAAAAATTTTCATAATGAAATTTTTTCTATATAGAAAAATTTTCATAATGAAATTTTTTCTATATAGAAAAATTTTCATAATGAAATTTTTTCTATATAGAAAAATTTTCATAATGAAATTTTTTCTATATAGAAAAATTTTCATAATGAAATTTTTTCTATATAGAAAAATTTTCATAATGAAATTTTTTCTATATAGAAAAATTTTCATAATGAAATTTTTTCTATATAGAAAAATTTTCATAATGAAATTTTTTCTATATAGAAAAATTTTCATAATGAAATTTTTTCTATATAGAAAAATTTTCATAATGAAATTTTTTCTATATAGAAAAATTTTCATAATGAAATTTTTTCTATATAGAAAAATTTTCATAATGAAATTTTTTCTATATAGAAAAATTTTCATAATGAAATTTTTTCTATATAGAAAAATTTTCATAATGAAATTTTTTCTATATAGAAAAATTTTCATAATGAAATTTTTTCTATATAGAAAAATTTTCATAATGAAATTTTTTCTATATAGAAAAATTTTCATAATGAAATTTTTTCTATATAGAAAAATTTTCATAATGAAATTTTTTCTATATAGAAAAATTTTCATAATGAAATTTTTTCTATATAGAAAAATTTTCATAATGAAATTTTTTCTATATAGAAAAATTTTCATAATGAAATTTTTTCTATATAGAAAAATTTTCATAATGAAATTTTTTCTATATAGAAAAATTTTCATAATGAAATTTTTTCTATATAGAAAAATTTTCATAATGAAATTTTTTCTATATAGAAAAATTTTCATAATGAAATTTTTTCTATATAGAAAAATTTTCATAATGAAATTTTTTCTATATAGAAAAATTTTCATAATGAAATTTTTTCTATATAGAAAAATTTTCATAATGAAATTTTTTCTATATAGAAAAATTTTCATAATGAAATTTTTTCTATATAGAAAAATTTTCATAATGAAATTTTTTCTATATAAAAAATTTTCATAATGAAATTTTAATTTCGAAATTAATAGAAAATATTCTGTATTTAATTATCACATAATTATTTAATCAATTAAATTTGTTTTATCTCTTAACCTCTAACAGAAATTCTTAAGTTCAGGGTTACTATTATTTTTCAATATTATAGTTTTGCTACGATTTATTTTGCTATCTCTTCTGCGAACACTCCAGCAACGCCCCTTAATTTCATTAACAATCTAATTTATATGTAACAAATAAATATTTCACAAAATTCCAAAATGTGACAAAATTTATTAAAATAAATAAATGATCGCGTGCAGATAAGGTGCAGCAGGAATTTTATATATTTTTATTTTTTATATGTTTTAATATTAAATCAATATAAGAATTTTATGGCTTCATGAGCTCAAGGATTTAGGGTTGATTTTCATGAAATTAATATAATATAAAAAGGATACTTAACACTAATAATGTGTGGTAATAGTGAGAGGGTTGGAATTAATTTAAATAATTTTGCAATGTTTATTAAATTTATATTATATTATGGAACATATGAAAGTTTTATTGGTCAAGGGAAACTGTTAATTGTATTTTTAAAAGAATTTTGACATGCCATGTTTTTTATGAAATTGATTAATGCGATGTTTTTTTCTTAAGAAATTCGGCAATGCGATGTTATTTTCTAAAGACTGAATTTTTTTTTAATTTTCTGAAGAAATTATATAATGCGATATCATTTTCTATTGAACGTATTCAATGCTTCTTCAAATATTAGCCAATGCGATGTTAATTTCCAAAGAATTTAGTAATTTCGAAGTTATTTTCTTTAAGTATTAGCCACTGCGATGTTATTTTTTGAAGAAATTATCCAATGCAATATCAATTTTTAAAGAACTTATTCAATGCGATATTATTTTCTTCAAATATTAGCCAATGCTATGTTAATTTCCAAAAAATTTAGTAATTTCTTTGTTATTTTCTTTAAATATTAGCAAATGTTATAGTCTTTTCTCAAGAAATTAGCTAAAACGATGTTATTTTCTAAAGAAATACCAAATGCGATGTTATTTTCTTGGGAAATCAGCTTATGCTATGTTGTTACTTGAAGAACTTATTCAATGCGATGTTATTTTCTTCAAATATTAGCCATTGCGATGTTATTTTTTGAAGAAATTATCCAATGCGATATCAATTTTTAAAGAACTTATTCAATTCAATATTATTTTCTTCAAATATTAGCCAATGCTATGTTAATTTCCAAAAAAATTAGTAATTTCGATGTTATTTTATTTAAATATTAGCAAATGTTATAGTCTTTTCTCAAGAAATTAGCTAAAACGATGTTATTTTCTAAAGAAATACCAAATGCGATGTTATTTTCTTGGGAAATCAGCTTATGCTATGTTGTTACTTAAAGAACTTATTCAATGCGATGTTATTTTCTTCAAATATTAGCCACTGCAATGTTATTTTTTGAAGAAATTATCCAATGCATTATCAATTTTTAAAGAACTTATTCAATGCGATATTATTTTCTTCAAATATTAGCCAATGCTATGTTAATTTCCAAAAAAAATAGTAATTTCGATGTTATTTTCTTTATATAATAGCAAATGTTATAGTCTTTTCTCAAGAAATTAACTAAAACGATGTTATTTTCTAAAGAAATACCAAATGCGATGTTATTTTCTTGGGAAATCAGCTTATGCTATGTTGTTACTTGAAGAACTTATTCAATGCGATGTTATTTTCTTCAAATATTAGCCATTGCGATGTTATTTTATTTATTTTCTTCAAATATTAGCCAATGCTATGTTAATTTCCAAAAAAATTTGTAATTTCGATGTTATTTTATTTAAATATTAGCAAATGTTATAGTCTTTTCTCAAGAAATTAGCTAAAACGATGTTATTTTCTAAAGAAATACCAAATGCGATGTTATTTTCTTGGGAAATCAGCTTATGCTATGTTGCTACTTGAAGAACTTATTCAATGCGATGTTATTTTCTTCAAATATTAGCCACTGCGATGTTATTTTTTGAAGAAATTATCCAATGCAATATCAATTTTTAAAGAACTTATTCAATGCGATAATATTTTCTTCAAATATTAGCCAATGCTATGTTAATTTCCAAAAAAAATAGTAATTTCGATGTTATTTTCTTTATATAATAGCAAATGTTATAGTCTTTTCTCAAGAAATTAGCTAAAACGATGTTATTTTCTAAAGAAATACCAAATGCGATGTTATTTTCTTGGGAAATCAGCTTATGCTATGTTGTTACTTGAAGAACTTATTCAATGCGATGTTATTTTCTTCAAATATTAGCCATTGCGATGTTATTTTTTGAAGAAATTATCCAATGCGATATCAATTTTTAAAGAACTTATTCAATGCAATATTATTTTCTTCAAATATTAGCCAATGCTATGTGAATTTCCAAAAAATTTAGTAATTTCGATGTTATTTTCTTTAAATATTAGCAAATGTTATAGTCTTTTCTCAAGAAATTAGCTAAAACGATGTTATTTTCTAAAGAAATACCAAATGCGATGTTATTTTCTTGGGAAATCAGCTTATGCTATGTTGTTACTTGAAGAACTTATTCAATGCGATGTTATTTTCTTCAAATATTAGCCACTGCGATGTTATTTTTTGAAGAAATTATCCAATGCAATATCAATTTTTAAAGAACTTATTCAATGCGATATTATTTTCTTCAAATATTAGCCAATGCTATGTTAATTTCCAAAAAAAATAGTAATTTCGATGTTATTTTCTTTATATAATAGCAAATGTTATAGTCTTTTCTCAAGAAATTAGCTAAAACGATGTTATTTTCTAAAGAAATACCAAATGCGATGTTATTTTCTTGGGAAATCAGCTTATGCTATGTTGTTACTTGAAGAACTTATTCAATGCGATATTATTTTCTTCAAATATTAGCCATTGCGATGTTATTTTTTGAAGAAATTATCCAATGCGATATCAATTTTTAAAGAACTTATTCAATGCAATATTATTTTCTTCAAATATTAGCCAATGCTATGTTAATTTCCAAAAAAATTAGTAATTTCGATGTTATTTTCTTTAAATATTAGCAAATGTTATAGTCTTTTCTCAAGAAATTAGCTAAAACGATGTTATTCTCTAAAGAAATACCAAATGCGATGTTATTTTCTTGGGAAATCAGCTTATGCTATGTTGTTACTATGATATTTTCTATAAAATTTAACCTCTGCGATGTTATTTTCCATAGAATTTTAGTAGTGCGATGTTATTTATCATAGGTGGAAAGGGTATAAGTTTGTGCTGATGTATGTAACTCATAGAAATATTTGTCTTAGACCCACCTTTTAGTATACCAATAGGCTTAGAATCACTTTTTGAGTCGATTTAGCGATGTCAGTCCGTCCGTCTGGCTGGCTGGACCCCCATGTAAACCTTGTAATCAAACTTCAGGTCGCAATTCTAAACATAATTTGATGAAATTTGGCACAAATCATTTTTTTGATAGTGGGACCATGACTATTGAAATTCGTCAAAATAGGTCCATTTTTTATGGTACCTCCCATAGGTCCCTATTCCCGAAATTGATATTTTGGCCACAAATATCAATATTTTTTCATGAAAATTAAAACCAAAAATGTAATAAATGTAAACCAAAATTAATGTACCAAAATTCGTTGAAATCGGTCCACATTTGACCATAGCACCAATACAAACACTTCTTTAAAAACGCACTAAATGCGACAAATACACTAAAATGCTCGTAAATCCGATGATAAAGAGAATTTTGAGTTTATTTTTTGCATACATAATTTTTGTGAAGACTGTAACCAATTTGCGAAATTTCGAAATAATCGGTCCACATTTGACCCTAGCTCTTATATAAGTTAAAATGACAGAAACAGCTTAAATATATAAGTTATGAGAAAATGTTTGTATGATGGCAAAATTTAGCAAATATTTGTCTTTATACAGGAAAAACAACACCTTTGATCTCAGTGGTGAAGGGTATCGTATGGTCGGGCTTGACAGACTATAGCACTTTCTTATTTGTTTTAATTAAGCCTTTGGTATTTTATTCCTCGTATTATTGTTTATTTTTTAGAATTCAAGAACTTTTGAAATATTCCTAAGTTCTCAATTTCTTATTCGAATTTCAAACATATGCCAATTTTATATTTCAAAATATTGCAAACATATTTTTTAAATGTAATTGATATTTTAATAACTCTATTAAGGTTTTTTATGCTCAATTTTATCATTTTTCATTCTAAAACAAATAAGTAATTTAAACTTTTAAGTATGTCAATGTAATGTTTAATGCAAAAAAACTAAAATTTTTTTATTTAACATTTGTTTAATTACAGACCCAGCAAAAAGCTCTTCTACAAACCTAAAGACTCAACCTATAATTTGTGTGTTGGAAACAATTTTGAAAAAACAAAAAAAAAAACTTTTTTGTGGTTCAACATTTTTTTGCGGTAATTTTTTTGAAAACCAGCAACGACGTTTTTAAACTCGTATGTGTTTGTTTTTGTTATATTGAGTGTAATTGAAAACCCTTTTTCATTACAATTTACACGAATTGACATTGACTTCAATTAATGAGCAAAAGAAACAGAGAGAACGAAGGAGAGAGACTAAGAAATTAAACAAACAATATTGAGCAAATTTCTTGAAATTATTAGCAGGAGCTTTGAATACCGGGGACCCTTAACAATGGAGTTAATAAACTAAAAACACCCCTTTGCTTTCTAAAACAAAGGGGGTTTTGTTAACAACCTCAGCCCACATTGGGTTTTTAGCAAATAAAGTGAATCATCGACACCCCAATTAAGAAATTTACCACCACCACCACCTTAAGAGCCAGAACCACAAAAACCTTCAAGGTTTATTTTTAATCAGAATTTTGGGGTTTTCGAAATTGTCAAACGGTAACCAAAATAATTACCACATCGTTTAAAAAAAAATAAGTTCAATAATTGCTGGAAATTTTTGTGAAACACTTTTGAAAAACTACACCCATCATCATCATCATCACATCAAAATGTTTAAATTACAAGCTCTATTTAACATCAACATGTCTGCAGCAAATACAAGAAGTATATCCGCAGCCACCACCATCACCACAAGCTCAGCCTCAAAAGCTGTAAAAAGTTTCAGTCTGCTTTGGTTAATTTCTATGGCTTATTTAATATGCCCCATCATGGCATGGATGCCTGATGTTAGACCAGATTTGCAATATAGTAAGTATTTTGCTACTGATTTTACATCTGTTTTAGTTTTAGATTTTGTTTTTTAACTCTTAATTTTCTAATTTCTAATTTAATTATAACCTGCTTGCAAACATAACGTGACCAATTAATTTTCCTTAGTTTTGCTCTGGTTTCCAATTTTTTATTCTTTTCTTCTCCAAACTTTGTCACGGGAGTTTGACAAATTATCTTGTATCAAAAATATTTAAATATGTTAAGATTTTTGTATTCAGTTTAATGACAGTGTATCGTGTTTAATGAAGGAAGTTAAAGCACGAAAAACCAGACCAATGTTCCAGTTATTAAGGCCATTGATCTACATACATAACGTGAGAAGATCATTTTTGAAATAAACATTTTCAATTTGAATCGAATAAATTTGAACTTATTTTATGAAGAAGAAATTGGCTTAGATTTTTTAGGGAAATTATTCAATGCAATTGGCATTTATTTTTAATGTACAACCATGGTTGGGATGGTTGGTTAGTTCATCATCTTCAGGAGGAGTATCCTAACATTTAGACTGATTAAAAACCTCGCATTATTACCTATTTTACAAACACAATCATTACGAATTATGTTTGTAAATCAAAGCCAAAATCTCAAATTATCATACTGAAGATGATGGCCTAGGTTAGATAGGCAGCCGATGATAATTCAACGTCATTTGGATCCTAGAAGCGGTGCCTTTATGGTAAATGACTAACCAAAGAGAAATTGGTTGTAACCACAAATATGTTTGGCTTTTACATGTAATAGACTGGGAAACAACCCAAACTTACTCAAATGTGTTCCCGTACAATTTTTTTAATAGAAATTGTTGTTTTTTGGCTAATTTCTGACAACTTTGGACTGTTTTGGGTAGTTTCGTTAGAGAACGGGAACAAACATATAATAGACTGAGAAATAATTATTTCTGAAATTTCTTATTTTATTTTCTATAGATTGCGATAATATTTTCTTTAGACATTAGCCAATGCGATATTAAGTTAGGTTTTTTTGACGGCCACATTGCAAAAAACTAGTATTCTATACAACAGGTCTGGCTAATAATAATAGATGATGTTTTGTGATCTCATTTTATCCTCATCACCTCAGCTTTTGTAAAAGTCATTTCTCGAAATCTTTAGCCTAACAATCAGGCAGAGCCCTGTCGTGACAGACACAAGTAGGGTAGAAGGGGGAGCATTTGCCACTTTTTTTAAAAAGTGCTCTAGGTTTCTTACCGTGAGAGTTATCACAACTTTTTTGTTCTTCATAGGTACCTATATATGTTAGCTTTAAACTGTGTTGGTTTAGATTGCCTACGGCTTTTCTTTATGCATCAAATTTAAAAAATAGCAAATTAACTAAAAGTGGCCAATGTGCCCCATCCATTAGGGACACTTTTGTCAATAAGTTTGGTACAAAAAAGAAGTAAAAACATTGTTGTAATAAAGTAAATTTTTATTTCTATAAAGCTTTAATATACAAAACAAACAAGAGTAGAGTAGTTTACTTAAGTATTGGGCAAATTTGAGATTAGGAATAAAATTTTTTAAACACACATTTTTTTGACAAATTTATCCCCAGGTGGCGGATATTAAAATTCCTCCCATTCACGGGTGTGGAACCAGGCGAGGAAACCCTTTTCAAGCGTGGGTGGTAAGCAATGGTGTCATTGCGAACCGTGCCATGGGCTTTACGGTCCGCAGTCGGGGGGAAATGTTAGACTGTGTTTCAACGGCGTATACCTTAACGCCTTCACAAGTATCTAGCTATTAATGCGTCAATGGGGGCCATTAAGTGGGCGACTCGTACTCGTGGGAATAAGTCAGTGCAATCAAAAAATAAAAATCAAAACAAAAGACAAAAAATTAATCGGACAGGACAACCTTAGACAGTTTCAGAATTAGACGAGACGCAGTAGGGAGGGACGAACTAGACGAACAGACCCTTGCCGACGTAAATGACAGCATTCTCCAACAGGCTTCTACTGACGGACTTAGCGGAAATGGAAGGTTTTTTGGATGATCTAATCTCATCCTATACGAATGGAGCCACTCAGATACTGGCTGGTGTCTCTGCGCCGTCTTGCTAAAACCAAAGGTCACTGATGTCAACATTAGCGAATTGTTTTTATTATTATGGTTTGGTAGAATATAGCGTTTTATGAATTAAATATTATGTTTTGACAGCCAATTAACTTACTAACCTAAAAATAGCGAACCCTTGTCAAATAGTTTAGTATTACACTGCGTATATATCTGTGGCAATATGGAAGAGTAGCTTAAGTCGACATAAGAGAGAATTGAGTTAAGGCGTTTATTGCATTGCAGAAGCACAGGTGCTTAAATGTGTTTAGTCCGTTTTAAAAAATTCGGGTTTTTGACAATGTTATGTACGTTTACTTTTTCGCTTAAGTTTTTTGAATCAATAATGCATTCATCAAAACAACTAATGTACACATATTTTTGGGTACATATTCATATTTTTCTTTCAACATATAACGATTTCGCTTAACTTCACTTAAGCTGTATAAATGTTGACCTTAAAAATATAAAGTCACTATTTTCAAACAACTTATGTTTACATAAAACTGCACAATATATACTTTTTATTTAAACAGAAACGCTTAAAGTTATTTAAGGTCTAGTTCAATGCAAATTTCAGTTCCAAAAAAGAGCTTAAGTAGAAAAAACGTAAAACCTTCGAATTTAACAATATTTTTTTTTTAATATTCATCCTTCTTCTCTAATAAACATGTTACCAACATATTAATTTATAAATTATTCTCAGAAATCAAGCAGAAGAAAAATTACACAAAATTGATGATATCTCAAAACTTCAGTTTTCGACTTAAGCTATTCTTCCATATTGCCACAAATATAGTAAGAAGATCATATGGAGTGAAATTTCTTTTGAACTGGCTTTAAAAAACCGAGGCACTTAAATGCTTCTTTCTACACTTGAAAAATGTGTCCAGTCCAACGGACATCACACTGAATTCTCATGCCTAAAACATCAAGCTTCTGATTCCTCAATATTTATCCCGGTTTAACGTTTCGTTTATGTGTTGTCTCATGGCCTCAATTTCTAAAAGGCATGGTCTCTAATTAAATGAGTATGAATGACAAATGTTGCTAGTATCTGCAAAAGAGTATATAAGATTTGGAAGTTTGACGTAGGAGGTCATTAAGGAATATAAGAAATAGGGTAGGAGAAAGAACGGAACTTTGCGGTACCCCTGAATTGATATTGAATTCGTTTGATGACATCCCATCTATAACAACTCTTATAGTGCGGTCCCTAAGAAAACTCGATATGCGAATATAATACATAAAAGTTAAGGTTGTTGAACATAGGGTGATTACGAGTTATCTTCTATCTTCGGGTTACATTGTAGTGCTGATTTTGTCATCACTTCTACGGAGAATATAGCCAATCCCACGCTTTTGTGCTTTTTAATTTCATTCTTAGTTATGATTTTGGTAATTTCAAGATGTTTTTATAATTTCAATTGTCCTATGTCGGTCACATTACTATGTTTAATTGCAATTATTTATGTGGTTATTTTTAATACTTTCTATCTCGTTTTTATTATTAAAATATTTATTGTTAAATTAATCATATTTTACTTTCTCTTTACAGAACAAGATAAAATTCTAGCCAAATTCTTTGGCAATACCACAGACTATTTCAAAGTATTGGATCATGATGATACAACGATTTTGGTTGGTGCTAGGTACGTGTGGTTTATTTTATTTTTACAATTTCTTATTTGTTTTTATAGAACAGAACATATTTATAATTACAATATAAAAGTAACTTAAGTAATTTATCTTTAATTACATAAAAATAGTATTTTCTGTTATCGTAGACATAAAATATTTAGCTTGAGGTTTTATATTTCCTGATTACAATTCTAATGAATTCCTAGAATCTGAGAAAATACCTTGAGTTCTTTTGTCTGATATCCAGAGAGACCGTCTAAAGTTATGCAAAATTTTAAGAATTTTGGCAGAGTATTTTCAAATTTTCTGATTAATTATTTAATTGTTTTGTCTAATTAAATTGTTTGGAATTTAAAAGATAATCAGGAAGTGGAATTTTTAGATGAACAATTTTATAACTTAATCTAAAAGGCTTAGAACATTTAAATAAGTAGACATTTTAAACTAATAAAACAAAATTATTTTAGTTTTCTTTACGACTTTTAATTAATTTCTTTATTTAGTAAATTATCTTTTTAAAATATCTTTATATAGAAGAAATTTCTGAGTAATTCTGTAAATATTTAAATTTCTTATAATTTATATACCCATTTTATCTTATTACATTTCAAAACTAAACATTGTAATTATACCCTACACCACCACCATAGGTGGAAAGGGTATATTAGGTTTGTGCTGTTGTTTGTAACGCATAAAAATATTGGTCTAAGAACCACCTTTTAGTAAATCAATCGACTCAGAATCACTCCCTGATTTGTTTTAACAAGGTCCGGCTGGTTATCCATGTAATATTGTTATCAATGTACAGTTCGCAACATTTTGGTCCAAGGACGATCCCTATAGTTTTTGGGCAAAATCGGATTACTATTTGATCATACCTCCCATACAAGACACATTCTCAAAAGTAGCTTAAATACCCATAAAAGCACAAAAACGCTTATAAATCTAAAGATAAATGCATTTTATTACTAAAACTTTGTACAGATAAATATTTTGTAAATATAAACCAATAAACGAAATTTGGTAACAATTGATCCACAATTGACTCTAGCTCCCATATCAGGCCTTTAGTCGGAAATTACATAAATCTAATTAAAACTCCAAATTTTGAAAAAAAAATAAAGCATATGTATATGTTTCTAAGACTTAAGGAAAACTTGTTAAAATGTTGGTCCATATTTGACCTTAGTAGTGAACGTATCATATAGTCGGATTTGACCGACTATAGCTTTTCTTAGTTGTTTTTAATACATATTTACTTAACTCATTAAATCTTATCTTCTTTAAACTAAACTATAACTTATCTCTTCCCATTTTTTAGAAACGTTATCTACAATATCAGCCTTAATGGTCTACGTGAAAACAATCGCATTGAATGGTACTCATCGGATGCTGATCGCGAGTTATGCGCTCTTAAGGGCAAACGTGAATCAGATTGTCACAATTATATCCGGGTGTTTGCTCGTCTCGACGAAGGACAAGTTTTAATATGCGGCACTAATTCCTATAAGCCCAGATGTCGTCATTATGCTCCCCTGATACTGGATGAAAATCAATCCACAACTTCTGCTCCTCCCACCTATGAAATTGTACGTGATGTCGAAGCCCAGGGTCTCTGTCCTTATAGTCCGGTACACAATAGTACTTATGCCTTTGCTGATGGCCAGTTATATAGTGCTACGGTAGCTGATTTTTCGGGTGGTGATCCTTTGATCTATCGTGAAAACTTACGTACCGAACAATATGATTTGAAGCAGCTGAATCAGCCAGCCTTTGTCGGTGCTATAGAACGTAACGGTTTTGTTATGTTCTTTTTCCGTGAAATTGCCATGGAGTTCATGAACTCTGGCAAGACTGTGTACTCTCGTGTGGGGAGAGTTTGTAAAAATGATAGGGGAGGCCCTTATACGTTGAATAAAAGTTGGACTTCCTTTTTAAAGGCCAGATTAAATTGTTCGGTGCCCGGTGACTTTCCGTTTTATTTCGATGAAATACGTAAGTTTATTTTTAATCATTTAATTTTTATGTTTGTTCCCTTACTCTAGCGAAACTACCCAAAACAGTCCGAAGTTGCCAGAAACTTAAAAAAAAAAAAAAAAACAACACTTTGTATTGAAAATTTTGCACGGGAACGCTTTTAAGTAAGTTTGGGTTGTTTCGTTAAAGTAAAGGAACACACTTTTTAATAGAAACTAGAAATTCCAAAACTTCTATTTAACAAAATTTCTTAATTCCTTAATTTCTCCTCCACAGAGGCCATTTCACCTGTAATCGAAAGTGGTACGAATCCTTTAGTTTATGCTGTCTTCACCACCTCCGTTAATGCCATACCCGGTTCAGCTGTATGCGCCTTCAATGTTGATGACATCATGGAAGCTTTCCAGGGTCGTTTTAAATCCCAAAAAGACAGTCAATCCCAATGGTTGCCCATACAAGAAGAACAAGTACCCGAACCTCGTCCAGGCCAGTGTGTAGAAGACTCCCGTACACTATCCTCGATAGCCGTTAACTTTGTTAAAAATCATCCCCTCATGGAAATGTCAGTGCCAGCTGTGTACTCGCGTCCTCTCCTAACCAAAGTGAATTTACATCACCGTCTCACCACCATAGCCATTGATCCTCAGGTGCAGGCTTTGAATGGTGAATATCATGATGTTATATATACCGGCACAGATGATGGCAAAGTTACCAAATTTATTAATATACCCACCGCCTCGAATGGTGGCACCTCGGCCAGCATTGATAATCTTAAAACTGTATTAATCTCAGAATTGCAAGTATT
This sequence comes from Stomorhina lunata, assembly GCA_933228675.1. NCBI lineage: Eukaryota > Metazoa > Arthropoda > Insecta > Diptera > Rhiniidae > Stomorhina > Stomorhina lunata. The sequence goes on from OW121744.1 coordinate 93,379,502, forward strand.
ACCTGTGGGAACGCCCGTACGTGAATTAGTTGTTTCCTCCAAGACTAATACCTTGTTGGTGGTAAGTGATGGCAGTCTCCTGACTGTTCCTCTGCATCATTGTGCCCACATAGTGGATTGTGCCAGTTGTTTGGGTCTGCAAGATCCCAACTGTGCCTGGGATCAACAGACTCACGAATGTAAAAGTCTTTCCATATCGAATCCTAAGTTCGGCACCAAAACATTCCTACAATCTTTGAATACCACCAAAAAGGCTGCCAAGAATTTATGTCCAAAATCGTCAACGCGAGGCACTGTTGTGGGAGATGGACCTGTTATTAATTTGGGAGCTGTTACCGATAACAATTTGGAATCTCACATCAACACTCAGGTGCATATTGAGGAAGATTTAGCCAAGAAACATGTTTATGCCAATGTTGGTTCTATTGGCGGTATCTCCAATCCCATTGTGCCTGATATAAGTGCTCCAGAATTAGATCTACCCACAGCAATGGGTGGTGATTTTCTGTTAAATAATTTTAATGATGAAAACAAAATTACATTGCACTCAGTGGATCCTCATGATTTAATGAATTCAGTTAATGGTAAGTTTTTGAATAGAAAATTTTAAATGTCATGGTTTTATTTTTGGTTTAATTTTTTCAGATCCGTTACATGCTACTGCTTTAGGCGAAGAACAAAAGCTTCAATTGGCTGGCAAAAGTTTCTATTGGGGCTTTGGTGCCTTAGCTTTAGCACTAGTTTTCATTATTGGTATGGTAGTGGGTTTACATGTATCCAAGCGCAATTGTAAACCACCCTCCATTCACAGTTCACATCGCAATCAGTTCAATTCAAATCCGTAAGTATTTAAAGCCATTTTAGTACATTTTCTCTTCTAGTTATGATCTAGTTTAGTTCTAGTTCAGTTCTAGTTCAGTTCTAGTTCAGTTCTAGTTCAGTTCTAGTTCAGTTCTAGTTCAGTTCTAGTTCAGTTCTAGTTCAGTTCTAGTTCAGTTCTAGTTCAGTTCTAGTTCAGTTCTAGTTCAGTTCTAGTTCAGTTCTAGTTCAGTTCTAGTTCAGTTCTAGTTCAGTTCTAGATCAGTTCTAGTTCAGTTCTAGTTCAGTTCTAGTTCAGTTCTAGTTCAGTTCTAGTTCAGTTCTAGTTCAGTTCTAGTTCAGTTCTAGTTCAGTTCTAGTTCAGTTCTAGTTCAGTTCTAGTTCAGTTCTAGTTCAGTTCTAGTTCAGTTCTAGTTCAGTTCTAGTTCAGTTCTAGTTCAGTTCTAGTTCAGTTCTAGTTCAGTTCTAGTTCAGCTCTAGTTCAGTTCTAGTTCAGTTCTAGTTCAGTTCTAGTTTAGTTCTAGTTCAGTTCTAGTTCAGTTCTAGTTCAGTTCTAGTTCAGTTCTAGTTCAGTTCTAGTTCAGTTCTAGTTCAGTTCTAGTTCAGTTCTAGTTCAGTTCTAGTTCAGTTCTAGTTCAGTTCTAGTTCAGTTCTAGTTCAGTTCTAGTTCAGTTCTAGTTCAGTTCTAGTTCAGTTCTAGTTCAGTTCTAGTTCAGTTCTAGTTCAGTTCTAGTTCAGTTCTAGTTCAGTTCTAGTTCAGTTCTAGTTCAGTTCTAGTTCAGTTCTAGTTCAGTTCTAGTTCAGTTCTAGTTCAGTTCTAGTTCAGTTCTAGTTCAGTTCTAGTTCAGTTCTAGTTCAGTTCTAGTTCAGTTCTAGTTCAGTTCTAGTTCAGTTCTAGTTCAGTTCTAGTTCAGTTCTAGTTCAGTTCTAGTTCAGTTCTAGTTCAGTTCTAGTTCAGTTCTAGTTCAGTTCTAGTTCAGTTCTAGTTCAGTTCTAGTTCAGTTCTAGTTCAGTTCTAGTTCAGTTCTAGTTCAGTTCTAGTTCAGTTCTAGTTCAGTTCTAGTTCAGTTCTAGTTCAGTTCTAGTTCTAGTTCAGTTCTAGTTCAGTTCTAGTTCAGTTCTAGTTCAGTTCCAGTTCATTTCTAGTTCAGTTCTAGTTCAGTTCTAGTTCAGTTCTAGTTCAGTTGTAGTTCAGTTCTAGTTCAGTTCTAGTTCAGTTCTAGTTCAGTTCTAGTTCAGTTCTAGTTCAGTTCTAGTTCAGTTCTAGTTCAGTTCTAGTTCAGTTCTAGTTCAGTTCTAGTTCAGTTCTAGTTCAGTTCTAGTTCAGTTCTAGTTCAGTTCTAGTTCAGTTCTAGTTCAGTTCTAGTTCAGTTCTAGTTCAGTTCTAGTTCAGTTCTAGTTCAGTTCTAGTTCAGTTCTAGTTCAGTTCTAGTTCAGTTCTAGTTCAGTTCTAGTTCAGTTCTAGTTCAGTTCTAGTTCAGTTCTAGTTCAGTTCTAGTTCAGTTCTAGTTCAGTTCTAGTTCAGTTCTAGTTCAGTTCTAGTTCAGTTCTAGTTCAGTTCTAGTTCAGTTCTAGTTCAGTTCTAGTTCAGTTCTAGTTCAGTTCTAGTTCAGTTCTAGTTCAGTTCTAGTTCAGTTCTAGTTCAGTTCTAGTTCAGTTCTAGTTCAGTTCTAGTTCAGTTCTAGTTCAGTTCTAGTTCAGTTCTAGTTCAGTTCTAGTTCAGTTCTAGTTCAGTTCTAGTTCAGTTCTAGTTCAGTTCAAGTTCAGTTCTAGTTCAGTTCTACTTCAGTTCTACTTCAGTTCTAGTTCAGTTCTAGTTCATAGGTAATGTTTTTTTTTTTTATAAAATAGTCGCTAAAATCCTACTTCTTCCATATTAAAAATTTTAATGAAAACACTTTCTTCTTGGAAAGATCGTAGAAAAAATATTCCCTTTGTATAAGTGTTTTCCTATATAAAAGAGTGAAACTTTTCGAATAGAAAATATTCTAGTTTGAGTGTTTTCGTATTGTAATCTCTATTTAGGGAGTGTTTTTATATAGAAAATGTGGAAAATGAAAGAAGTTGAAACTGAAAATGTTTGTGTTTACTTTTGTTCAGTCGATAATCTGAGCTTTTACCTTTGATTTACAAACATAATTCGTAATGATTGTGTTTGTAAAATCGGTAATAATGCGAGGTTTTCGATCTGTCTAAAAGTAGGGGGATTATCCCTGAAGATGATGGCCTAACCAACCTCTACAAAATTTTTTTGGATTTTATCAATAAATTGTCTATTACATTAATAAATAAATGTAATAGACTGGGATTAAGTGTGAATAATTTTTCTTCTGATGATTTATTCATGTAAAAATGTTTCCTTTTTTCCTTTCTTTTAGAACATTTGGCCTTAAACATGGCAAAGATATCAATCTGCTCATGAACACCAATCACTATTGTCATCCCGGAAAGCCTAGCTTGGATTTAGAAAAGGATCGTAGTCATGAGTGTAAAAATTCAACAGAGAATCTGGAAAAGGAATTGCCCTGCAAAACTTCAACATTAACAAAAGTTAAACGCACATACATATGATTAAACTCCCGCATGCTGGCAACTTCATGTTAATACTCTGGATTTTCGAATAGAAATTAAAAAGGGTAACAAAAAATCATACAAACACACACATGTTTTTTTAGTGAAATTTTTTATACAAACAATTTTTTTTTGTTTTAATTAGTTTAAACATTATTTTTTTTTTTAATTTTACAAACGACGAATTTCTCTTTTTTGTAATGAGTTGAAGATAGAGACGAAATTGATCGTGAGATTTAGAAAAAAGGATATATATTCGAATAGAGTTTTTGATTATGGAATCTAAACTATTGTATAGTTTAGCAAAATTATAACAAGGAAGTGTTTGGTTCTTAAAAAACCCGACTAATGTTTTCTTTAAAAGTTATTTTAAAATATTTTGTAAATTATTTGTATTATATTATAATCTACTTATTTTTTGTTTGGACAATGACGAAAAACACAGATTTCTGTTTTAAAAAGAAATTCTACAAAAGAAAAACAAAAACTTTACTTGAATTTATTATCCTTTTTATTAAAGTTTTTGAAAAATATTAGACTTTTTTTAATATTTGTTAATAATTTTATTTTTATATAATTCCCTTAAGTTTCCCTTTTGTTTTTGAAAAGAGAATTTCGTTTTTAGGCTCTTTTTTATATACAATATATAGATTAAACAAATATTTGATGATGATAACCAGATTTAACAAACAAAAAAGAAAACGTTTGAAACGTTTTTAAACTTAAACCGTTTTTTATATATAAATAGTCTAGTTTTTTAAAAGGGAGTCTATAGTTTTTATATATGTATACAAAACAGTGAATTATTTTTATATATTTAATTAAACAATAACTAAATTAAGCTAACCTAGTGTTATTATATATAATTAATTTTAATATGAATGAGTATGAATAGAAATATCTACATTTAAGCTTAAGTACAAATTAAGTATGTTTTAGAATTTTTTATATGATATCTACATAATATGTAGTCTTACGTAAAAAGATAACAACAAAAAAATCTCGAAAATTAATATGTTTAAATATGATGATAATTTATTTATAGAAAACATATCGTTTTTAAAATGTCTCTTAATGAAACTGACAAATATTTGTATATTAATGATGAAAACACTTTTGATACATACATGTTTTTTATAAAGAAAAAAAAGAGCAAATAAAACAAAAACTTTTTTAAACGAACTATAAACGAAATGTTTTAAAAGAGGAAATCTTAAAAAAAGTTATAACATGTTAAAATGAGAGAGAGAGAGAGAGAAGCGGGTTTTTGTAAAGAAATGATAAGCTCTCTTGAGTGTTTTTTTGAAACAAAATAGACTGTTCTAGTTCAGTTCAGTTCTAGTTCAGTTCTAGTTCAGTTCTAGTTCAGTTCTAGTTCAGTTCTAGTTCAGTTCTAGTTCAGTTCTAGTTCAGTTCTAGTTCAGTTCTAGTTCAGTTCTAGTTCAGTTCTAGTTCAGTTCTAGTTCAGTTCTAGTTCAGTTCTAGTTCAGTTCTAGTTCAGTTCTAGTTCAGTTCTAGTTCAGTTCTAGTTCAGTTCTAGTTCAGTTCTAGTTCTAGTTCAGTTCTAGTTCAGTTCTAGTTCAGTTCTAGTTCAGGTCTAGTTCAGTTCTAGTTCAGTTCTAGTTCTAGTTCAGTTCTAGTTCAGTTCTAGTTCAGTTCTAGTTCAGTTCTAGTTCAGTTCTAGTTCAGTTCTAGTTCAGTTCTAGTTCAGTTCTAGTTCAGTTCTAGTTCAGTTCTAGTTCAGTTCTAGTTCAGTTCTAGTTCAGTTCTAGTTCAGTTCTAGTTCAGTTCTAGTTCAGTTCTAGTTCTGGTTCAGTTCTAGTTCAGTTCTAGTTCAGTTTTAGTTTAGTTTTAAAAAGAAATTCTACAAAAGAAAAACAAAAACTTTACTTGAATTTATTATCCTTTTTATTAAAGTTTTTGAAAAATATTAGACTTTTTTTAATATTTGTTAATAATTTTATTTTTATATAATTCCCTTAAGTTTCCCTTTTGTTTTTGAAAAGAGAATTTCGTTTTTAGGCTCTTTTTTATATACAATATATAGATTAAACAAATATTTGATGATGATAACCAGATTTAACAAACAAAAAAGAAAACGTTTGAAACGTTTTTAAACTTAAACCGTTTTTTATATATAAATAGTCTAGTTTTTTAAAAGGGAGTCTATAGTTTTTATATATGTATACAAAACAGTGAATTATTTTTATATATTTAATTAAACAATAACTAAATTAAGCTAACCTAGTGTTATTATATATAATTAATTTTAATATGAATGAGTATGAATAGAAATATCTACATTTAAGCTTAAGTACAAATTAAGTATGTTTTAGAATTTTTTATATGATATCTACATAATATGTAGTCTTACGTAAAAAGATAACAACAAAAAAATCTCGAAAATTAATATGTTTAAATATGATGATAATTTATTTATAGAAAACATATCGTTTTTAAAATGTCTCTTAATGAAACTGACAAATATTTGTATATTAATGATGAAAACACTTTTGATACATACATGTTTTTTATAAAGAAAAAAAAGAGCAAATAAAACAAAAACTTTTTTAAACGAACTATAAACGAAATGTTTTAAAAGAGGAAATCTTAAAAAAAGTTATAACATGTTAAAATGAGAGAGAGAGAGAGAGAAGCGGGTTTTTGTAAAGAAATGATAAGCTCTCTTGAGTGTTTTTTTGAAACAAAATAGACTGTTCTAGTTCAGTTCAGTTCTAGTTCAGTTCTAGTTCAGTTCTAGTTCAGTTCTAGTTCAGTTCTAGTTCAGTTCTAGTTCAGTTCTAGTTCAGTTCTAGTTCAGTTCTAGTTCAGTTCTAGTTCAGTTCTAGTTCAGTTCTAGTTCAGTTCTAGTTCAGTTCTAGTTCAGTTCTAGTTCAGTTCTAGTTCAGTTCTAGTTCAGTTCTAGTTCAGTTCTAGTTCAGTTCTAGTTCAGTTCTAGTTCTAGTTCAGTTCTAGTTCAGTTCTAGTTCAGTTCTAGTTCAGGTCTAGTTCAGTTCTAGTTCAGTTCTAGTTCAGTTCTAGTTCAGTTCTAGTTCAGTTCTAGTTCAGTTCTAGTTCAGTTCTAGTTCAGTTCTAGTTCAGTTCTAGTTCAGTTCTAGTTCAGTTCTAGTTCAGTTCTAGTTCAGTTCTAGTTCAGTTCTAGTTCAGTTCTAGTTCAGTTCTAGTTCAGTTCTAGTTCAGTTCTAGTTCAGTTCTAGTTCAGTTCTAGTTCAGTTCTAGTTCAGTTCTAGTTCTGGTTCAGTTCTAGTTCAGTTCTAGTTCAGTTCTAGTTCAGTTCTAGTTCAGTTCTAGTTCAGTTCTAGTTCAGTTCTAGTTCAGTTCTAGTTCAGTTCTAGTTCAGTTCTAGTTCAGTTCTAGTTCAGTTCTAGTTCAGTTCTAGTTCAGTTCTAGTTCAGTTCTAGTTCAGTTCTAGTTCAGTTCTAGTTCAGTTCTAGTTCAGTTCTAGTTCAGTTCTAGTTCAGTTCTAGTTCTGGTTCAGTTCTAGTTCAGTTCTAGTTCAGTTCTAGTTCAGTTCTAGTTCAGTTCTAGTTCAGTTCTAGTTCAGTTCTAGTTCAGTTCTAGTTCAGTTCTAGTTCAGTTCTAGTTCAGTTCTAGTTCAGTTCTAGTTCAGTTCTAGTTCAGTTCTAGTTCTAGTTCAGTTCTAGTTCAGTTCTAGTTCAGTTCTAGTTCAGTTCTAGTTCAGTTCTAGTTCAGTTCTAGTTCAGTTCTAGTTCAGTTCTAGTTCAGTTCTAGTTCAGTTCTAGTTCAGTTCTAGTTCAGTTCTAGTTCAGTTCTAGTTCAGTTCTAGTTCAGTTCTAGTTCAGTTCTAGTTCAGTTCTAGTTCAGTTCTAGTTCAGTTCTAGTTCAGTTCTAGTTCAGTTCTAGTTCAGTTCTAGTTCAGTTCTAGTTCAGTTCTAGTTCAGTTCTAGTTCAGTTCTAGTTCAGTTCTAGTTCAGTTCTAGTTCAGTTCAAGTTCAGTTCTAGTTCAGTTCTAGTTCAGTTCTAGTTCAGTTCTAGTTCAGTTCTAGTTCAGTTCTAGTTCAGTTCTAGTTCAGTTCTAGTTCAGTTCTAGTTCAGTTCTAGTTCAGTTCTAGTTCAGTTCTAGTTCAGTTCTAGTTCAGTTCTAGTTCAGTTCTAGTTCAGTTCTAGTTCAGTTCTAGTTCAGTTCTAGTTCAGTTCTAGTTCAGTTCTAGTTCAGTTCTAGTTCAGTTCTAGTTCAGTTCTAGTTCAGTTCTAGTTCAGTTCTAGTTCAGTTCTAGTTCAGTTCTAGTTCAGTTCTAGTTCAGTTCTAGTTCAGTTCTAGTTCAGTTCTAGTTCAGTTCTAGTTCAGTTCTAGTTCAGTTCTAGTTCAGTTCTAGTTCAGTTCAAGTTCAGTTCTAGTTCAGTTCTAGTTCAGCCTTTATCAATAAATTGTTTATTACATAAATAATTGTAATAGATAGGGATCAAGTGGAAATAACTTTTCTTTTTCTTTATGGTTCTCGTTTTTGTTCCATTTCTCGCTAGCGATTAGTTCTTTCTCCTTTTAACATGTTTTAACTTCAATACAATACCCACAATTTTACAAATACAAGTATTTTTTTTAATAAAACAACTTTATTAGACTGATCATTTACTATATAAAGCTTTTTTATAGCAAATATTTAGCACACATTTTATATACACACCTAAACGCGCGTAAAGGAGAATTATGTCCCTACCTAACACGAATAGAACGTAAACATTTTCGAATTACATTTCGAATTCCGAGGTCTTACTCCCGGTTTGAAATTAAATTACCAAGCAATTTTTAATTTAAAAGAAAACTATTTTTAAGGATGCTAAAAACAAACTATGGTCGATATTTATGTTTAATTTAAGTTGAAAACTTTCGACAAATTTCAGCATTCGAAAAACCCATGGGAACAAAATGATTTGAAACTGTTTGAAATCCTAAAGGTTTTTTTTCTTTGTCCTACTCTCATGAGTTCTAAGAAAGTATTAAGTTAACTTAAGTTAACCTTAAGTATTTTAGCCGTTATTCTGGTCAATAACTTTTTATAGTTGGAAGCTAATTAAATGCCCATATTTTAATTGAGACCCCCGCCCTTAATATGTTTTAAAACGTTATATTAAGTAGTTTTGAAAATGTGTGTTTAGAAATTTAGACTAACCTCCAAAACCATTCAATCCATGTCTTACACTTAAGAATTGGTGGCAAGATGTTTAATAAGAGGAACTATGTAAAGAAAAAGTTTATCTTTGGTATACCAAAAACTAATATAAAGATGTTGCACTTCCATACATTGATTTGCCGTATGGTCGTTTTGAAAAATCCCATAAAAATTAAAGTAAACCGCTTTTACTCTAATTCGGAAACAACTAATGGAGGCCATTATCCACGAGAGAAAGCTAAGGCACACACACGTGCTCATGAAATGTATATTTGTTTGTGCGTTTATGTGTTTTTCATTTTCACATTTGACAAAAAAATTAATGTAGTGCAGTATCTTTATATTACAAAGTCTTTGGTTGTACCATAATTTGAAGAATATTTTCGTTTATAAAAATTCTGACTACAAATATTCTCAAGTGTTTTAAACTTTTGCCACAAATTCTTTCCCCTAACATTTCTTCTCATTGTATACTTAAAAAAAAATATTAATCTAACTAATCAATAACTGAAATTTTAAATGATATCAAATAGAAAAACGGAATTGATTTTAAGTTCAAATACAAATCAATCATTTGCTGCAATAACGTCATAAAACATAAACTAAAGATTCAATACATATTAGATCTTACATATCCGACTTTCTGAAAAGTACAGAATCGCATTGATAATTTAATTAAATTTGTCACAGATTCATATTTTGGTCCAAGGACGATTCCTATACTTTTTGGTTAAAATCGGATCACTATTTCGGGTACCTCTTATAGGAATGCCTTCCCGGAATATAGTTTTTGGCCTTTACAGCCACAAATTCAATTGTATTTTGATAATATGTTGCATAAATGTTGCTTATAGTAACTAAAAGCAGTGTACCAAATTTTGTAGGAATCGGCCCATATTAGACAATACCTTCCATACAAGGCTTATTCACAAAAGTCTTAAAAATACCCAGAAAAGCACAAAAATGCTTATAAACCTAAATTTAAATGCATTTTATTACTTAAGTGCACAGATAAATATTTTCTATGTGTAAACCGATAACCGTTATAATTTGGTAAAAATCGATCCTCAATTGATCCTAGCTCCCATATCAGTCCTTAGCCGAAAATGACATAAATCTACGGAAATCTCGAAATTTTGAAAAAAAAATAGAACCGACTATAGCTTTTTTTACTCGTTTTTAATTGACTTTTATGAAATTATAACGAAACTACTCAAACCGGTCCGAAGTTACCCGGAGTTACATACCCTTTTGTGTTTCCGTACTCTGTTATGGTTTGAGTATTTGCTAAATTGTAAGACTAACCAGTATTGAGTAAGGGAATACAATTTGGTGAGTTTTGGGTAACTTCGGACTGTTTTGGGTAGTTTCGATATCGTACGGGAACACAACAATTAAACGGCATATTCAATTTTGTATCATTTTACTTTTGATAAAATTTAAAAATTCTCTATAAAAAGTGAATTTTAGAAGTGTTCGCCTTAAAAACTGAATTTTGAAAAAATTTACTATAAGAAGTTAATTTTCATAGAATTTATATAAGAAATTCACTTTTTAAGTACTTAAAAAGTGAATTTTTGAATTTTCAAAAAAATTTACTTTAAAAGTGAATTTTTGAAAAATTTACTTAAAATATAAATTTTTGAATTTTCGAAAAATTTACTTAAAAAGTGAATTTTTGAATTTTCGAAAAAAAGTCACTTAAAAAGTGAATTTCGAAAAATTAAAAAAATTTAGTATATTTTGAATTGTTGATTTTTTGAAAAATTAACTTTAAAAGTGAATTTTTGAATTTTCAAAAAATTTTCTTAAAAATTATTTTTTGAATTTTCTAAAAATTTGCTTAAAAAGAAAATTTTTGGAAAATTCGAAAAATTTAGTAAATTTTTAAAACATTGAATTTTTGAAATATTTCCTTAAAAAGTGAATTTTTGAATTTTCGAAAAATTTACTTAAAAAGTGAATTTTTTCAAAATTCAAAATTCCAAAAATTTTGTTAATTTTTGAAACATTGAAATTTTGAAATATTTACTTAAAAAGATATTTTTTTGGAAAATTCGAAAAATTTAGTGAATTTTTAAAACATTGAATTTTTGAAATATTTGCTTTAAAATTGAATTTTCGAAAAATTTACTTAAAAAGTGAATTTTTTGAAAATTCAAAATTCGAAAAATTTTGTTAATTTTTGGAATATTAACTTAAAAAAATAAATTTTTGAATTTTCGAAAAATTTACTTAAAAAGTGAATTTTTTAATAATTTACTTAAAAAGTAAATTTTTGAAGTATTAAAAATTCGAAAAATTTTTTGAATTGTCGAATTTTTAAAAAATTTTCTTCAAAAGTAAATTTTTGATTTTTGAAAAAATTTACTTAAAAAGTGAGTTTTAGAAAAATGAACTTTTGAAAAATTTAAAATTCGAAAAATTTAATGAATTTTTGAAAAATTTACTTAAAAAGTGAATTTTTGTAAAAAATGCAATCTAAAATGTGAATATTTAAAAAAATCTACTACTTGAAAAGTGAATTTTTGAAAAATTAACTTAAAAAGTGAATTTTGGAAAAATTTACTCAAATATTAAAGTTTTGAAAAATTTACTTAAAAAATTTCGGATTTCAAAAAATTGACTTCTTAAGTGAATTTTTGAAATTTTCGAAAATTTGACTTAAAAAGTAAATTTAAAAAAAAATTTACTCAAAAGTGAATTTTTAAAAAAATTTAAAAAGTTTAATTTTCAAAAAAAAGTGAATTTTTGAAAAATTTAACTTAAAAAGGGAATTTTTGAAGAATTCAATCTAAAATGTGAATTAAAAAGAAAAAATCTACTATAAAAGAATTTTTTTAAATAAAATTTTTTACAAAAAATTAATATTAATGTAATAATTTTTTAAAAATTTTATTTTTTTTTAAATTTTTTATAAAATGTAAATGGATTTCTTGAAATGATAAGTAAATTTTAAAAATTTCATTTTTTGGCTTAAAAATTTGATTTTTTCTCAAAAATTTGATTTTTTCTCAAAAATTTTATTTTTTTCAAAAATTTTATTTTTTTTATTGATTTTTTTCTCAAAAATTTATTTTTTTTTCAAAAATTTGTTTTTTTCTCAAAAATTGTAAATAATATGTAAACTTAAAAAATTTTATTTATTTCAAAAATTTTATTTTTTTTTTTTAAATTTTATTTTTTTTTCAAAAATTTAATTTTTTTCTTAAAAATTTGACTATTTTTCTCAAAAATTTACCTTTTAAAATTGAATTTACCTCAAGTAGGACATTGTCGAATCTTAGCTGAAAAACTGATTATTATGATTTATGACATTATTGCAGCAACTGAGCGAAATGATTGCAAAAAAAACAAATAAATTAAAACCCAAAATGAAAGGAAAATTAAGCACAAATAAACACAGGAATATGAAAAATATATAAATTTTATAACACAAATAGGACTGTTCTGAAAAAGCCTTTTCCGCATAAACCGAAATCATAAAAAAATTAATTGTTAAACTTTTTTTTAGAATTTGTTTAATACAAAAAAGTTTGAGTTTTATGTGAAAATAGGCTAGATCTAAAGAAATTGAAACTAAATCGTGGAATATATTAATGGATTTAAACCTTTCAATTTTATCAGGTTTTCAATTTCATTAGATTTAGAATTTTTAGAACAGAGTCGCACAAGTCGAGGCCTTTTTTAAATACCGCAACAAATTTTGGCAAAGAATTTTTAAATTAAAGACTGTTTGAAAAATTATGAAATTAAAAGCAATTTTAGATAAAATTAAAGAAAAACAAATTTGATTTGGATTATAAGAAAAAAAATTAAAAAAACCCTGAAAAGGTTCAAAATATTACAAAAATCAGCTGATAGATTTTGAAGTAGAAAAATAAAAAAATAATATAAAAAAATCTTTCAGCTTAAAAAATAAATATGGCCTTATTGTCAATTAAAAAAAAATAAAACAAAATAAAAATAAAGATTTTTGAAAATTTAAATTTTTGAAAATATAAATATTTTTGTATGAAAAAAAAAATTTGTATGTTAAAAAATATTTTTGTATTATATATTTTTGTACAACATCATAAATTTAAATTTGTAAAAAATTTATAAAAAAAGCTCAAATTTTCAAATAATTAACTTAATATTAAAAATAATAATATTAACAAAAAAGCATGTCCGTCCCACTAATTTTTAACAAAATAAAGAAAAAAAATAATATAAAAAATAAATAGATTTTGTGTTATTAATAAAAAAAATAATTTTAAAACTATAATTAAGCTTAAAATTAATTTAGATTTTAATTAAATATAAATATTAAACTATTTAGTCTAAATAATTTGTATAAAATTAGATTTTAAATAATTATGTAATCAATAATTGTAAATAATTCTAAGCCAGTTTTAGTTTGATTTCTCCTTTTTTGTCTAATTCAAACTTATTATTTCTTAAAAAATGTTAAACTTAAATTTTTTAAAATTTTTCCAAATTGAAAAAAAAAATAAAATTTTCTTTAAAAAAAATTTAATTATTCTTAAAAAAAATATTGAAAAAAATGAAACAAAAACCTTGTTGTGATAGCTTGTATTTGTAATTTTTTTAATTTAATTTTTTTGTCTCCCAATTTTTGCTAATAATAATTTTCTTTCTTTTTTTTTAAAGCAGTTGATTATTTTTTTAAATTCTTTAAATTAATTTGTAGTTTATTTAGCAAGCTAAGTTTTAAAAGTCTTCCTTCCCTTTGCTTGTGGTTAAGAGAAAAAGAGCTTAGCTTAACTAAATTGGTATTTTGATAAAGAAATTCTGAGATTTTAAATTTTATTTTACAACTGCTTGTCAAGGCTAATTTTTATGTTTAATTATATTAAATAATGCTACATATACATATATTTGTTTTAATGTGTTTTATTTTAAAATGTTTAAAATAAAAAGTCGTATCTTTTAAATAAAGAAAAAAAAATTATATTAAAAAGAAACATGTTTTTTTATTTTAAAAAGTATTATTTCCCTCACAAAAATATTTGAAATTTAATCTCTAAAGAATAAATTTCTACATTATAAAATATATACTTCGAACTTTCTCTACGAAAAATATTTTAAAATATTACTTTTGTATGGTAATAAAAAAATTCTACGATATTCATTCGTTTATTCGAACATACTCTCTAAAAATCTGTATTTCCACATAATTTCAAATTTAATTTTTTTAGAATTCCAATAACTTCTTCAATTTGTGAATGCCCTTAATCATAAACCAGTTTCTATCGATGTCACAAACCTTTTCATTTATCTACATTTGTCATCATTTCACTATGAATGTTAGTCATTTAAAATGTAACGTTTGCTCCTCCAAGTTGTAAACAATCTTCTAAAACAGTTTCTATCCAAGTCACAAACCTTTTTAATTTACAGCATTTGTCATCATTTCATAGTGAATGTCAAAAAAGTTGTGTTTTCGAAACAATTTTTGAACCATTTTTGCTACAGAAAAAGGCTCTTAGAGCTGGTTCATGATATGCCACCAATAATTTCTTAAACAAATTTGTTAAAATAATCAAAAAGTTCATATATAAAACGTTTTTTCTTTCATAAACTTGTATATCTGAAGCATCCTGTAACAACTCTTAAAAGTATTTCTGTTATATTTCTTATACAACTCTGTTTTTGTTTATTAACAGCTGGGCTATCAGTTCACAGTAAATTCTAACAAGCATTTTATTTAGGGTTTGGTGTAAAATTTAAATTTTACATTTTCTGGTCTATTTACCCACAAAATTCCAAATTAATAATGAAATTATTGACAGAAAGTGAGTTATTATTTCAATATAAAAAGATTTAATCGTTAATTAAAACAATTTCCAACAGATGCCACCGGCAAACTCTTGATCAGATGCGAAGACGATGAAGAGGGAGAACAACATCCTCACTGTCCCCATGGACCCACTTTGTTGTTTTATTATGAGGACACGGGTCCCAAAGAGGGTTATTATGCCTGTGCGGCATACAGAGATAAGAAGTTGTGCTCCTATCATTTGCCGGCCAAGGATTTGGCTACCAAACATTTGAATCGGGTGTACGATGTCAGTACATTGCAGTTAAGGAATTTACGAGAAAAGGTAGGTTGATTGGTTTGGATAACGTCTTTGATTCTGAAAAGTAGTGCGGCATATATTGATCAGTAGTTGGGTTCCTATCATTATACCTTTCACCACCACATATGGAAAGGGTCATAGACCCACCTTGAGGTCTATCCTGAGTCGATTTAATTATGTCAGTCCGTCCGTCTGAACGGTTGGCTGGCTGGACCCCCATGCAAAGCTTGTAATCGAATTTGAGGTAATCTAAAGATACTTTTTATACCCTTCACCAATAGGTGAAAGGGTATTATAAGTTTGTGATTCCGTTTGTAATTTTTTTATTTGTGATCGTAGACCCCATAAAAATTATACCGATCGACTCAGAATCGGGAGGAGAATCGATTAAGCGATGTCCGTCTGTCTGTCTGTCTGTCCGTCCGTCTGTCTGTCTGTCTGTTGAAATCAAGTTTCTGAAGCCCCTGGAGGATGGACTTACATAAATTATATATCGGATTTTAGGAAATTCTCCCGCAATGAACGCTATTAAATTTCATTAAAATCGGTTTATAAACACCGAAAATATCGAAAAAATACCAAAAATTAGACGAAAATTTGAAAATTTTTGATTGAAACACACTTTTAAATAACAAGAGAAAAAAGATACTCCTGGTGTACATGTGATAATATGTTATATATCAGATTGTAGGAAATATTTTCCCAAAGCACTCTGTAAAATTTTATCAAAATCGGTTCATAAACAACTGAGATATCGCCAAAATACTGAATTTGATGTATCGCAAATTGCCCAAAGTACACATTAGAGAATGTTTGTTGAAAAAATTAAATGCAGAAATAGGAAAAACTATCCTCCTTTAGTACGGACCTACATAAATTTTATATCAGATTTTAGGAAATTCCCCCACCAAGCACGTTATTAAATTTTATCAAAAGCGGTCTATAAACAATTGAGATATCGCCATAACACTACATTTGATGTACAGCAAATTGCCCAAAGTACGTGTCTAAGAAATTTTGTTTACATTTTGTAAGTATTGTTTCAGCGATATCTCAGGTGTTTATGGACCGATTGTGATGAAATTTGACATCGTTCTTTATGGGAGCATTTTCTAAAATCTGATATATATACTCCACAAATCTGATTATGAATACCATTCAAATTGTACCGATCAACTCAGAATCGGCACAAGAATCGATTTCGCGACCTCCGTCCGTCCGTCTGTTTGTTTGCCCGTCCGTCCGTCAGTTTGTTTATCCGTCCGTCTACATGTCCGTCCGTCTACCTGTCTGTCCTTTTTTCTGTTGTAGTCAAGTTTTTGGAGCTCCTGTTTTGTCGATATCTCAGATGTTTATTTTGATGAAGTTTAATAGCGTCCTTCGCAGGGGATTATCTAAATCCTGATGCATTCTGTAATTTGTGGTAGATATAATTTAGCGTTTAAGCGATGGTGTTTTGATCGACAATGTTGAAATTCAGGGTGGGACAATTCAGGAGCTCCACAAATCTGGTTTTAGCAGACAGACACACTGCATTTATCTTAATTTTGTGTCTGACTTTTGAACATTATGATAACATTTGAGAATGTATTATATATCAAATTATAGGTAATCTTCCTAAGAAGTACAAAAATGCAGCTAATTACATGATATCCGTTCAAAACCTACATATGTATGTAAGTATCTCACATATCAACAAAAATTTAAATTTTTTAATTGCAATTGGGAGAAATCCGTTTACGTTTGACAATTGATCCCGTATAACTTCGCCTAAGGCAATCTCTTAGTAGCTAATAAATGACAAATTATAATAGATACGATGATGACATTTAGTACAAAGACGTTGTACAATATTGATATTCAGGACAATAGCGCCTAAAATAAACTTTCTAGAGGGACAACATTTGACAAAAGTATTTCCGATCTCTTGAAAAGTTCGATATTGAAAATGGGCGAGCTCTATTCACATTTAGTGAAATCTCCCATATAAACCCGACCGGGAATCGATTTAATGCTGATAAATTAAATCACATTAAAATTGCACAAAGAACTAGAGCAAAACTTTCCAAACATCCATCGGACAGATCGAAAGAACTATACATCCCAAATATTATTGATGAAGTGTTCATTTTAATTAATTAACTAACTTCAAATTAATAAGTAAACTTTTCCGACAAAGCTGATAACCATCCATTCAAAAGCTATATATTTCACGTATGTATCTAAAACTAAGAGTGTATACCCTATAATTTTAAGGCTTGTATACATTGACAATCATTGTTAAAGCTTTGACCTAAATCAGTCCGCTAACTTCAGAGTTTTACATAACTAATCAAGAACTTTTACTAGTTGGATAATTCGTACGAATTAAAGTGCACAACCCTCACTGGGCACAGCGTTTTTGGGTTGCATGTCAGAATACTTAAACTTCATCAAATCGATGTGCTATTGCAAATCTAAGGGCATCTACATTTTGAAGCATCTTTTCTGCATGGTTTATCTGGTCTATCGAACTTTATTAAATGTTCGTAAAATATGTGTCTATTTTATTTCGAAGCTACTGGCTGACTTAAATATGCATTCTCTACATGTAGTCTAGTAATCATTATCTTTCACAAAGGGACCACTTTAGAACCCAAGTGAAGCTTCCCTAGACATCAGCCACCTGCCCAACCTAACCTTTGGGTGCATAACCATTCTAGATGATGACGCCACCGAAAAGGTTTTCGTTTTCCGACTCTTAATTTTAAAGACTCTTTGCATATAATACTAGTATAACCAAATATTGCTACGAATTACATTAAGTACTTTTGGAACACCATTGGTGAAGGGTATCCAAGATTCGGCAAAGCCGAATATACCACTCTTACTTGTTAAAATTGATACAGTTTTTTCGACAGTAGAATCATCGCTATATAAATTAGTAAAAATCGTTCTTTATTTCTGGCACACTGGTGACCTATGCCCGTAGTCCCTAAAAATACTGCGGTGTAGAGTTTAAGGCTGAACCCTACCTTGCTTTTTCACTTTTTCTTTTCACCATTAACTTTTCTTAACTTTTTTAAATTCAGTTTGTTATACCCTTCACCACCATAGGTGGAAAGTGTATTATAAGTTTGTGCTGATGTATGTAACACATAGAAATATTTGTCTTAGACCCACCTTTTAGTATACTATAGGCTTAGAATCACTTTCTGAGTCGATTTAGCGATGTCCGTACGTCCGTCTGACAGGCTGGATGGACCCCCGTGTAAACCTTGTAATCAAACTACATGGTGAAATTTGGCACAGATCATTTTTTTGATAATGGGATCATGGCTATTGAAATTCGTCAAAATCGGTCCATTATTTATGATACCCCCCATAGGTCCCACTTCCCGGAATTGATATATTGGCCACAAATATCAATATTTTTTCATGAAATTTAAAAAAATCACTAAAACGCTCGTAAATCCGAAGATAATGAGAATTTTGAGTTTATACATAATTTGTGTAAAAACTGTAGTCAACTTGTCAAATTTCGAGAAAATCGGTCCACATTTGACCCTATTTCTCATATAGGTCCAAATGACAACTCGATGCGAGAAATACAGAAACTAGGCACTGATTTCAGAGCATAAATGTAACTTAGGGTTTTTTTCTGTAAATAGTTGTCAAAACAAATAATATTAAGGAAAGCTTTACACAGCGAATGTTTTCTATAGGAAAGCTTTCGATAGCGAATGCTTTCTACAAGAGATTTTTCGATATTTAAAGTATTGTGTAGGAAAGCTTTCGATATTTTTTCTATATAAAATCTTTAGATACTGAAAGTTGTATGAAGGAAATCAAAAGTTTTCTATAGAAAATCTTCCCATATTGAAAGTTTATTATAAGGAAATATTTCGAAATCGAAAGATTTATAGAAAACTTTTTTTTAATAGGAAAGTTTTATATAAGAAATTTTTCGATATAAAATGTTTATAATAAGAATCCTTTCGACATCGAAAGTTTTGTAAAGGAATTTTTAACACAAACACAAGCCTTAGATATTAAAGTTATCTATTGGAAAACTTTTGATATTGAAAATTTTCTACATTTTATATAAAGTTTTCTGTCTGAATTATTTTGACGACAAATGTTTTATATAAGAAATCTTTCGATATCGAAATTTTATTATAGAAAACCTTTCGACATCGAATGTTTTATATAAGAAAACTTTAGATAAATAATTACAGTTTTTTATTGAAAAGCTTTTCATGTGGAATGTTTTTAGCAGAAAGTTTTAGATTTTAAAAGTTACCTATAGGAAAGCTTTTAATATTGAAAGTTTTCTGACCGAAAAAGTTGTCGACAAAAGTTCAAAATAAGAAATCATTAGACATCCAACCAAAAGCTTAAGCTTTTGAAAGTTTTCTATTATTTGCTGATGCAACGACACATAATATGGCGGGAAAGGTCTTTTAAAAATATATCTTTTTAGGAATAAGTTAGGGCTTTTTAGAAAATTACTTAAATAACCGCTATTTTTCATAATATAGCCTTAAGTTTTTGTGAGGAGAGTTGGAATCACAAAAAATCGATTTACGAAAAAAGTGTGAGTTAGGGCCTTTCTACATGAGACCAATGATATACACATTCCGGGAGTTAATGGAATCATATTACTTTTAAAATTAAACTTAAAATAATCCAACAAGCGCATTTGAATACAAACTTGAAAATTAAAATTCGTGGAGATCTACTTAAATTAATTGTTTCGATTTCAATCCACAGTTTTAATTCCTTAAACAACCAAAATTTTTCTTTTCAGTTCCTCGATTCCACTTATGAAACACAAAAACATTACTGTTTAACCTGTAATGAACCTATAAAGCAAAGTGATTTACAACCCCATCTGAAGCACGAACTTAAACAAAATCTAGCCAATAGATTACTAACAAATCCCACAACATTTCTTACTCCCTTGGATAATGATAAAGCTCAAGCGCAGTATTTTTTCGATGATAAAGCTTTGCAGTTTTTCGAAAATTGTTTTTATGATTTGAAAATAACGTAAGTTTAACCTATTCAATAATTTAAAAAAATCTAAACACATCTATTTTATTTTGTAGTAAAGTCATCTGCATAGGAGCTCCCCGTTTGCATGCCCATTTAAAGAATATGTGTTCAGCTCAAATAAAAAGTTTCTTATTGGATTTTGATTATCGTTTCTATTACTTTTATCAAGATCAAGAATTTGCCTGGTTTAATATGTGTAACAATCATTTTTTCGACGAATTGCAGAAACAAGAATTTTATAGATTTTTAAAAAGCAAAAGGTACAATTTAAATATTTTTTTTAAAACCGATATACTATTTTTTGAATATTCATTACTATGTTTTTTGAAATGACCCTAATCTAGTCATTTATTTTATCATTACATTTTTTTTAGCGACGATCGTTTTCTCATCTTTACCGATCCTCCTTTTGGATGTCGCACTGAGCCTGTAGCAGCTACTTTACTTAAGTTGACCAAACTCTATAATCGAATCAATCAGTTACCCTATCAACCCTTGCCTATATTCTGGATATTTCCCTATTTTTCAGCCCACTATATACAACAACAAATGCCAGCCTTACAAATGTCGGATTATAAAATCAATTATACAAATCACACTTCCTATACTGATATGGGAAATAAATCTCGTAAGTTAGGTTCTCCTGTACGTATTTTTACAAACGTACCTTTACAGCTGCTGAAACTTCCCATACAAGAACAATATAAATATTGTTCAAAATGTGAGAAATATACGGCATTAGAGAATCGTCATTGTGACAAATGTAACTCATGTCCGTCCAAAAATGGTTCAACCTATAGACACTGTGATCTTTGTGGTTTGTGTGTTAAACCTAACTATATTCATTGCAATAATTGTCGACGTTGTACCCAGTTAGAGGGTCACAATTGTCAAGAGTATCAAAGTAAACAGAAGTGTTGGATCTGTCGTGAAGTTGGGCATACGGAGGAGAAATGTTCATATTGGCAAAAGAAAATCAAGCACAGCAATATATTTCAACGTTATAGTTTAAAGGCAAAAGAAACTGAAATTCAATGTCTATTGTGCAAGATGAAGGGTCACAATGAAGAGAAATGCAGGAGTCGTGAGAAATATTTGAAAGAATTTACTTTTATGAGTGAAACGAAATTGCTGGAAAGTGTTTGACAAATATATTTTAAAAGATCATTAAACGTAGTTTTAAATACAACGTTGACAATATTTTTTTAAACCGAAAGTGAAGTGCATGATTCAAAAAGGTTTCGAAGAGATCATAGGTAAGTAATACATACTAAGTATTTTAGATATTACTAAAAGTCATCAAATTTTTGTTCTCAATTAATCACTGAAAATGCGAAATATATGTATTTCTAAAAATCGTATTCACAATATAAAAATCTTTCCATGAAAAACTTAATTAGGTTTAAATTTTTAGAAAAAATCAAAAGGTGCAAAAGCCTATTAGTTTTGAACTTATACTAAATCCTTTTTAAAACTAAACAATTGTTCTGCAGATTTGAAAGCAAAGCACTATGTGTGATGTAATAGATACAAAATTTAAAAGATAACATCAATTATTTATATTTATTTAAAACTTAAAAAACATTCCAATAGATCTTACAAGTAATGGAATATTAAATCTACTTGAATTTAACAGGACTAATTAATAATTAAAAATAAATATTTTTGATCTCTCTTTAACTTTGTGTGTATTCTGTACCTAGTACATTTAGTAAAATTGTTAAATAGTTGCATAAAAATAAATTGGATTCGTTAATTGAAAATAATAAACTTTAATTACTTAAATAGAAGAGCCTCGTTTATGAGACATAAAACTGCGACTGTTTTTATCTTCCGGACAGCCGGCATTGCGAGAAGTAGAAGGCATTTGATCAGTTTTAATAAAATCCCAGGAGGCATAATCACTATCAAGTATGGGTCAGCTTTTGCTATGTTCCGATTTGTTGCCATGTTCGGGGCCACCTGTAGTGTAATCGGCTTCAATTTCTCGTAATTCAATTTTTTGTGTCTGCATTGCTTTCTAAAAAGGTATTTGTATGATGAGTTGTTAAATAACTTGAAAGTTTTTAGATAAGTCGCTTGAACTCACCTTTACACATTCTTGATAGACTTTGAATATGGGAGCACACATGCTATCATTATTATCACCCTTCAAAAATCTATCCGAGAACCACAAATTAAAACATTCATCATATTTACGCTTCAATTCATTGCAATCATCACCCAGACTATTCATTTTTTGAGTATTTGAATTTTTCTTGAGTTTTAATAAGAAATTTCTGTGATAAAATCGACTTTTTTCTAAAGTAATTATTTTTCCAATAGATTTCTTCACAACTTCTGCAAGAACAACAACAAAAGATAACAAACAGCTGTCATTCGCAAGAAACCAGAGTTGTTATATATTGATGATAACTTGGTGGCACTTTTGCCTTGTGGTGCTTATTGTATAATTTAGTCGTTTTTCTTTCATTTATGGCGTTTTTAATTCTCAATATTGCCATTACTCACACATAGTGAGGTTATTTTCTTTTATAAATTTTACTTAAAATTCAAGTCAACTGACATAACTTGCTGTGTGCAAAACTGCATTTAACTTTTGTTTCTCGAAGTTCTTGAAATTATTAATTAAACCATGAATAATTTAACTAAACTTTCCTTAAACTTTGTCGGTAAAACCGCTTTGAAGAATGTTTTCGGTGGCAAACGCGATTTTACCCGTACTTTGTGGCACATGTCCAAGAATCCAGAATATTCCGGCAACCAAAAGGGCACAGTCTTGCAGGTGCACAATCCCACCCTGAACTGCAATTGTGGTTGTGGCATGAAGCGTTTGCATACCAAAGGTAAGTTAATGTATAAGGAAATATACATTTTTGGAAGAAAACATAAAAATTACATAACCTAAAACGGGTGATGAAATATGGAATTCAAGTTTTAAAAGCCGGCGTTCTTGAAAGAGATGTATGATATTAAGTAATGGGAATTGTAGAGAATTGTAGAGCCTAAGATTCTTAATATTGGAATAATAAATGCCTATCTCGTGTCTTCTTTTAGGTGAACGTGAATTGGTTGAATTTCTAACTGAAGAAATCTTGGCTGAACGCAAAGCTCAAAAAATTAAGACTGTTCCCACCAATTTGGAAGGTTTTGCAGTGAAATTAAACGGTGCCGAAGTTGAATTGAGCAAGCAGTCAGAAAAAGAAAAGTAAGCTAATTTTAAAATAAACAAAACTTGAACAAAAACTGAAAGGGAAGTAAAGAAGATTGAAAATAGAAAATAGTAATCCGTAGAGCATGCGTTCCCGGGTGGCGAACAGTAGAATGTTTCCCATACATAGTTTGCTACCCGCCTAAGGTACAGGTAGTACGAAACATTTCATGTGTGCTTGGTAAAAAAGTATTTAATATCTCCCGCGAACTAAACAGATCTGGGTGTACTTAAAACTGATCCCGCTGTCTTGCCGCCTTCTATAAAGATTCCAATTTTAATTCAGAGTTTTGATATGACTTAGACAAAAACTAGAATTGACTTAGAACTGAACTAGAACTAAACTAAAACTAAACTAGAACTGAACTAGAACTGAACTAGAACTGAACTAGAACTGAACTAGAACTGAACTAGAACTGAACTAGAACTGAACTAGAACTGAACTAGAACTGAACTAGAACTGAACTAGAACTGAACTAGAACTGAACTAGAACTGAACTAGAACTGAACTAGAACTGAACTAGAACTGAACTAGAACTGAACTAGAACTGAACTAGAACTGAACTAGAACTGAACTAGAACTGAACTAGAACTGAACTAGAACTGAACTAGAACTGAACTAGAACTGAACTAGAACTGAACTAGAACTGAACTAGAACTGAACTAGAACTGAACTAGAACTGAACTAGAACTGAACTAGAACTGAACTAGAACTGAACTAGAACTGAACTAGAACTGAACTAGAACTGAACTAGAACTGAACTAGAACTGAACTAGAACTGAACTAGAACTGAACTAGAACTGAACTAGAACTGAACTAGAACTGAACTAGAACTGAACTAGAACTGAACTAGAACTGAACTAGAACTGAACTAGAACTGAACTAGAACTGGACTAGAACTGGACTAGAACTGAACTAGAACTGAACTAGAACTGAACTAGAACTGAACTAAAACTGAACTAGAACTGAACTAGAACTGAACTAGATCTTAACTAAAGCTGAATCAAAACTAAACAATTGTTCTGCGGATTTGAAAGCACTATGTGATGTAATAGATACATACATATAAAGATAACTGAACTAGAACTGAACTAGAACTGAACTAGATCTTAACTAAAGCTGAATCAAAACTAAACTTGAACTGAATTACTACAATGCACATTAATTGTAACTTTTTTAAATTATTTTTCAGAATTCTTATTAGTTTCAATGTCAATCATACCGTTGATACTGAAAATGAGCCTGAAGTCGATACAACTGCCGAAAAGCCTGATATGGGAGAAATGCGTAGCAAACCACAATTTGAAATTGATATTGTTAGGGGCAAGACCACACTTTCATTCACCTGTTCCTTCTTAGAAGGTACACCACAAGAAGGAGAATATAGTAAGTTATTTTTTTTTATAATTTTCGTACAGTTTTAAACAAAAATTATTTTTTCTTTCATAGATGATGTCTTTGGCATTGATGAAATGACCATTTTCGAAGGTGAATGGAATGATAAAATCTATGCTGTAGCTGGTGATGTTTTGGATGGTGTAAGTTTTTTATATCATTTAATTATATTGTTCAATTTATTAATAATCTTTCCATTTTTAGTACCTTTACGATTTGTTAATGAACTTGTTGGAAGAGAAGGGTATCAGCAATGAATTTGTTGAAAAGATGTCCGATTTAGCCACTGCCTATGAACATTCATCCTACATTGGCTTGTTAGAAGGTCTCTCAAAATTCACCACCGGAAAGTAAATAACTTTCCTAATTTCTGTTTATAAATAGTTTTAAGCCTTAACTAAATGTATTTCGCCCCATTAATTGTTCTTTTTTACTTTTCAACACTAGTTATGAGCAAAAGATAGTAAAAGAAATTTCTGGATAATTTCAAGAAACTTAAGAAACCAAAAAGAATTATGCAAGTTAATGTTTTGGTTTAGAAAGACAAACTTTTTTCAGAATTTTTAAAACAAAAATGGATTTTCTTGTAAGTTTTTTGTTATATATAGAAGAATTGACTTTTTGTTTTAATAATTATTTTAAGTTTGTTATTTATATTACAAGAATTTGCCAATTTCTTACAAATATTTTACTGTTTTTAACTTGTGTTCCAAGTTAATTTGTTCAAAAGATTGTTTTTTCTTAGTTTAACTTTTTTTACAAATTAACTTTAAAATTCATTTCAAAAATGTACTATTTTAAGAATATTTACATAAATACAAATATTGTTACGATGTAATAATTAATATGAAACCAAATGTCTAGAAACTTTTTTTATTTTAGTCCATTTTTAGTGTCGTTAAAGCGCAGTTCTAGTTAAGTTATGTTTTAATTCCAATCCAATACTAGCTCTGGGTTAGTTCTAGTTTAATTGACTTAGAGTTAGAACATTAACTACCTCGGTGCCATTAGGACTACATCTTATAAGGCGCCTATTGCTCTGCTCCGCTCTTAGGAAAGAAAATTTCAGTATTCTTTAGGCTGAGTTAATAGCTATATGCAGGGCGATCAAATGACTAAAATACCATCGTCGCCTTAAAATCCCTATCTTATGTAAGAATAGGTGTTTTCGTCATCTCAATGAGATGAAGCCTTCTACTTTTGAACTATTTTGGATACTCAGTCATAACTTCCCAGTTTGTAAATTAAAAGTGAGATAATTTATCTATAGATCCTCCATAGATCCATCTTGACTAGATAAACCATTTTTTTCTGTTTCCAAACATATATGGATAAAGTTTTGAAACCCTATTCACGTCTCAGGCCAAACAACTAAATTTTAATTCGGTGTTGGGGTTATATGGGACCAATGGATAAATGTGGGCCGTTCTCGCCAAATCTCAATAACAAACTTTTTCAATAAACGAGGATTACTTTAACAAAATATTTTTAACACTAGAAAGACGGAAACTTTGTATATACCTAGATTGCCCCAAAGCAGTCAAAATGACTGCAATGTAAAAAATAACTAATTTGTAAATAAATTTGTTAAAACTTAATTTTTAATATTTCTTATATGTTTTACAGTCATACAACAAGTAAATAGTAAGTAAAAGTCAGAAAATTTGAAGAAACTGTGCCTTTATATACACAATTGTTTTCATGATTTAAATTGTAAAGCAGTCAAAATGACTTCCTTAACGGCCTATCGTACTAAATCTGTTTGTGAAAACAAGTAGGGCCTTAGCAATATTTTGCTTTTCAGGTTCATAATTTTGGAAATTATGGAATGACAATTCTAATTTACTCCATTTTTGATGGTAGGAAGGAATAAAATCCAATACAAATTTTAATTTAAATTAAAATTTTACAATATGCCAAAATGATTTTTTAAAGATGATAAAGTAAATGAAGTCAAAATTTCTGGTAACAATATCAAATTTTTAAAAATAACCAAAAATTAGTCAATTTTTACTTTTATTTTAGAAGTACTTAACAACTTGGATTTTGTGGATTAGTGTAATTTAATAACTTGCTTTGAACCTGCTGGCAACACTTTATTCTTAAAAAAACTTTATGGCATCTCTATTAGTTCTAAAAAAAATCTCACCACCAATTCTATAAATAAACTTTTACTCAACACGAAGTTGAATTTCTTCACTAACACACAAACTACACATTGTGCTACCAAAGCTGAATGCCTCGATGGCATAGAAAGCAAGAGCGTCTATTTATAGTTAGTTCCTGAAGGGGGAATCCGGGTTCATTTCCTCTACTAGTAGGGTTTCCAAAAATTTATATCTGGGTTTTTTTCAAGAATTTATATCTCCTTCTTAGTTTGGCAAGAGTCTTCAGAAAATCCTTAGCGATTGAAAACTCTAATCAAAGAAGGTAGAACGAATCGTTCGCTCGGCCGTACCTGCAACGGTCCTTTAATGACTGTTACCAGGTCCCGTGAAATCAATACGAGCGCGTACACTTTATTTTGCAACACTTTTAATAAACCTTTACATTTCAATAAAAATGTAATGTATTCGTTTGATTGACGTCAATTATTAGTGCAAATATCTGCCAAGGCCTGCAGGGGTGGAGCGAATCAGAAGTTCCTTATTTTTAATGACTCTGAAATCAGTCTGAATTTGCCGATGGCATATATATATATTGGCTTTAAATACCGCTCGGCTAAGACTAAAGTGGACTTTGGTGGCCAGTATACATCACATCTAAGGTGATATGAACATATTTATCCTCAAATTACTGGTTAAGAAATATGTCGATATTACTTTCGCCGTTGACAGTCATGGTGGGTGGGGGTGAGCTTTCGCTCTCATCTACATTAGAATTAACCCAATTCGACGTTTTTGTATGCTTACCTACGACTTATCTAGATATTGGCTCCATCGCTTAAGTACTTTGTAGCTTCACTTGGTACTTTTCCATCTGTTAAATATCAGCATTTTAAGTTAAGTTGCAGAGGAGGTGCTCTAATCCATTTGCTCAATATTCTCGATAAATATAAATTTTATGTGACTGTTGTCTAGGAATTTAGAATGGAATGGTGACCTGTATTACGAATTTGATTTATAGTTAGAAATAAAATGCGAAATCTTCGTACTAGGTTCAACCGATTAAACGAAAGGTTAGCGACAATACGCTTTAAAGCTAAGTACTTCTATCTGAGCCTAAAACTTTGACGTCTGACGAGGAGTGCCGCAAAGTCACGGCTGAAAAAACTGTAGTCTACATGGCAACTCTGAAGTCTGTAGTTACGCCTGGAACCTTAGAAAGGTATACAAAAAGGAGAAAGGCAACACATTATTTTGAAGAAAAATATAGAAATGGAGAGATGTGTGTTTGAGGAAATTGAAATGTATTAGAGACAAAATGAAGTGCGTAAATTTTACAAAAAAGTTAAAAACCATACAAATGGTTTTGGCAATTGTATCGTCTCTTGTAGGGAGACGACAGAAAGCGTACTAAAACTATGGAAGGACCACTTTTGCAAATTGTTGGTCTCAAACGAAAGTGACCAAGATGATATACCTAAACAAATCAACGATGACGGCATTACCAACAAATGAGGTTAGAATAGCGGGTGCCGGTGGATTGCCAGTATAGCCGAAAGTGATGTTTATATGAACCATATGGTTTTTATAAGTAAACTAATGCAGTATTAGTGCAAATTTTCCAGTCTTAAAAAAAGGTTAAAACTGTAAAGTGGTATAGGCCGACTTTCACTTGCATGAATAGAACGGGTGTACATAGAATATCACAAGGAATGAGAAATTCTAAATATCCTGAAAAGACTAAAACCAAAAGTTAAGGAAATAATTGGGACCTACCAATACGGCTTTAGATCAGATAAATTTAGCACTGACCAGATCTTCACACTACTTCAAATCCTGGAGAAGACCCAATTGACAGTGCTTTTGTCAGCTCAATAAGAACGAAGATATTAAAGGCAATGTCTGAGACTGGTATCTATAGATTTGGGGATACAAACTACAATCAGAAAGAATGGGGGTATATTGAGATTGTCATTCCGTTTGTAAGTTCCTAAATATTGGCTCAAAAACCCAAAGGGATATGTATTTTGAATCCTTATGAAATTCGGACTGTCAGACTGTTTGTCTGTTGAAGGCACGATAGGGCCTAAACAAAAGGAGCTAGGTCACTAAAACTTAACAAAAATATTTTTCATTTCTTGAAAAATTTTAATATTGAAATTGGGCGAAGTCGGTTCACATTTGACCATAGCTCCCGTATAACCTCGCCTGGGCTAATCACTTATAAATGACAAATTAAACCAGGTATGATGAAAAAAAGAGTAGAGAAGATTTATATTTAACCATAGCTCTCATATAAAACACTTACGGAAACAGCCTAAATTCCACCTAAAATACACTTAAATGCCAATAAATCTAAAACTTTGACTGATATAACCACTAAATTTGGTACAAGGAAGTCTTATGTCAATGCTAGCCAGTGTGAAAAATTTTGTCACAATCGATCACCCATAGCTCCCAAAAATGGGGTTTATGTCCGTTTGTCCGTCAGATAAAAGCGCGATAGCTCCTTAAGTACAAGAGCTAGAGAGACACAATTTTACAAAAGTATTTTTGATATGTTTTAAAAGTTGTGTACTGAAAATGTGCGAAATCGGTTCACATTTAGTTAGAGCTCCCATATAACCCCGCCACGGGAATCACATTTATGCTGATAAATATAATACAATTCTAATAGCTATGGCAACTAAACTCAGAATAGAGATGTTTTATGCAGCTTTTTGTTGGTATATTAAATGTTTTAGGAATCGGTCCATATTTGTCCATAGCATTCATATAAAAACCACTCCCGGAAACCACTAAAATGCCACAAAGGCCAGTTAAAAGCTATTATATTATAAACTATGACAGCTATGGCCACTAACTTTTTCAATAATAAGCTTTATATAAAAACCAGCCAATGTATAAGATTTTGTGACAATCAGTCATCATTTAACTATAGTTCTTACATATATAATATCTTCTTTTTATACCCTTCACCACCATAGGTGGAAAGGGTATTATAAGTTTGTGCCGATGTATGTAACGCAAAGAAATATTTATTTACCTTTTAGTATACCAATAGGCTTAGAATCACTTTCTGAACTTTCTGAGTCGATTTAGCGACGTCAGTCCGTCTGGCTGGCTGGACCCCCATGTAAACCATGTAATCAAAGTACAGGTCGCAATTTTAAAGATAATTTGATGAAATTTGACACAGATAATTTTTTTTAATTTCAATGGCTATTGAAATTCGTCAAAATCGGTTCATTACTTATGGTACCTCCCGTAGGTCCTACTTCCCGGAATTGATATATTGGCCACAAATATAAATATTTTTTAATGAAATTTTAAAAAAATACTGCTTATGTAAATTATAATCACTGCACCAAATTTCTTTCAAATCAGTCCACATTTGACCATAGCTCCCATACAAACTTTTCTTTAAAAACGCACTAAATGAGACAAAAATCACTAAAACGCTCGTAAATATAAAGATAATGAGAATTTCAAGTTTATTTTTTGCACACATAATTTCTGTAACAACTGCAATCAATTTGCCAAATTTCGAGATAATCGGTCCACATTTGACCCTAGCTCTCATATAAATCCTAATGACGGAAACGGCTGAAATATATAAGTTTTGAGAAAATGTTTGTATGATGGTAAAATTTAGCAAATATTTGTCTTTATATAGGAAAAATTAATACCTTTGACCTTAGTGGTGAAGGGTATCGTATGGTCGGGCTTGACCGATAGCACTTTCTTACTTGTTTTTCAATTAATTTTAAAGTTTGAATAATTAACTCCAAAAAATTATATGAAATATGTTTCTAAATTGAATATAATTTGATTTTGGATATATAAGATTCGGCAATGAATCAGAAAAATAAAATGAAAACATTCCTTTATTGCTCTGTTTGTAATATTATTCTAATTAAAATTACATTAACTCAGTTAAATTACCTTAAACATTTTTAGGTCAAATGTTGTCGGAATATTAATGTACATAATTGATTTTCGATAAGTTTAAGAAATTTTCTATAAGAGATTTATTTAAAAGTAAAATTCAAAGCAAAAAAAAAAAAAAAAAATGGACTATTTTAAATGATATGGAAGACTAGAAAAAGAAACTCTAAATATAAATTTCTTAGACAATTCTTAGGTTCTTAACATAAATTTTCTAATTAAAATTACGCTCACGCAAACGCTTTAGAAAATGTTCGGGTCGGGAACATAAACTTTAAGATTATATAAAATAAATTAAAATAATTTTATAACAAGAACTTTTTTTTTTTGAAGTCTCTTTATTATTTGCAAATTAGTTATGTGACATCATCCTCATCCGTCAATATCACAGAAAAATGTACAAGAGTTCTGTCATAAAAGGCCTAAAGGGATTTTATCTTGAAAGTCTAGATTCTAGACACTAGAATCTAAAGTAAAATAATTGAATATAATATTTTTAATATTATATTTTTGTTTGTTTGATAATTTGCTGTTTTTTTTTATTAAAGCAATAACGAAATAATAAAATTATTTTAAGTCAACAAAACATAAACAATTATTTATCATTAGAATTTTTTTTGTTTCGATCCCAGGCATGTAAAAGTAATTAGAACTTGACAAAATGTTAATGATTCGGCTGTGCCGAATCTTATATACCCACCATCAAGTTGTGTTAAATTTAGAGACATATCTCATATATTTTTACGAGGGTGCAGCAAATTCAAAATGTGGACCAAATTCGAAAAAAGTTTTTACACTAGTTGGTATTGTTAGTCAAATATTTGGACTAAATTCGGTTGCAGGAGCTTTATAGTTCAACATTTAAGAGTATGTAAGTGGTTTCTCTTGTATTTACTTTGAACAAAATTCTTTATAGTAACCGGATATGGTATATAAAGTCGTATATAAAGTCTGGACATTTTTACAATATTAATATGATGCTTGTACCTCCGAATCTTTTTGATTGTAGATATAAAAAAGGGGATGTTATATCGGGTGTTTTTTATTGAGGTATAGAACTTTAAGTTGGCATCACTTTTTTAACTGGCGGCCAGTGACGTCGAACAGAGCGCACCGAAGAAACAATTGCCGCTGTAGAGCAAAGTGTTGAAGAGGACCCGAATGAATCGATTCGCCACCGTGCACAGCAATTGGAGCTTTGTCCATCCACTTTATGGAAGATTTTGCGCAAAGATCTTGGCTTGCGACCTTACAAGATCCAGCTTGTGCAAGAATTAAAGCCGCGAGGCCATGCAATGCGTCGTGATTTTGGTGTATGGGCCGAAAATGAGATTGATCTCGATGCTGATTTTCATCGCAAATTGGTCAATTGGCCACCAAGATCGTGCGATTTGACACTACTGGATTATTTTCTTTGGGGATATGTGAAGTCGCTCGTCTACGCCAACAAACCAGAAACGTTAGGGGACTTGGAAGCCAACATTCGTGGCGTTATTGCCAACATACGGCCCCATATGCTCGAAAAAGTAGTTGAAAATTGGACCTGTAGAATTGACTTTATTCGAGCCAGCCGCGGCGGCCACATGCCCGAAATCATATTTAAGCATTAATGGCATAAAATTATCCTTCCAATAAAGCCAAATTGATGGACATTAAAACTATTTTCTTGTGTTTTATTTCAATTCGAAGTTCTATACCTCTAAAAAAAACACCCATTATATATGTTAGAATTATAGCCAAATGTAGACCGATTGTAACAAAATTTTACACACTGACTGGCTTATTCTTGCAAAATTTAGTGGCCATAGCTGTCATAGTTTCTAATTTAATAGCTTTTAACTGGCCTTTGCTACAGTTTTTTGGTTTCCGGGAGTGTTTTTTATGTGAAAGGTATAGTCAAATATGGACCGATTCCTATAAAATTTGATATACTGGCCAATAGTTGCATAAAACTTTTCTACTCTAAATTTAGTCGTCATAGCTATTACAATTGTATTCAATTTATCAGTATTAATGTGTTTCCCGGGGCGGGGTTATATGGGAGGTCTAACTAAATGTGAACCGATTTCGCCTGTTTTTAGTACACAACTTCTACAACATATCAAAAATACTTTTGTAAAATTTTGTCTTTCTAGCTCTTTTTGTTAAGGCGCTATCGAGCTTTTCTCTGAAGGAAAGACAGACATAAACCCCCTTTTCTTTTTGTATTTTTGTGTTTCCGAAAGTTTTTTATATGGGAGCTACGGTCAAATGGTGACCGATTCTGACAAAATTTTGCACACTGGCTCAAATTTAGTGGTTATATCTGTTATAGTTTCAGATTTATTGGCATTTAATTGTACTTTAGGTGAAATTTAGGCTGTTTCCATAAGTTTTTTGTATGGGAGCTATGGCTAAATGTGAACCGATTTTGATGAAATTTTTTGTGCTGCCTAGTACTTTTTTTTTCATCATCCCACTGTGCATTGGTAGGTCCCAATTATTTCGTAACTTTTTTCACAAAGTATGGCCGATGTGAACCGCCGTAATATAGCAGGTTAGTCGTCCGCTTAACATACCAGAGGTCCCAAGTTCGATCCCCGGCCAGACCTACATGAAAAAAGTAGTACCCGTCTTCCAATTGAAATGTTGTCGGGGAATTGCATATATATGGCCGATAGCATCTAATGCTGGTGTAGGGTATCAACATATGATGAAATAAAAATACTTAATTTTTGCATTGAATATTTTACTTTAAGCCAAATCATCATCTTGAACTGACCGCCAATGTAGTTTTATTGTTATTGGCTATTGATGAGTATGAATTTTTTTCAAAATGTTTTGAAAAAAAATATTAAAAATTAATTGCAAGTACTTAATAAACCATGAGAATTATTAAATAAATATGACTTGTTTTAAACATATTTATGTTATGACTTAGTAATGATATATTAGTAATGATAAATTTTTTAAATAATTCCCCAGTAAAACTTTTCATTACCAAATAATGAGTTAAACAGTTAAACTATTGAACACGAACTACTTACTCATTCGCTGTTTAAGTCATTACATTAACATGGGGATGTCATTGGAGGCAAGTACTTACCAATTGCAGAAAAGTAATGACTTAAGTAAGCAATTTGAAAGCAACAACAACAACAGCAACAACTTTTTTGTTGTTGTTTTATTAAAAACATATATTTTGAAACGAAATACAAAATTTTTTTTATGATCCCATGGGGGCTCGAACCCAGACCCTCCGACTGCTAGGCAGAGACTCTTCCACTGAGCTACTTCATATGTTGAAAACTTAGCAGCTTATAATTAATATATACAATTTTTATTTTTAGATCCAAAATCATGTGAAAATAACTTTGTTTTTCTCTGCTTTTTTTTTGCTTTGTTGTAATTTTTGGAAAAATATTTTTATACGATTTTTTGTAATTATTTTAAAACTTTTTTGTAATTATTTTAAAACTTTTTTAAAATTATTTTAAAACTTAAACAATTTAAATCTTCTTTTTTGTATAAGTTTTTACATAAGATTGACTCTTACTTACTTAAATATTACAACCTGTTAAGGTCAAAGTCCGAGCATATTTTAGAATTCCATGGATTTCGATCTTGTGCGAATATTCTCCAATTTTATAGGCCAAGCTTTGAAAAATGTTCCTCTACTTGGTCTTTCTATCGAAGTTTCGGACAGCCTCCTCTAACATTAGGTAGTGAGACATTTCAATTCTAATTTTATCCTCTTCATTGTATTTTTTTTAAGAGAGTGTTACTAGCCCGTAATCCTAACCCATTTTTATCGATCTTATGGGACAACTCTCGGAACATGTTAACTCACAATATTAATGGGTGTTACACTAGCTCCCCAGGTGATACCATGAGGAAGTGTGTGTCCACAGTTGAGATGAAGGATGACCCAGATAAGTTGGGCTTACCAAGTTAAGACCAATTAGAATCGTGTTTGGTATTCAACATCCCCTACATAATCAAAATTGACTCATGACGGTATTTTTTCATTAACGTGAGTTAGTTTTACATTTTTTTACAAAAGATAATATTTAAGTTCTTAAAATTCAAAAATCATTTAAAAAGACTCTTTTAATAAAAAAAAAACTTAAAAAAAAATTGTTGCCCTTGGTGGGATTTGAACCGGGGCCATTCAGTCTAAATTACCATCTTAATTAAAAATAAGTACTTCTATAATAACTTATTATTTATTCGGATGGTATGTTGTAGTCGTTACAAGGTAACCAGTTATCAGAGTACTTGCCATTACCAAAGTTTTGCTGGGTCAATATTATAAAATTGTAAACAAGTAAGATTGTTAAATTCGGCTTTGTCGAATCTTATATACCCATTATCTAATTGTGTTAAATTTTTAAAACATACCTCACATATCTACGAGGGTCCA
This sequence comes from Stomorhina lunata, assembly GCA_933228675.1. Lineage (NCBI taxonomy): Eukaryota > Metazoa > Arthropoda > Insecta > Diptera > Rhiniidae > Stomorhina > Stomorhina lunata. The sequence continues at coordinate 93,414,227 of OW121744.1, forward strand.
ACTAATTTAAAATGTGGACCAAATTACAAAAAAATTTGTAACGGTAGTTGATGTTATTGGTAAAATCATTGGACTAAATTCGGTTGCAGTAGCTTTATAGTTCAACATTTAAAAGTAGTATTTTCTTGATGATGGTATTTTTTCAGTACCGTGGGTTAGTTTTTGTTTACAGAAGGTAATATTAAAGTTTTAAAATTCAAAAATCCTTTTTTTATACAAAAAAAAAAAAAAAATTAAAAAATATTTTGGTCTTGTTGGGATTTGAACCCGGGCTTTCAGTTCAAATTAAGAATTTAATTACAAATAAGTACTTATGTAATAACTTATTAGTTATTAGGAGGGTATGTTGTAGTCATTACAAGGTAAGCAGTTACCAGGGTACATGCCATTACCAAAGTTTTGCTGGGTATCTACTTTCGTAGGTAGGTACGAATGCACCTCCAAATCTTTTTGATTGTAGATATGAAAAGGGAATGTTATATATAAAAGGAACTTTAGTCAAAAGGTGACCATTTATCACAAAATTTATACACTCTTTGGTATTTATAGAAAGCTTATTCATGCAAAATTTAGTGGCTTCAGATGTCTTAGTTTTTAATTTAAAGTATTTAACTGGCGTTTGTGTCATGTTAGTGGTTTCCGGGAGTGGTTTTTATATGATATACCAATGATATAGTGACCAATATTATTAAACTTCTCTATTTCAAAATAAGTTTTCATATCTATTACAATTGGATCTAATTTATCCTCATCTTTCCCGGTGCGGGGCTATATGGGAGCTCTAACTAAATGTGAACCGATTTCGCACATTTTCAATACACAACTTTTTCAAGATATCCAAAATACTTTTGTAAAATTTTGTCCCTCTGGGTCTTTTCGTTAAGGCGGACAGAGGGACATAAACCCCCTTTTTTATACCCTTCACCACCATAGGGGGAAAGAGTATTATAAGTTTGTGCTGATGTATGTAACGCATGGAAATATTTGTCTTAGACCCACCTTTTAGTATACCAATAGGCTTAGAATCACTTTTTGAATCGATTTAGCGATGTCCGTCCGTCCGTCCGCCTGGCTGGCTGGACCTACATGTAAACCTTGTAATCAAACTACAGGTCGCAATTCTAAAGATAATTTGATGAAATTTGGCACAGATAATTTTTTTGATAATGGAACCATGCCTATTGAAATTCGTCAAAATCGGTCCATTATTTATGGTACCTCCCATAGGTCCCACTTCCCGGAATTGATATAATGGTCACAAATAGCAATATTTTCTCATGAAATTTAAAACAAATACTGCTTATGTAAACTAAAATCACTGTACCAAATCTCGTTAAAATCGGTCCACATTTGACCATAGCTTCCATACAAACTTTTCTTTAAAAACGCACTAAATGAGACAAAAATCACTAAAACGCTCGTAAATCTGAAGATAATTGGAATTTTAAGTTTATATATACATTTTTTGTAACAACTACAATCAATTTGCCAAATTTCAAGATAATCGGTCCACATTTGACCCTAGCTTTCATATAAGTCCAAATGACGGAAACAGTATAAATGTATAAGTTTTGAGAAAATGTTTGTATGATGGCAAAATTTAGCAAATATTTGTCTTTAAACTAACACTTTTGACCTTAGTGGTAAAGGATATTGTATGGTCGGGCTTGATCGACTATACCACTTTCTTACTTGTTTTTTGATAAAACCAAAAAATGTTGATGGGGAAACCTTTCCTTGACGCGTTTCGATGTTTGGTTAGATTGGTTTTTGTTGTTGTTTTTCAATTGCTTATCCAAGTCATTACTTTTCTTCAATTGGTAAGTGGAGGTAACTTACCTCCAATGAGATCCCCATATTAATGTAATGACTTAAACAGCTAATGAGTAAGTAGTTCGTGTTTAATAGTTTAGCTGTTTAACTCATTATTTGGTAATGAAAAATTTTGCTTGGTTATTTATGTAAAACTTTTTAAATATTTGTTTGATATCCCATAATTTTTGAAAAACTGTTTTAAATTTGTTATAGTCCTCCTTAATTTTTTTCAATAATTTTTCACACTTTAATTTAAGTATTTTACATGCCTTAATAGTTTCAGTTAAATTCATTTGCAATTGCAGTACATTTTACTATTTATATGTTTTCTTTTGTTATTCTTTACCTTAAGTGCGGTTTTTTTATATTAATCATTTTTTCCAAGTTAATGGTCAAAAAGCTTAAGTCCGACAAAACAACCCAAAATGAGTGTGGGCTTGGGCTTGGTTTTATTTAAGGTTTATTGTCTGGTGTTGTATGATTACGTTTGAAGTAAAGTAAAGTAAACCTAGTGGATATTTGTGTAACAACTCCTCTATGGTATATTGTTACATATTTTTAATTGTAGCCTTTTGTTAGACGTTCAATAAGGCGTAAAATTTCCAGAAAATATAAACAAATTTCTCTTACATGAAATTGCATAATTTCTGGGCCCTATTTCACTAAACTACAATTCTACAAGTTTACAAGTTACAATTACAAGTCTAATTCTTACAAGTGCTGTTCAATTGTGTTTCATTAAAATTTTCACAACAATTGTAACTTTTTGGACTTGTAAACTACAATTTCTACAATTACAATTTCTAAAATTACAATTATAATAAAATAAAATATTTTGATAAATATATGGAGTCAAATAAAAAATACGATTTTTATGAAATTTTATATGTATGTACAATCTCCTAGCCTAGACAATTTTTACACTTCTTCAAAATTTTTAATTTATCTTTGGTTCAAATTTTATGGCGTTTCAAAGTTCGTTTTTTTTCAATATTTTTTCAGAAACATACCCACTTTATATGCCTATAACTTTTGATACGGTTATCAAATTTTTATAAGACTAGGCTCATATTTTAGCATATGCCCTGTAGTTTTATGCTCTTTTAATTAAAAAGTTAAGAAAAAGTAAGTAATTTGGAACCAATTTAAATGTGTAAGCGAAATATTTTCTATAAAAATTTAGTTTCCTTCAATAAAAGTACTTTTTAAAAAGTGTGCACAATTTCCCCAAAGGTCTCTAATCCTCCGGCCAATCTTTAGCGTCAAGTCTATTGTTTCAAGAATTTTTTTTTGTTAATAATAAAATTTGTAGTTTTTCCTTCATATTTTTTTTCAAACAAGTTTTTCTTTTATTTAAAGAAAGCCGAAGGCTGTTTTTAAACAAAGAAAAGAAAAAATACTGAAAATAATAAAAAATTTAAAAATCTTGTAATAAAAAGTCGTGGGTGCTGTCTAAGCGTGCCTGGTCAAAAGGGTTAAGTGGTAATGGCTCCGTAACACAAGACAATCTTGAGACAGACACAATAACTGGTAATATACTCGTACCTAAGGTTTATTAGTTATATACTATCTATGTATGTACGAGTACCTTGTGTTAGTAGACAAATATACTTTAACTGACTTTGTCTGAATTTAATAACTGTAAAAAATATTATACGATTAATAACCAACAACATTTCAACGTCTAATGCAATTTGGGCAATTTACATTTTTTTCTATGGAAATTTTGTAACAAACATTAGAGAGAAACAAAAAATTGCAAAATTAAGAGGATCTTACCTAATTAGAATATTATAAATAATATTAAAAAAAGGAAATATTTTATACTTGTACCCCAAATATGGGAAACATTGCACAATCTGCTATCTGAGGGTATTTAAAAATCTTAGTAGTAGCCAGTAGTACTTTATTAGAAAAGGTACTTTTTGTTATTGCATAACATATTCTCATTATTCTGTTGCCATTATTTCTATTATTCACTTTAAAACTATTTAAATTTATTATCGTTACTTAATAAACAAGTTATTACTTTATTTAAATTTAATTAATAATAAATTTAAATGTAGGTGTGGTATTAATTGCACATTTCATTTATATATATTTAGATCACTTGAACAAATTGTTTTGTACAAAAATTTTTCCTGCTCAAACTATTTTTTTTGATCTGACAACAATTTGAAAGTAGTTTAGCCACAAAGTATGGAAATATTTAAATAGGAAAGAAATATTTTATCAAAATAATAAAATAATGAAAGAAAATGTAAATCAAAAGAATAATAAAGGGTTATATAATTAGATCTTGTAATATTTACTTAAAAAAGGTTTCAAGAAAAAAGATAACAATTTTTCTTTGATTGACAGATATTGAAAAACACTGGTCAACAGAATAGGCAGACAGATAGATTTTTCAAAAATTTCCTATTTTTATAGGAAATTTTTCAAAAATTTCCTATTTTTTATAGGAAATTTTTCAAAAATTTCCTATTTTTATATAGGAAATTTTTCAAAAATTTCCTATTTTTATATAGGAAATTTTTCAAAAATTTCCTATTTTTATATAGGAAATTTTTCAAAAATTTCCTATTTTTATATAGGAAATTTTTCAAAAATTTCCTATTTTTATATAGGAAATTTTTCAAAAATTTCCTATTTTTATATAGGAAATTTTTCAAAAATTTCCTATTTTTACATAGGAAATTTTTCAAAAATTTCCTATTTTTACATAGGAAATTTTTCAAAAATTTCCTATTTTTATATAGGAAATTTTTCAAAAATTTCCTATTTTTATATAGGAAATTTTTCAAAAATTTCCTATTTTTATATAGGAAATTTTTCAAAAATTTCCTATTTTTATATAGGAAATTTTTCAAAAATTTCCTATTTTTATATAGGAAATTTTTTAAAAATTTCCTATTTTTATATAGGAAATTTTTCAAAAATTTCCTATTTTTATATAGGAAATTTTTCAAAAATTTCCTATTTTTATATAGGAAATTTTTCAAAAATTTCCTATTTTTATATAGGAAATTTTTCAAAAATTTCCTATTTTTATAGGAAATTTTTCAAAAAATTTTTAAAAATAAAGTTCCTATTGTGATATGTTTATTTGTTATTGTTTTAAATGTTTATTTCAGTGTGAGAACCAAAATATTTTTCTGGTTTTGAATATTAATATCGTTGTGAGCTGTTTTTCCCTTAAATGGGTTATTTTTATGTAATTTGTTAATAAACCACAGAATTTAATGAAAGACTTAAGCAACAAACTTAATGAGAATGTTTCTTGGTTGTTTTGTTGTTGTAGCTCATTTGCTCTCATTTTTACGAACAAGAAACAAAAGACTTAAGAAACGAACCTGCTGTTGATTTTGCTGCTGCTCGATTACATATAAATTTGTTTTAACACTTTTTTAAATACAATTTTTTATTTTTATTTATTTATTTGTTTTTTTAATTTACCATAAAATTGCGGAATATTTATATACCCACAGTTTATTTTTTCTCAGTTAAAAATTCTGTTTTTTGCATTACGGCAAAATAACTTGCATTAAATATTATGGAAGTATTAACAACTAAAACACTTATATATACTTGTTTATAAAATTTAAATTTTTTGAAAAAAAAATATTTCTTGTAAAATAAAAAACGTAACAGAATTCTGTTTACCATGCACCACAAGATCTTGGGTAAATTTCGTGACTTAAATATTGAAAATTAAAAAAACTCAAAAATCTTTGGCTAACCATAAAAAAAACTAAAGGAAAATTAAAAAACAAACAAAAACCAAAAATCATTAAATAAAAATAATAAAACCAAACCAAAAAGCTAAAACAGCAATTGCAGTCAATCAAAGGCTAAAATAACTGCATTTTAAATATATTTCAACTTTAAATAGTAATAAAAAAAAATACAAAAATAAAAATGTAAAATGAGTATCAAATGTTAATAATGCTCTGAATAAAACCAAAGAAAAAAATACAATAAAATTGAAAAAAAGAAACATGAAAATAAAGCACTTTAAGCATATTAGGTCTTTTTTCTAAATAAAGCCCAAGAAGGGGCGAGTTAAGCTTAAATTGTACAAGAATTGAAAACGTGTAGTTTTTTGGTTTGTAAATCCATAAAAACAATTGAAAATTAGAGCATTAAATAAAAATGTTTTTATATAAAAAAGGCGAGACCTTTTTGAAAATAATCGAAAGGAGACCCTGAAAAAAATTTAAAAGAAAGAATTTTAAATTATTTTGTTGATAAGTTGAGCTTTAGCAAAAGTGAGATAAACTATTCAGCAGTTTAAAAAATAGGAAATTTTTTAAAAATGTCCAATAAAAATATTAATTTTTGAAAAATTTCCTATAAAAATAGGAATTTTTTGAAAAATTTCCCATAAAAATAGGAAATTTTTGAAAAATTTCCTATACAAATAGGAAATTTCCTATAAAAACAGGAAATTTTTGAATATTTCCCTATAAAAACAGGAAATTTTTGAAAAATTTCCTATAAAAATAGGAAATTTTTGAAAAATTTCCTATAAAAATGGGAAATTTTTGAAAAATTTCCTATAAAAATAGGAAATTTTTGAAAAATTTCCTATAAAAAAAGGAAATTTTTGAAAAATTTCCTATAAAAATAGGAAATTTTTGAAAAATTTCCTTTAAAAATAGGAAATTTTTGAAAAATTTTGTATAAAAATAGGAAATTTTTGAAAAATTTCCTATAAAAATAGGAAATTTTTGAAAAATTTTGTAATAAAATAGGAAATTTTTGAAAAATTTTCTATAAAAATAGGAAATTTTTGAAAAATTTCCTATAAAAATAGGAAATTTTTGAAAAATTTCCAATAAAAATAGGAAATTTTTGAAAAATTTCCTATAAAAATAGGAAATTTTTGAAAAATTTCCTATAAAAATAGGAAATTTTTGAAAAATTTCCTATAAAAATAGGAAATTTTTGAAAAATTTCCTATAAAAATAGGAAATTTTTGAAAAATTTCCTATAAAAATAGGAAATTTTTGAAAAATTTCCTATAAAAATAGGAAATTTTTGAAAAATTTCCTATAAAAATAGGAAATTTTTGAAAAATTTCCTATAAAAATAGGAAATTTTTGAAAAATTTCCTATAAAAATAGGAAATTTTTGAAAAATTTCCTATAAAAATAGGAAATTTTTGAAAAATTTCCTATAAAAATAGGAAATTTTTGAAAAATTTCCTATAAAAATAGGAAATTTTTGAAAAATTTCCTAAAAAAATAGGAAAATTTCCTAGTTTTAAAAAATATTCTATTTTTATAGGAAATTTTTGAAAAATTTCCTATAACAAGAGGAAATTTTTTAAAAATTTCCTACAACAAGAAAAAATTTTTAAAAATTTCCTATAATAAGAGGAAATTTTAGAAAAATTTTCTATAAAAATAGGAAATTTTTGAAAAATTTCCTACAAAAAGTAAAAAGTTTTTTAACAAATAGTTTTCTTTCAACCATAACCTACTTTAGGTAATTAACTTAACTTTCAATTATTTTTATTTTTATACTTGTAGCAAGTTCAATTGCCAGTAATTGTTACAATCCATTAACATTTAAAACATTGTTACAAACGATATGTGATTATTTTTAGTGTTTTATTGTTTTGACACTCGCAATTCTAACAAATTTTTACAAATTTATGACAAATTATGAACTTTTTGTACATTTAATTATACTTTGTTGAATATAAGCGGGTAAAAATAGCTCTTTTTGTGTTGGCGGCTTTGGATTAACAAGAAACTATTAAGCAAAATTATAAAGTTTGTAAAAATTAATGATAATTTGGAAGTGAGTCTATGAGGAGAATAGGGATATTCAATAACAAGTACAGGGATTTAATAACTACATACATAGAAGTAATCAATAACTATTACGGCATTCCCCTTCTACAAGCTTTCGATGTAAATTGACTGTATAACAAAAAACCTAAATAATTGACAATAGATGGCGCAACTTTAATGTTCTCAAAATAGACATGACAAGCAATTGTTTAGGTAGTAAATGCCTTAAGGTTACTTCTTTTTGAAAAAAAATACTACAAGGTGAATTACCCTAATATAATTTGAAAAACATATTGTAATATAACCTCTTAAAAATTAAGTATCTTATTAATATAAATGAATTTGTGATGAATAATTGCATGAGTTTTTTTTTTATTTTTTAGGCTGTTATCGCATATTAAGAATTAATTAAATAAAACCAAAAAAAAAAAATAAATAAAGAAAAAACACCCAATTTGGCAAAAGTTCATTGTCTTCACTTTTATTTAACTTCATTATACAAAATCTTTAAGAACCATTTAAATAATTTATTCATAATAAACTCTTCAATGAAGCTTCTAAAAAAGAAAAGAGAAAGATTTAAAAAAATTCTTAGCTACCGGCAAAAAAGTAGCCACATGGCCATTTCTTTAGGAAATTCTTTCAAATTTATTTATGTTTAATGTTTTCAAATTTATTTATGTTTAATGTTTTTCTTCGTGCAATGCGGGCGTTTTTATGTTACAATCTTCTAAATTCCCCAGACATGACTTGTTTAAGAAAATTGCCTTTTTATAGGCGGTTTAAACCTTTATTTGACTTTATTTCTGGTAGAATGTAAAAAAATAGATATCAAAAGACACACGCGAATTGTAGACAAATTAAAATGTTCTACGCATCTCTCAAAAAAAAAAAATCAAAATAGAAAAGAAACAAGATTTAAGATAATAAAAATTAACACTAGACACATGGTCAAAGTTTGGGTTTAGGTAAATATGGAAAAATAAGACAGACTATCGCATCTATGGGCGCTACCATAGCAAAATTAGAATTTTTTGAAAATTTAAATAAGAAATTTTCAAAAATTTCTTATTTTTATAGGAAATTTATCAAAAACTTCCTATTTTTATAGAAAATTTTTCAAAAATTTCCTTTTTATATAGGAAATTTTTCAAAATTTCCTATTTTTATAGGAAATTTTTCAAAATTTCCTATTTTTATAGGAAATTTTTCAAAAATTTCCTATTTTTATAGGAAATTTTTCAAAAATTTCCTATTTTTATACAAAATTTTTCAAAAATTTCCTATTTTTATACAAAATTTTTCAAAAATTTCCAATTTATACCCTTCACCACCATAGGTGGAAAGGGTATTATAAGTTTGTGCTAATGTTTGTAACGCATAGAAATATTTGTCTTAGACCCACCTTTTAGTATACCAATAGACTTAGAATCACTTTCCGAGTCGATTTAGCGATGTCCGTCCGTCCGTCCGTCTGGCTGGCTGGACCCCCATGTAAACCTTGTAATCAAACTACAGGTCGCAATTCTAAAGATAATTTGACGAAATTTAGCACAGATAATTTTTTTGATAATGGGACCATGACTATTGAAATTGGTCAAAATCTGTCCATTATTTTTGGTACCTCCCATAGGTCCCACTTCCCGGAATTGCTATATTGGCCACAAATATCAATATTTTTTCATAAAATTTAAAACAGATACTGCTTATGTAAACATAAATCACTGTACCAAATTTCGTTGAAATCGGTCCACATTTGACCATAGCTCCCATACAAACTCTTCTTCAAAAACGCACTAAATGAGACAAAAAATCACTAAAACGCTCGTAAATCTAAAGATAATGAAAATTTTGAGTTTATTTTTTGCATACATAATTTTGTAACAACTGTAATCAATTTGCCAAATTTCGAGATAATCGGTCCACATTTGACCCTAGCTCTCATATAAGTCCAAATGACGGAAACAGGTTGAATATATAAGTTTTGAGAAAATGTTTGTATGATGGCAAAATTTAGCAAATATTTATCTTTATACAGGAAAAATAACACCTTTGACCTTATTGGTGAAGGGTATCGTATGGTCGGCTTGACCGACTATAGCGCTTTCTTACTTGTTTTATACTAAATTTTTCAAAAATTTCCTATTTTATACAAAATTTTTCAAAAATTTCCTATTTTTATACAAAATTTTTCAAAAATTTCCTATTTTATACAAAATTTTTCAAAAATTTCCTATTTTTATACAAAATTTTTCAAAAATTTCCTATTTTTATACAAAATTTTTCAAAAATTTCCTATTTTTATACAAAATTCTTCAAAAGTTTTCTATTTTTATACAAAATTTTTCAAAAATTTTCATATTTTTATACAAAATTTTTCAAAAATTTCCTATTTTTATACAAAATTTTTCAAAAATTTCCTATTTTTATAAAAAATTCTTCAAAAGTTTTCTATTTTTATACAAAATTTTTCAAAAATTTCGTAGTTTTATACAAAATTTTTCAAAAATTTCCTATTTCTATACAAAATTCTTCAAAAGTTTTCTATTTTTATACAAAATTTTTCAAAAATTTCCTATTTTTATACAAAATTTTTCAAAAATTTCCTATTTTTATACCAAAATTTTCAAAAATTTCCTATTTTTATAAAAAATTCTTCAAAAGTTTTCTATTTGTATACAAAATTTTTCAAAAATTTCCTATTTTTATACAAAATTTTTCAAAAATTTCCTATTTTTATACAAAATTCTTCAAAAGTTTTCTATTTTTATACAAAATCTTTCAAAAATTTCCTATTTTTATACAAAATTTTTCAAAAATTTCCTATTTTTATACAAAATTTTTCAAAAATTTCCTATTTTTATAAAAAATTCTTCAAAAGTTTTCTATTTTTATACAAAATTTTTCAAAAATTTTATATTTTTATACTAAATTTTTCAAAAATTTCCTATTTTTATACTAAATTTTTCAAAAATTTCCTATTTTTATACAAAATTTTTCAAAAATTTCCTATTTTATACAAAATTTTTCAAAAATTTCCTATTTTTATACAAAATTTTTCAAAAATTTCCTATTTTTATACAAAATTTTTCAAAAATTTCCTATTTTTATAAAAAATTCTTTTTTTATACAAAATTTTTCAAAAATTTCCTATTTTTATACAAAATTTTTCAAAAATTTCCTATTTTTATAAAAAATTCTTCAAAAGTTTCCTATTTTTATACAAAATTTTTCAAAAATTTCATATTTTTATACTAAATTTTTCAAAAATTTCCTATTTTTATACTAAATTTTTCAAAAATTTCCTATTTTTATACAAAATTTTTCAAAAATTTCCTATTTTATACAAAATTTTTCAAAAATTTCCTATTTTTATAGGAAATTTTTCAAAAATTTCCTATTTTTATACAAAATTTTTCAAAAATTCCCTATTTTTATACAAAAATTTTTAAAAATTTCCTATTTTTATACAAAATTTTTCAAAAATTTCCTATTTTTATAAAAAATTCTTCAAAAGTTTCCTATTTTTATACAAAATTTTTCAAAAATTTCCTATTTTTATACAAAATTTTTCAAAAATTTCCTATTTTTATACAATTTTTTTCAAAAATTTCCTATTTTTATACAAATTTTTTCAAAAATTTCCTATTTTTGTACAAAATTTTTCAAAAATTTCCTATTTTTATAGGAAATTTTTGAAAAATTTCCTATTTTTATGGGAAAATTTTCAAAAATTTTCTATTTTTATGGGAAATTTTTCAAAAATTTCCTATTTTTATTGGAAATTTTCAAAAAATTTCCTATTTTTATGGGAAATTTTTGAAAAATTTCCTATCTTTATAGGAAATTTTTCAAGAATTTCCAATTTTCATGGAATATTTTTCAAAAATTTCCTATTTTTATGGGAAATTTTTCAAGAATTTCCTATTTTTATTTGAAATTTTTCAAAAATTTCATATTTTTATTGGAAATTTTTAAAAAAATTCCTATTTTGATGGGAAATTTTTCGAAAATTTCCTATTTTTATGGGAAATTTTTCAAAAATTTCCTAATTTTATGGAAAATTTTTCAAAAGTTTCCTATTTTTATGGGAAATTTTTCAAAAATTTTTTGTCTGTCATATGTTTGTTTTAATTACAAAATCTCCAGTAGAGTAACTTTTTAACATCTTAATGTAAATTAAACTTTATATGTTACTTTAATTAGTTATGCTTGTCCATTTGTTATGCTGTAGGGCATCGATACCCAACAGCAACAAAACAAACAAGTTCAATTTTAGTGTCGTAGAGTCTTTTAAACTCTAGAATATCTTGTCTAGTAAAAGAAATACAAAATTACGTATAAGTGATTTGTTGTTGTAGTTATTGTTGTTGTTGTTTTTATTATTGTTGTATTTAGTTAAGAACAGAACCTTGTTGGGATATACAAGAAGTTGTTGTCTTGGTGATTTAAATTTTATGATAATTCCTTAACAAATTGTGTTTTCGGCTAATCAAGAATCTTGTATATTGTCTTCTAAAGAATAATAAATTTAATTTTGATTGCGGAATAAAAGAGACACGCACGCGGACTTAGTCATTTATGGTGACTTAAAATGTTTTCCTTATAAACATAATTATCGTTAAATAAAATGGAAATAAATCATTTCATAAAATTTTATGTTTTTAAGTAAAGATTATGGTGGAGAGATGCTGTTGGTTCATGTCTTAACAAATTTGTTAACACCTACGATATGTGGAAAAAAATTTAATGATTTTTGAGGGAAATTAATAGCCATATGTGGGTTTTGATAACATGTCAAAGTTAATAAAGCAGCTCTGGATAAAAATCTTATCTATGACAATCCGTTGGAATCATTATGGAACCTTTTATTACCTATGAAACCAAATCACTTGTTTTTCTATTTTCAATTCACGCTTGACTTTTATTGTCTCATTACAAATTATTTAAAACAATTCATTTTATAAACTTTTTATTATAAAATAAGTGTTTTAACGTTTTAAAATATTTCTCACCATAATAAAATTTATGTAAATTTTTGTTTAGTTTTCGTTAAAACTTAACCCTTATTTACCTCTGACCTTGCTTTGTATCTCTATTTTTGTCATTTATTTTCAAAATTTTATTTGTTTTAAACTAATTTCACTAATTTGTGTATCATAAAAAAATCTGAAATATTTTAACAAATTTATTCATATATTTAACAATAAAAAAATCTAGGTCTTACATTTTTATATAACAAAAATATAAAATTTTATTTTACCAAAAAAAAAGGAAAATAAATTTTTCTTAATTTATAAATATATTAAGTTATAATTGTTTAAAAGAAGGTCAGTTATGGGAAATTTTTATATTTATTTAGTTAAAGTTTTTACGTTATATTAAAATTTCCATTTGAAATTTATGATACTTGAAAATATTTTCAAGGTTTCTTCTTTACTTTTTTCTAGATCTAATTCTTTTTTTTTAACTAAATTGCTCTAGTTTTATCATTTCTTTCAATTGCGAAAAATACTTAGAATTCAATTAGTCTTTAAAGCATTTTGTATTTTATTACGTTCAAACTGAAACCAGTTTCCAAATGTTTCTTTGCAACTAAGAGGAAGACTTTCGGACATTTTGAAAGTTTTGGCTTGAGCCAAAAAAGACCACAGTGGTTTATGATAATATATTTCGCAAATAAAAGCTTAAAATAAGTTTTACAGATGTTCAATCTGTTCCTCCACCCCAATCTCAGTTGTGTCAGAACGACCCTTGTTTCTTGCGGCAAATTCTTTTCTTCTTGGGCGCAGCCTTGCGGGACCCACAAATTAATATTGAACTCGTCGGATGATATTCCATCTGTAACCCCACTTTTAGTGCGATCTCTGAGGAAGCTCGATATAAATCGGAAAGAGTTTTCTATAGGAAAGAAGCTTTCATTAGGAAAGGTTTTCCGTAGAAAAGCTTTTATTAGGAAAGGTTTTCTATAGAAAAGCTTTCGTTAGGAAAGGTTTTCTATAGAAAAGCTTTCGTTAGGAAGGGTTTTCTATAGAAAAGCTTTCGTTAGGAAAGGTTTTCTATAGAAAAGCTTTTTTTAGGAAAGGTTTTCTATAGAAAAGCTTTCGTTAGGAAAGGTTTTCTATAGAAAAGCTTTCGTTAGGAAAGGTTTCCTATAGAAAAGCTTTCGTTAGGAAAGGTTTTCTATAGAAAAGCTTTCGTTGGGAAAGGTTTTCTATAGAAAAGCTTTCGTTGGGAAAGGTTTTCTATAGAAAAGCTTTCGTTGGGAAAGGTTTTCTATAGAAAAGCTTTCGTTGGGAAAGGTTTTCTATAGAAAAGCTTTCGTTAGGAAAGGTTTTCTATAGAAAAGCTTTCGTTGGGAAAGGTTTTCTATAGAAAAGCTTTCGTTAGGAAAGGTTTTCTATAGAAAAGCTTTCGTTGGGAAAGGTTTTCTATAGAAAAGCTTTCGTTGGGAAAGGTTTTCTATAGAAAAGCTTTCGTTGGGAAAGGTTTTCTATAGAAAAGCTTTCGTTGGGAAAGGTTTTCTATAGAAAAGCTTTCGTTAGGAAAGGTTTTCTATAGAAAAGCTTTCGTTAGGAAAGGTTTCCTATAGAAAAGCTTTCGTTAGGAAAGGTTTTCTATAGAAAAGCTTTCGTTGGGAAAGGTTTTCTATAGAAAAGCTTTCGTTAGGAAAGGTTTTCTATAGAAAAGCTTTCGTTGGGAAAGGTTTTCTATAGAAAAGCTTTCGTTAGGAAAGGTTTTCTATAGAAAAGCTTTCGTTAGGAAAGGTTTTCTATAGAAAAGCTTTCGTTGGGAAAGGTTTTCTATAGAAAAGCTTTCGTTGGGAAAGGTTTTCTATAGAAAAGCTTTCGTTGGGAAAGGTTTTCTATAGAAAAGCTTTCGTTAGGAAAGGTTTTCTATAGAAAAGCTTTCGTTAAGAAAGGTTTTCTATAGAAAAGCTTTCGTTAAGAAAGGTTTTCTATAGAAAAGCTTTCATTAAGAAAGGTTTTCTATAGAAAAGCTTTCGTTAAGAAAGGTTTTCTATAGAAAAGCTTTCGTTAGGAAAGGTTTTCTATAGAAAAGCTTTCGTTAGGAAAGGTTTTCTATAGAAAAGCTTTCGTTGGGAAAGGTTTTCTATAGAAAAGCTTTCGTTAGGAAAGGTTTTCTATAGAAAAGCTTTCGTTAGGAAAGGTTTTCTATAGAAAAGCTTTCGTTAGAAAGAGTTTTCTATAGAAAAACTTTTATTAAAGAGAGTTTTCTTAAGAAAAGCTTTAATTTAAAAGATATTTCTGAATAAAAGCTTTTGTGCCTAAGAGTTTTCTATAGAAAAGCTTTAGCTTGGAAGAGTTTTCTAAAGAAAAGCTTTCTTTTGAAGGAGTTTTCTAAAGAAAAGCTTTGGTAAGAAAGAGTTTTTTATAGAAAAGCTTTCATTAGAAAGAGTTTTCAATAGAAAAGCTTTCGTTAGAAAGAGTTTTCTATAGAAAAGCTTTCGTTAGAAAGAGTTTTCTATAGAAAAGCTTTCGTTAGAAAGAGTTTTCTATAGAAAAGCTTTCGTTAGAAAGAGTTTTCTATAGAAAAGCTTTCGTTAGAAAGAGTTTTCTATAGAAAAGCTTTCTTTAGAAAGAGTTTTCTATAGAAATGGAAGATTTTTATATAGAAAAGCTTTTGTGTGGAAGAGTTTTCTAAAAACTTCCATTTGAAAAAGTTTTCTAAAAAAAGCTTTTGTTTAAAAAAATTTTTTTGAGAAGAGCTTTCGTTTTCTTTAGAAGGAAGAGTTTTCTGAAGAAAAGCTTTCGATAGGAAGAATTTTCTGTAGAAAAACTTTTGATAGGAAGTGTTATCTATATATTGATATTGATGTTTTAGAACTTTAGTTTTGGTAAGAGTTATAGAAATATTTGAACCCACTGTGCTTTGTATTCCAGAGGTAGTCAAATTTATTCACTACCTCTTAGACTTTAGGAATTTCAACAACCTAAAGCTGTTGAGATGTTCCGTCTGTCAGCCAACTAGTCAACTTGGAGCTACTCCTGCTGCTTGACATTTTAATAGACCATTTAGTTGAATATTTAAATTTTTCAAAGTTTGAACAAAAGAACACCAATCAACGAATCAAGCCAGCTAGTCTCAACGGCAATCAACCTACCCAGTCAACTTAAAAGGCTAACAAATGCGCAGTTTAAGCGATCTTTTCTATAAAAGAACAACTGAAGTGTTGGTGTTGAATAATTGCAATGAAATTTATGAGTAAGCAGCGGTAGCTGGAAATGAATAGCTATGGAATCAAAAGAGAGTACAAAAATAAATTAAAGATCATAAATATCAGATCATATATGAGTACTTATACTTGTATGTAACTTTAAGAATAAATTGGTGCAACAAATTTATGACAAATTCTAGTCATAAATTTTAATTTGTATAAAATATTTATGTTTAAAAATTTTAATAAAAATTAATACTTATGACATTGGCATTTTGTTAATTTTAATAAATATAACATTTATAATGGAAACACATCTTTAAATTTGAAGTTAGGCGTATTTTGTTAGTGTAATGTTGAATAATGATGGATTAGTATTGTCTATGATTTAGCTTAAAGGTGGTCCGTCCGTCCTTCTGTCTGGCTTTCTATCTTGTGTGGTGATACCCTACCTTTACACATTTTTATTTCCGTTTTAAGATTTCTATACTTTAATTGTTACCTCTTCAACATGAATGATTAAACCCGAAATATTTTAATGTATTAGATGACAAATCATTAGGGTTTTTTCCTCTGAAATTGTTAAGCATTTTACTAATCAAAATTCGCATTTAAACGTCATTTAAATAAATAGAAAATGTTCATTACGAATTGTAATAGAGACCCACCTCAAAGACAACCACGCCAATTTAATGTTGTTTCTGTATTTTTTCTATTCTGCTGTCACCACCTCTTCTTCACGAGATTGAAATGATTTGGCTTTGCTACTCGGTACTCGTATACCTATTTATAGTTGTTGTGGTATAAAATACACCAATGACCTTGATAACAATTTGTGTTTAATTAAATATCATTTGCCGTCATTTAAAGACACGTTAACACTCTTTTATATATATATTTTTTAATTTATTTGCAAAAATAAATACAAGTTTTTAAACATTTGCCTGGTAGTCGATGTTTGCTCTTGTATTTGCTCAAATGTTTTATATAAATTTCAAATTATTTATAAAATAAAAATGTCTAACAACTTCAATTAACTTTCAATCTAACACAAGGGATACAAATTTGAAATGCGCAAAAATCTGGTTATTTGTAATTGTTCATTACACAGTACGACAAAATTAAAATTTTTTTGAGTACACATTAGCAATGTTAATAGAATATGAAAATAGGCTTAAAATAAAGAAATACGTGTCTCGGCGTTTTGCTGTAGCACGTCAGAATTTTAAGAAAATCGATTTTAAAGATTCGAAGGACCGTGGAGGTTCACTTCTAACGTAATACTATTATAAAAAGTTCTATAAAAGTAGAATGGGTGAACCGATTTAAATGCTTGAGCCAGTTTTGATAAGGGAATTGAATTGTGATATGTTTTTGTTAAATTTGGATTATTTTTTGGATTATATCGCTTTAATTTTCAAGTTAAATTAAAAAATATCAAAAAAATGTAATGTAATTCAATGTAATGTAAATGTAATGTAAAAATACAAAAATTAATATGATGTCTTAACTATTATTTTGCGTCAAAAATGTTAGTCGTTTAGTTTTGGTACATTTTGTGGATATTTTTTAATTTTACATGAAAATTAAAGCGTCCTCTAGCGGACGATTTATTTGTTTTTAATAAAAACAAATTCCCTTTTCAAAACTGGCTCAAGCATTTAAATCGGTTTACCCGTTCTATTTTTATAAAACTTTTTATAATAGTATTACGTTACAAGTGAACCTCCACGGTCCTTCGAATCTTTAAAATCGATTTTCTTAAAATTCGGACGTGCTACAGCAAAAATTTTTCTATAGAAAAATATTTTTAACAAAAATTTTTCTATAGAAAAATATTTTTAACAAAAATTTTTCTATAGAAAAATATTTTTAACAAAAATTTTTCTATAGAAAAATATTTTTATCAAACATTTTTCTATAGAAAAATATTTTTAACAAAAATTTTTCGATAGAAAAATATTTTTAACAAAAATTTTTCGATAGAAAAATATTTTTAACAAAAATTTTTCTATAGAAAAATATTTTTAACAAAAATTTTTCTATAGAAAAATATTTTTAACAAAAATTTTTCTATAGAAAAATATTTTTAACAAAAATTTTTCTATAGAAAAATATTTTTAACAAAAATTTTTCTATAGAAAAATATTTTTTACAAAAATTTTTCTATAGAAAAATATTTTTAACAAAAATTTTTCTATAGAAAAATATTTTTAACAAAAATTTTTCTATAGAAAAATATTTTTAACAAAAAATTTTCTATAGAAAAATATTTTTAACAAAAATTTTTCTATAGAAAAATATTTTTAACAAAAATTTTTCGATAGAAAAATATTTTTAACAAAAATTTTTCGATTGAAAAATATTTTTAACAAAAATTTTTCTATAGAAAAATATTTTTAACAAAAATTTTTCTATAGAAAAATATTTTTAACAAAAATTTTTCTATAGAAAAATATTTTTAACAAAAATTTTTCTATAGAAAAATATTTTTAACAAAAATTTTTCTATAGAAAAATATTTTTAACAAAAATTTTTCGATAGAAAAATATTTTTAACAAAAATTTTTCGATAGAAAAATATTTTTAACAAAAATTTTTCTATAGAAAAATATTTTTAACAAAAATTTTTCTATAGAAAAATATTTTTAACAAAAATTTTTCTATAGAAAAATATTTTTAACAAAAATTTTTCTATAGAAAAATATTTTTAACAAAAATTTTTCTATAGAAAAATATTTTTAACAAAAATTTTTCTATAGAAAAATATTTTTAACAAAAATTTTTCTATAGAAAAATATTTTTAAGAAAAATATTTTTAACAAACATTTTTCTATAGAAAAATATTTTTAACAAACATTTTTCTATAGAAAAATATTTTTAACAAAAATTTTTCGATAGAAAAATATTTTTAACAAAAATTTTTCTATAGAAAAATATTTTTAACAAAAATTTTTCTATAGAAAAATATTTTTAACAAAAATTTTTCTATAGAAAAATATTTTTAATAAAAATTTTTCTATAGAAAAATATTTTTAAGAAAAATATTTTTAACAAACATTTTTCTATAGAAAAATATTTTTAACAAAAATATTTTTAACAAAATTTTTCTATAGAAAAATATTTTTAACAAAAATTTTTCTATAGAAAAATATTTTTAACAAAGAAAAATATTTTTAACAAAAATTTTTCTATAGAAAAATATTTTTAACAAAAATTTTTCGATAGAAAAATATTTTTAACAAAAATTTTTCGATAGAAAAATATTTTTAACAAAAATTTTTCTATAGAAAAATATTTTTAACAAAAATTTTTCTATAGAAAAATATTTTTAACAAAAATTTTTCTATAGAAAAATATTTTTAACAAAAATATTTTTAACAAACATTTTTCTATAGAAAAATATTTTTAACAAAAATTTTTCTATAGAAAAATATTTTTAACAAAAATTTTTCTATAGAAAGATATTTTTAACAAAATTTTTCTATAGAAAAATATTTTTAACAAAAATTTTTCTATAGAAAAATATTTTTAACAAAAATGTTTCTATAGAAAAATATTTTTAGTTTTTTTGAAAACTTTTTGCTAAAAATATTTTTCTATAGAAAAATTTTTGTTAAAAATATTTTTCTATAGAAAAATTTTTCCTAAAAATATTTTTCTATAGAAAAATTTTTGCTAAAAATATTTTTCTATAGAAAAATTTTTGTTAAAAATATTTTTCTATAGAAAAATTGTTCTATAGTTAGGTTAGGTTAGGCAGGATGCAGTCCTTATGGTCCGCGTCACATGGGTCCAAAAAGAGGTCCCTTTGTAATTCCTGCAAGGGAAAGAAAAGAAAATTTCTAAACTACCAATAAATTATAGGCTCAAAACTAGAGCCATCCAGTAGCACAAATAAAAGTGCTTATTCTACGAATGTTTGTGTTCGAGATCTCTGATAAATCATGCAAAAAAGGGTATCCCAGATGGTGTGTTCTAATATCAGCAAGGGCTGGGCAGTGGCAGAGGAAATGAGTGATAGTTTCTTCCTCCTCCACGTTTTAACAGCTTCTGCAGTAGTCATTGCTTTGAAGATTAAGTCTCCTAGCATGTAAACCTATTAAACAGTGTCCAGTGAGTACTGAGATGAGGGTGCGAAGTCTATGGCGCGGAAAGCTGACCAATCGTAAGTTGGCCATGTAAGTCTGGAGATCGAACAGGCCGTTGCTGTGAACCAGTTGGTCTGTGCGGACCTAAAAAGAAACTGCTTAATGAGCAGTTTGCATGCTGATAGCGGTATACCTATAAATTGGTCGATGTGCTCCTGACCAAGAAGAGCACCACCTTTTGCTAGGTTATCAGCAGTGATGTTACCTGGTACATTACTGTGACTGCGTACTCAGAGAAGTTCGATACTGGAATGTCTCGCCATCTCGTTTAGGGATGCCCGGCATTCACGGATGAGAACGGATGTCGTGTAGACCGATGATAGAGAATGAATTGCGGCAAGACTATCCGTACAGAAACGAATATCGTTAGTATATTCGGTGGTACGTGAGCCACTTGCTCGCCCTATAGATAGCTGAGATTTCAGCTTGAAGAGTACTACATTGTTTGGGGAGTTTAAATTTTACTCTTGTCCCAAGAAGTGGGATAAAGAAGCCCCATCCTTAGTGATGGGACAAGGGTAAATAGCCAAATGGTAAATTGGGTATTAAAAGGTTAATACCCAGGTATTTACCCAAGCACTTGGGTATTTACCCAAAATGTGGGTATAAATCAAAATAAAAAAATTTAAAAGAAGAAGCTGTGAGTGCTAAGTGTACGTTCAGAAGCAGCTGAAGTACAGGGAGCTGTTAAAATTCGAACATCTAATATCTTTCCACTAATTTACTGGAGAAATTTCATCCAAACAAAAGTTTTGGCCCAAAAATCATTTCTGGCCTTGTAATTGACCAAATCTGCCATTATATTTATGTATATCGCCTGTGATATTGTGTAAATGAATTCCAATGCAGGAAGTACCTCAGATAAATTCGAAAAAAATTCTGTTGCTCTACGCAACAACGAGTATTTGTTATTCAAATGAGTATTTACCCAAATTTAGATAAATACCCGGGTATGAAGGTGGGTGTTAATAGGTGAATACCCAGCGTTAGGTAAATACCCAGGTCTAAACCCATCTTTATCCCTCCTACACCGCGTAGCGATTTAGATCCGTCCGAGTAGATATCCAGGGTCCCTTCTCTGGAGTCGATTTAAAACCCCCGGAGATATCCACAGAGAAGAATTACTTTAAAAGGGATGATGGAATGCAGTAGTCAATATTTTCGGGGAGATTAGGTAGTTTATCCAGAATAGTGGAGTGGCCTATGGATGAGGTAGACCATTCATCGGTAGTTCTTAACCTAACTGCTGAGTTAAGAGCTACGAATTGGGCCATTAGTTCAACCGGGAGCCAGTCGAGCATAGCAAAAAGTGCCTTTGATGGTGTAGTCCTTAAGGCACCCGTAATCATGAGGTCAGCGGATCTGAGGATCTTGCCAAAGGATCCTCGCTGATTAACCTTATTGAGGGCAGGCCACCAGGCAAGAGCGTCGTACATAAGTATAGGTTTAGCAACCATTTCAAAGAGCCAGGCGGTATTGGACGGGGAAAGGCCTCACGTATTTCCCAGAGCTCTTCTGCACGAGTATAGTGCAATGAAAGCCTTAGACACCCTAGCTTAAGTGTTTAGTTCCAGGACAGCTTAGAGTCCAGAATCACTCCTAAATATTTGGCATGATCCGAGAGTACCATTTCATTCCCAACTAGCTTTGGGAGGGTGAACTTGGGAATCTTGTATTTTCTGGTGAATACAATGAGTTCCGTTATGGCGGGGTTAACTCCCAGGCCATTGGAAACGCTTCATTCGGTGAGTGTAGCTAGAGTGACTTCCAGTCGCTGCGATTAAACTGGGGAATCTTGTATTTCCTGGTGAATAGAACGAGTTCCGTTTTGGCGGGGTTAACTCCCAGGCCATTGGAAACGCTTCATTTGGTGAGTGTAGATAGAGCGACTTCCAGTTGCTGCGAGTGAACTGGGGAATCTTGTATTTCCTGGTGAATAGAACGTGTTCCGTTTTGGCGGGGTTAACTCCCAGGCCATTGGAAACGCTTCATTCGGTGAGTGTAGCTAGAGCGACTTCCAGTCGCTGCGAGATAGTGTTCGGGTATTTGCCCGAGACTGCAATAGCGACATCATCTGCATAAGCAACAGTTTTGAAGCGCAGAGAGTCCAAATCCATTAACAGTTTGTTAATAGCAAGGTTCCAGAGCAGAGGAGACAGAACCCCTCCCTGAGGAGTGCCCCGGCGTGCTACTTTATATACCGGACCTATGCCCAAGGTTGAGAAGATAATTCTATAAGAGAGAAGTTTCACTACGAGGGAGACAATAGAGTTATCAACTCCTAGGTCCGCCGGACCTGATAATCGATAATGTTGTTGAAAGCTCCTTCAATCTTCATGTCACAGAACTCAATTCCGTTCGGAAGTGGAATGAATTCCGCACTTTGCTTCTA
The DNA here is from genome assembly GCA_933228675.1 of Stomorhina lunata. Classification (NCBI taxonomy): domain Eukaryota; kingdom Metazoa; phylum Arthropoda; class Insecta; order Diptera; family Rhiniidae; genus Stomorhina; species Stomorhina lunata. The sequence continues at coordinate 93,436,564 of OW121744.1, forward strand.
TTGAAAAAGTAAAACGAAAAAATTTTTCGGAATGAAACCACTTTATATTTTCAAAGTGGAATTGAATTCATATGTTTTTAGTTGTTTATTCAATATTTGAACAATTTCCTCAATTAATCAGTGTTTTTTTGTTAAAACAAAGATAGAGTTGAAAATTTCAATTAAAAAAATCTTATTTTGTACTGATTTTGGACATTTAAAATTTTTCGGAATCTATAGAACCTAAAACCGTTTCGATCGGAATTCAACTACGGAATGGTTTCAATTCCGAACGGAATTCGTGACATGAATGAATGTCTAGAAAGGCAACGAGTGAGAATTCGCCGAACTCAAGTGATTTTTCTAAAGAGCTAACAAGTGAGTGGAGTGCTGTTTCAACAGACTTGCCTTTATTATAGGCGGCTGTGATTTAGAGAGAAGACGCGGATTAATAGATGAACGTAAGAGAACATCAATCCTCATTTAGCAGTTTCAAAAATTAATGAACTCCATAAAATTTTGAGTGAAAACGTTACTGTGAAAAAGATTACCCAGTAAAACTTTTCATTACCAAATAATGAGTTAAACAGTTAAACTATTGAACACGAACTACTTACTCATTCGCTGTATAAGTCATCCCCATTACATGGGGATGTCATTGGAGGCAAGTACTTACCAATTGCAGAAATGTAATGACTTGGGTAAGCAATTTGAAAGCAACAACAACAACAGCAACAACTTTTTTGTTGTTGTTTTATTAAAAACATATATTTTTAAACGAAATACAAAATTTTTTTTATGATCCCATGGGGGCTCGAACCCAGACCCTCCGACTGCTAGGCAGAGACTCTTCCACTGAGCTACTTCATATGTTAAAAACTTAGCAGCTTATAATTAATATAAACAATTTTTATTTTTAGATCCAAAATCATATGAAAATAACTTTGATTTTCCCTGCTTTTTTTTGCTTTGTTGTAATTTTTGGAAAAATATTTTTATACGATTTTTTGTAATTATTTTAAAACTTTTTTAAAATTATTTTAAAACTTAAACAATTTAAATCTTCATTTTTGTATAAGTTTTTACATAAGATTGACTCTTACTTACTTAAATGTTACAACCTGTTAAGGTCAGAATTAGAATTCCATGGTTTTCGATCTTGTGCGAATATTCTCCAATTTTATAGGCCAAGCTTTGAAAAATGTTCCTCTACTTGGTCTTTCTATCGAAGTTTCGGATATCCTCCTCTAACATTAGGTAGTGGGACATTTCAATTCTTATTTTATCCTCTTCATTGTATTTTTTTTTAAGAGAGGGTTACTAGCCCGTAATCTTAACCCATTTTTATTGATCTTATGGGACAACTCTCGGAACATGTTTACTCACAATATTAATGGGTGTTAAACTAGCTCCCCGGGTGATACCATGAGGAGGTGTGTGTCCACAGTTGAGATGAAGGATGACCCAGATAAATTAGGCTTACCAAGTTAAGACCAATTAGAATCATGTTTGGTATTCAACATCCCCTACATAATCAAAATTGACTCATGACGGTATTTTTTCATTAACGTGAGTTAGTTTTACATTTTTTTTTACAGAAGATAATATTTAAGTTCTTAAAATTCAAAAATCATTTAAAAAGACTCTTTTAATAAAAAAAATTGTTGCCCTTGGTGGGATTTGAACCGGGGTCAATCAGTCTAAATTACCATCTTAATTACAAAAAGGTACTTCTGTAATAACTTATTATTTATTTGGATGGTATGTTGTAGTCGTTACAAGGTAACCAGTTATCAGAGTACTTGCCATTACCAAAGTTTTTAAACAATTTTGTAACAAGAACAGTTCTATAGTTTAAATCAAGGCCCATCAGCTATATCACTCGGGGGCCGAATACCAATCGGCTTTTTCATACATATTCATATACACAACATGATGTATTAGTATTAGTATTAGTATTAGAATTTACCACTTTCTACTCATTAACCACAAACTTCATTATCAAAACTATAAATGTCTTGGGTTCTTTGTAATTTTGTGAATCATTCTATGACATATTTAGCCAAAATTATTATTGTTTAAGGTTCTTTACATATTTTATCATTTAGGTTAAAAATTAAGGTGAAACAAATAAAATTTTAAACTTATCGTTTTCATCAGAATAAACGAGTAAGCAAACAAGAACAGGTTAAGTCCACAATAATAATGATCATTATCGAATGACAAGTTTATTTGCATGAATGTAATGATCTTTATTTTTTTTGTAATGATGTTTACAATTTGTTGCTGGATACATTTTGAGCAAATTTAAATAAATATAACGACAAAAATAAGAAGAGTTTATATGGGAAAAACGTGCTAAATTATGGGAAAATCTTATGAAAATTTAATTTAATTTTTATACCCTTCACCACCATAGGTGGAAAGGGTATTATAAGTTTGTGCTGATGTTTGTAACGCATAGAAATATTTGTCTTAGACTCACCTTTTAGTATACCAATAGACTTAGAATCACTTTCTGAGTCGATTTAGCAATGTCCGTCCGTCCGTCTGGCTGGCTGGCTGGACCCCCATGTAAACCTTGTAATCAAACTACAGGTCGCAATTCTAAAGATAATTTGATGAAATTTGGCACAGATCATTTTTTGATAATGGGACCATGGCTATTGAAATTGGTCAAAATCTGTCCATTACTTATGGTACCTCCCATAGGTCCCACTTCCCGGAATTGCTATATTGGCCACAAATATCAATATTTTTTCATGAAATTTAAAACAGATACTGCTTATGTAAACTTAAATCACTGTACCAAATTTCGTTGAAATCGGTCCACATTTGACCATAGCTCCCATACAAACTCTTCTTCAAAAACGCTCTAAATGAGACAAAAAATCACTAAAACGCTCGTAAATCTAAAGATAATAAAAATATTGAGTTTATTTTTCGCATACATAATTTTTGTAACAACTGTAATCAATTTGCCAAATTTCGAGATAATCGGTCCACATTTGACCCTAGCTCTCATATAAGTCCAAATGACGGAAACAGGTTGAATATATAAGTTTTGAGAAAATGTTTGTATGATGGCAAAATTTAGCAAATATTTGTCTTTATACAGGAAAAATAACACCTTTGACCTTAGTGGTGAAGGGTATCGTATGGTCGGCTTGACCGACTATAGCGCTTTCTTACTTGTTTAATATGAATTTATTTGTTTTTGGTAAAGCGACGTACATATTTTAAATAGATTTAAACACGTGAGATATATTTTAAATATTTAATGAAATGTCGTTGATTCCGGAAAATATATCTACAAGTAATCACCGGAAATAAAATGTAATTTAGGAATAAGAATAAATATTATTACATTAAATTAAAATTAATCTATTTTTGTGGAATATTTAGAGGATTTGTGATAAATTTTCCCAAATTTCAAAATTAACCTTGTCTTTTGGAAAACTAATAATTTCCTACTTTCATTTACCAGAAAACCCCATAAATATTACATTCATTTTTTTCTTAAGTTATTTCTCCTATTCCAAGTGTTGACTTGTGAATTTGTTTTAAAAATCGTGAAAATGTTTTTCATAAAAAAAATCTTTTATTTAAAACAATTTATGAAGAAAACAATTTTTTCAATTTATTTTTGTTTGTATTTTTTGACAATCGATAAATCTGTCACTGCCGAAACTGAAAATGATCTTTTAGCGTTTGCCAAAAACAACATAAGTGAATATTAAACGTTATTGTTTTTGACGGTGAAGGGATCATCATTTTCATTTAAGACGAAAGATTGCGAAAAGTCAGAGCATAAGACAAAGACAAAAGAAACAAGCTGCAGTTTCAAACTGAAGATGGCTTGATTATATAAAAATTGCCAAAAAATAAAACAAAAATTAAATAAAACTAAAGAAAAAAAAAACAAAATAATAATAGAAATAGAAAAAATGTAATACCATTAATGCTAAGTACCTATTTAGTCTTTATGTCTGCAAATGTGAAGTGATAAAATGTCGTTTAGTAGATTTATGTGTGATTAGGTCACGACAAAATGCAATTTTCTATTTCAGCAAAAGATTCATTCGTTTCACTCACACACACGCTCACTTTTTAAGTCACTTAAGCTTCTTCACTTATTCCCTTACTCAGTCAGTCAGTCAGTCATCCACACATTCACATACCCCTCAAGATTATTGAAGTCTTGAAATAGAAAATAACGAATAAAATTAATGGCTAAAGATTTAAATTGAATCAAATAAGAAGAAAAATTACAAAAATATAGAGTCATTTGTTAAGGTATTAAGCTCTAACTTGTGATTAAATTTAAAAAATTACTTTTATATGCAGAAATAATGAATATGAATTGAATACAAAAGGATTAAAATTTTAGGATTAAACAAGTAAGAGTGTTATATTCGGCTGTGCCGAATCTTATATACCCACCATCAAGTTGTGTTAAGTTTAGAAACATATCTCATATATCTACAAGGGTGCAGCTAATTCAAAATCTGGACCAAAACTGAAAAAATCGCTAAGCTAATTGGTATTGTTGGTAAAACCTTTGGACTAAATTCGGTTGCCGTAGCTTTATAGTTCAACATTTAAAAATATTTTAGTGGTTTCCCCAGTATTTACTTTGATCAAAATTCGGTCTCATAACCGGGTATAGCTTTACACTCATAAGTTGTTAAATACTTTTCGTTGTGATTAATATGTAGTTAGGCTAGACACGTTAATAGTAATACGGCAGGTCCATATGTTTCTTTTTGAGTTCCTAATGCATTCATCATATATAAAGTCTGGGCTGAACATTGATTGATGCCTATCTAATTTCATAGGTGCAATCTTAATATAATGAATGTACCTCCAAATCTTTTTGATTGTAAATATAAAAAGGGGATGTTATATATATCGGGTGTTTTTTATTGAGGTATAGAACTTTAAGTTGGCATCATTTTTTTAACTGACGGCCATTTTGTCAGCTGTCAAGTGATTAATATTTAGTTTGGTTTGCCATTTAATCATGAACAGGTTGACAAAAGAACAACGCTTGCAAATCGTGCAAATTTATTTCGAAAATAATGGTTCAGTTCGCGAAGTTTACCGCCAGCTCCGTCCATTTTATGGTCGACATAATCGTCCATCAGAGCAATTAATTCGGTTAACACAGGATCGTTTTCGCACTACGTTTACTCTATGTGATAATACGCATCCGCAGCGACGTCGAACAGTGCGCACCGAAGAAATAATTGCCGCTGTAGAGCAAAGTGTTGAAAAGGACCCGAATGAATCGATTCGCCACCGTGCACAGCAATTGGAGCTTTGTCCATCAACTTTATGGAAGATTTTGCGCAAAGATCTTGGCTTGCGACCTTACAAGATCCAGCTTGTGCAAGAATTAAAGCCGCAAGACCATGCAATGCGTCGTGATTTTGGTGTATGGGCCAAAATGAGATTGATCTCGATGCTGATTTTCATCACAAGATTTTGTTCAGTGATGAGGCTCATTTTTGGTTGAATGGCTACGTCAACAAGCAAAATTGCCGCATTTGGAGTGAAGAGAATCCACATGAGACCCTTGACACGCCATTACATCCACAAAAATTGACTGTTTGGTGTGCTCTATGGGCTGGTGGAGTCATTGGGCCATACTTCTTCCGAAATAATGCTGGAGAGTCAGTTACCATAAATGGAGACCGGTATAGAGCCATGATAACCGACTATTTTGTTCCCCAATTGGATGGCATGAATGTGAATGACGGCGCTACATGCAACACAGCGCACGTCACAATTGATTTATTGAAGGAAACATTCGATGAGCGCATAATTTCGCGGAATGGACCTGTCAATTGGCCACCAAGATCGTGCGATTTGACACCACTGGATTATTTTCTTTGGGGATATGTGAAGTCGCTCGTCTACGCCAACAAACCAGAAACGTTAGGGGACTTGGAAGCCAACATTCGTGGCGTTATTGCCAACATACGGCCCCATATGCTCGAAAAAGTAGTTGAAAATTGGACCTGTAGAATTAGCTTTATTCGAGCCAGCCGCGGCGGCCACATGCCCGAAATCATATTTAAACATTAATGGCATAAAATTATCCTTCCAATAAAGCCAAATTGATGGACATTAAAACGATTTTCTTGTGTTTTATTCAATTCGAAGTTCTATACCTCTAAAAAAACACCCATTATAAGAATTATAGCCAAATGTTGACCGATTGTAACAAAACACTTTCTGGTATATATATAGAGCTTATTCTTGCAAAATTTAGTGGCCATAGCTGTCATAGTTTTAATTTAATAGCTTTTAACTGGACTTTGCTAAAATTTTTGGTTTCCGTGAGTGTTTTTCACATGAAAGCTAAAGTCAAATATGGACTGATTCCTATAAAATGTGATAAAATTGCATAAAACTTCCCTAGTTTAAATTTAATCGTCATAACTATTACAATTGTATTCAATTTATCAGGATTAATGTGTTTCCCGGGGCGGGGTTATTTGGGAGCTCTAACTAAATTTGAACCGATTTTGTCCATTTGCAACACACATCTTTTTCAAGATATCCGAAATACTTTTGTATAATTTTGTCCCTCTAGCTCTTTTCGTTAAGGTGCTATCGTGCTTTTATCTGACGGACAGACGGACATAAACAACCTTTTCTTTATGTATTTTTGTGTTTCCATAAGTTTTTTATATGGGAGCTATAGTCAAATGGTGACCGATTGTAACAAAATTTTGCACACTGGCTGGCACTGACATAAGACTTCCTTGTGCTAAATTACTTACTAGTTCCTGTAGTTAAGGAGCTATCACGATTTTATCTGACGGACAGACGGACATAAATCCCCTTTTCTTTTTGAATTTTTGTGTTTACGTAAGTTTTTTATATGGGAGCTAGGTCAAATGGTGACCGATTGCGACAAAATTTTGCACACTGGCTGGCATTGATATACGACTTTCTTATGCAAAATTCAGTGGTTATATCTGTTATACTTTTAGATTTATTGGCATTTAAGTGTATTTTAGGTGAAATTTAGGCTGTTTTCGTAAGTTTTTTGTATGGGAGCTATGGCTAAATGTGAACCGATTTCGATGAAATTTTATATGCTACCTAATGCTTATGTAAAACTTCTAGATACTAAATTTTGTCATGGTAACTGTTAAAATTTGTCATTTAATAGCAAATAAGCGATTAGTCTAGACGAGGTTATACGGGTGCTATGGTCAAATGCTAACCGATTTTGCCCAATTTCAATACCAAAATTTTCTCATAGATGAAGAATGTTTTGGCTTAGTTTCAGTTAGCTAGCTCTTTTCGTTTAGACGTTATCGTGATTTCAACAGACAGACAGACGGATAGACAGACGGACATAGCTCAATCGTCTTAGAATTTCATAAGGATTCAGAATATATATCGTTTTTGATTTTTGAGCCAATATTAAGGAAATTACAAACGGAATGACAATCTCAATCCATTCTTTTTGATGCTGGGTATAAAAACGCATCGCTATAATAGCAACATACGAGAGTAAATAAAGAAGGATTTTAAAAATCAATAGCAGTACTAAAACTGCTAACTAATATCAACACAAACATCAATACTAAAATAAATACTATTACTAATACTAATACATAGACCAGAGGTTCGAAAGGCTCAATTACTAATTCCATATTTTAAAATCAAATTTATTTTAGTGTTTATATCATTCCCATAATACATTCACCTGAATCAAGTCATAAGCCTTAACTTTTAAGAATTAATTCTTAGGGAATTTAAAATCAGTTAGATTTAATTTAAATTATTTCAATTCTTAATCTTATACAAAAATAATTAAAAATTTTATAAACAAATCATTTTGTAAAGGCATACAAAACTAAATGTATTCAAACGAACCCTACAGTTCAAAAATATATAATACCTATAAAAGAGCGAAATAAAATAAATCTCAACGAAACAAGTCCTTAACCATAAAATAAGTTTCAGGATTGCATTAGGGATTAAATATCATTTAATACCCATGAAAAAAAGTCCCCATTTTAGAGGATAAAGAAATGACTCTTTCTTAAGTTATTGGGTTAAAAAAAGGGTTTTTAAGCTGAGATGATTTCCATCTCGATTTTAACAAAACCGTGGACTTGGTTTGTCTAAAAAACATGTATGAAAAGTCATATGATTAAAATGTGATTTATTCATTATCGACATACATACATATGTATATTTACATTTTCTAATTGTACTAAATTTTGTAATTTTATTCTAATTCCATCATAATTGTGTATGTATCTCAGCTATGTAATATATCTTCCTGCTAAGGGACTAATGTTTTTTAGACCTGTAGGGCATATACAAATAACATGTTTGTGGAAAAATTCAAAAGTTTATTAAGTTGACTTAGGCGAAATTTAAAAAAAATAAAAAAATTCTTTGTTATTGGTCATAAGATCAGAAAAACTATTTAAAATAAAATATAGATACACATAAAACTAAAGATGTACACATAATCTTTAATCTCATCCAGATTCGAAAACATATAAAATCCATTATTTCGCAGCAACACAACAAAACCAGAGATAATATACTCTTACATATTAGCACATTTTACATGTAAATGAAAAATATACACAAGTTTGCGGTGAAATAGCCACATTAGGGTAGTTCCGTTTTTTTGAACGAACATTAAAGAATACATGCATACTTTTATTAAATGTGTATGCTTTCTGATAAAACATAAGAATATTTTAATAGGTTATGATAAATTTTGTTCTATTTTATATCTAGGGTTTTTACAAACAATGTATATCGCACTTGATATAATAATACCCTATAAATTAAAACTTAAATTTTCGTTTTATACCCTTCACCAATAGGTGAAAGGGTATTATAAGTTTGTGATTCCGTTTGTAATTTTTTTATTAGTGATCGTAGACCCCATAAAAATTATACCGATCGACTCAGAATCGGGAGGAGATTAAGCGATGTCCGTCTGTCTGTCTGTCTGTCCGTCTGTCTGTTGAAATCAAGTTTCTGAAGCCCCTGGAGGATGGACTTAAATTATATATCAGATTTTAGGAAATTCTCCCGTAATGAACGCTATTAAATTTCATTAAAATCGGTTTATAAACACCGAAAATATCGAAAAAATACCAAAAATTAGACGAAAATTTGAAAATTTGAAAATTTTTGATTGAAACACACTTTTAAATAACAAGAGAAAAAAGATACTCCTGGTGTACATGTGATAATATGTTATATATCAGATTGTAGGAAATATTTTCCCAAAGCACTCTATAAAATTTTATCAAAATCGGTCCATAAACAACAGAGATATCGAAAAAACACTGAATTTGATGTATCGCAAATTACCCAAAGTACACATTAGAGAATGTTTGTTGAAAAAATTAAATGCAGAAATAGGAAAAACTATCCTCCTTTAGTACGGACCTACATAAATTTTATATCAGATTTTAGGAAATTCCCCCACCAAGCACGTTATTAAATTTTATCAAAAGCGGTCTATAAACAATTGAGATATCGCCATAACACTACATTTGATGTACAGCAAATTGCCCAAAGTACGTGTCTAAGAAATTTTGTTTACATTTTGTAAGTATTGTTTCAGCGATATCTCAGGTGTTTATGGACCGATTGTGATGAAATTTGACATCGTTCTTTATAGGAGGATTTTCTAAAATCTGATATATATACTCCACAAATCTGATTATGAATACCATTCAAATTGTACCGATCAACTCAGAATCGGCACAAAAATCGATTTCGCGATCTCCCTCCGTCCGTCTGTTTGTTTCCCGTCCGTCCGTCTGTTTGTTTATCCGTCCGTCTACATGTCCGTCCGTCTACCTGTCTGTCCTTTTTTCTGTTGTAGTCAAGTTTTTGGAGCTCCTGTTTTGTCGATATCTCAGATGTTTATTTTGATGAAGTTTAATAGCTTCCTTCGCAGGGGATTATCTAAATCCTGATGCATTCTGTAATTTGTGGTAGATATAATTTAGCGTTTAAGCGATGGTGTTTTGATCGACAATGTTGAAATTCAGGGTGGGACAATTCAGGAGCTCCACAAATCTGGTTTTAGCAGACAGACATACTGCATTTATCTTAATTTTGTGTCTGACTTTTGAACATTATGATAACATTTGAGAATGTATTATATATCAAATTATAGGTAATCTTCCTAGGAAGTACAAAAATGCAGCTAATTACATGATATCCGTTCAAAACCTACATATGTATGTAAGTATCTCACATATCAACAAAAATTTAAATTTTTTAATTGCAATTGGGAGAAATCCGTTCACGTTTGACAATTGATCCCGTATAACTTCGCCTAAGGCAATCTCTTAGTAGCTAATAAATGACAAATTATAATATATACGATGATGACATTTAGTACAAAGACGTTGTACAATATTGATATTCAGGACAATAGCGCCTAAAATAAACTTTCTAGAGGGACAACATTTGACAAAAGTATTTCTGATCTCTTGAAAAGTTCGATATTGAAAGTGGGCGAGCTCTATTCACATTTAGTGAAATCTCCCATATAAACCCGACCGGGAATCGATTTAATGCTGATAAATTAAATCACATTAAAATTGCACAAAGAACTAGAGCAAAACTTTCCAAACATCCATCGGACAGATCGAAAGAACTATACATCCCAAATATTATTGATGAAGTGTTCATTTTAATTAATTAACTAACTTCAAATTAATAAGTAAACTTTTCCGACAAAGCTGATAACCATCCATTCAAAAGCTATATATTTTACGTATGTATCTAAAACTAAGAGTGTATACCCTATAATTTTAAGGCTTGTATACATTGACAATCATTGTTAAAGCTTTGACCTAAATCAGTCCGCTAACTTCAGAGTTTTACATAACTAATCAAGAACTTTTACTAGTTGGATAATTCGTACGAATTAAAGTGCACAACCCTCACTGGGCACAGCGTTTTTGGGTTGCATGTCAGAATACTTAAACTTTATCAAATCGATGTGCTATTTCAAATCTAAGGGCATCTACATTTTGAAGCATCTTTTCTGAATAGTTTATCTGGTCTATCGAACTTTATTAAATGTTCGTAAAATATGTGTCTATTTTATTTCGAAGCTACTGGCTGGCTTAAATATGCATTCTCTACTTGTAGTCTAGTAATCATTATCTTTCACAAAGGGACCACTTTAGAACCCAAGTGAAGCTTCCCTAGACATCAGCCACCTGCCCAACCTAACCTTTGGGTGCATAACTATTCTAGATGATGACGCCACCGAAAAGGTTTTCGTTTTCCGACTCTTAATTTTAAAGACTCTTTGCATATAATACTAGTATAACCAAATATTGCTACGAATTACATTAAGTACTTTTGGAACACCATTGGTGAAGGGTATCCAAGATTCGGCAAAGCCGAATATACCACTCCTACTTGTTTGGTTTGATATACTTTTATTCAATGAGTGGTATAGTTTAAAAAACTTTTCCCTCGAAAAAGTCAGAATTTAAGTTTTTGATTTAAAATCAAGTATCTTTAGTTTATATCCACCCTAATGATTTGCATTTGTGAGGCCCTATGCTCCACTGGGAGTCAAGGATAACAGAAGAAGAAGAATGATTTGCACAAAATGAATTATCAAAAAATATTTTAATTCAATTTGGACTGGTTTTAATTAAGAATAAAAAATTTTAATTCAAATTGGAGTAGAGGAATGAAGAAACATTTTATTCATTCAAGTTGATTTTAAGTTCCCATGTGAATCAATTCACTATGAATTAAAAATCAACACATTTTTTTTCATTTTTGAATTCCTAGGAATTAAGCTAATATTTAATTAAGCCTTTCGAAGCTCTGACATAGACATTTGTGTAATGTTTTATGTAGTTGGTTACATTATGTCTTAGTACATTCTTATAATGATTTGTTACATATTTTGCCATTATCATAAGCTACAAATAACGTAAGCTTTTACGTCAGAGACTTTTATTACTCTCTGAGAGTATCTCACTCTCTTTCGCTCTTTTTCTCTTCCATATGGTTTCAAAACATTTATTAACTCTTTTTTGTTACCAGTTAGTTGTGGCTTAAAGCTGAGGTTTGTCTTTTGTTATTGTTTTTAGCTGGTTTTTGTTGTCTGCGTTTTAGTCATTCTTGGGTCTTTTAGCTTTTGGTTGTAAACCACCTTGAGTTAGTCTGTCGTGATACGCGTTTATGAGACGAGGTTTGAATAGAATTAACGGCTGGTAGAGCGTTGCATTAATATATTTTATATTTTGGTGTTCATCAAGTGAATTTAGACAAGACGAGCAGACAACAGTTGGTGACAAATGTGCGTTTTTTTTTTGAAATTTGATTTTTTTTACGATAAAGAAAAGAAAATAAATAATGAAAAATATTGAAAATGGAAAAGAAACATTTTTATGATAAATTATGGAATATTTAAAATATTAATGGATTGTAAATTCAAGAAAAAGTTTTAAGTGTAATTTTAAGACCCAAATTTATAGGGAAAAGAGAAAATTTGATAATTTTTTTAAGTGTTTTGATATTAAAATGCAAACAACGTTTAATTGCATGGGTTTTCTTAAAAACACGTAACACCAACGCTTTGGCTATGACCAAAAATATAAAAAAATTTGAAATGACAAAATTGAATTCAATATATAAAACATCAAAAGAGAATGTATATGATAAATTGAAAATAACTATTGTTAAAAAGCAAACAAAAAAAACCCTTAAATAAGCTTAAACAAATATTTCTTATAAAACAGCTTTTAATCATTATTATGAATAAAAAGTTTGACCATATGCAATAAATTATGAATATTTCTGTTCAAATAAAACTGCTAATTAAGCGTTTCGCTGTGAATGTGTTAAATCAAAAATCAAGTGTTATGTAGCTTTCAATCATAGTTTTTTTGTAATAATTATAACGAAAATTATTATTTAATTAACAAATGCATTTTTGCATTCAAGCGTGTAATAACAAATATTTTTTCAAAAATTTTGAAATAATAAGAAAAATAATTTATAACTAAAAAATGAAGATTGCATAAAATTATTTGAGTTTTTTCTAATAATTTTACTCTTTAAAAAAAATATTTCTATAAAAGAAAAACTTGATTTCAGTACAAACAAAATATCAAGCTTGTGTCTTAAGTCTTTTGTTTTAAATGCCTGAATTAGAAAGGAATGATCTAATTTATTTACTCTACAAATAAAAAAATGTGCATAATTATTATAAATAAATTTAAAGCTCAAATTTGAAACTAATAACAATTATTAAAAGTAAAGCAATAACTGAAATTAAATTAAGAGTTAGTAATTAAATAAATACTTAAATATTGCATATACAATAAATAAATTAAAAGTGTGTTGAAATTTTGAAGTAAAAAAGAAACAAACAAATGTTTCTGAAAAAACCAAAAGTGTTAAGCAATTATGCAAAAGAGTTTATTTAAAGATTATGAAAGATTTTTATAAAATTAAATTTAAATACACAGATTTAATATGTAAATTGGAATCAAAGAAATCGCGCTTGGAATTCTAAACAAATAAACAAAAGTATTTTTGTGAACAAATTAATGATAGTAACAAAATAGTAAATATTTAAAAAAAAATTGTAAAAAAATTTATCATGTCTTCTACTATAAAACTCACTCAAAACCTAAAGCGGCCATCCTAAAATTCACTCCAAATGGTTACTTTTTCGGAATACATTGAACGTTCTTGGATTAGAAAATTATTTCTATTAAAAATTTTTCTAAAGAAAAATATTTCTATTGAAAATTTTTCTATACAAAACTATTTCTATTGAAAAATTTTCTATAGAAAAATATTTCTGTTGAAGAATTTTCTATAGAAAAATATTTCTGTTGAAGAATTTTCTATAGAAAAATATTTCTACTAAAGAATTTTCTATAAAAAAATATTTATATTGAAATATTTCTAACGAAAATTTTTCTATAGAAAAATAATTTCTAAAAAAATATATATAAAAATATCTCTAACGAAAATTTTTCTATAGAAAAATATTTCTAACAAAAATTTTTCTATAGAAAAATATTTCTAACGAAAATTTTTCTATAGAAAAATATTTCTAACGAAAATTTTTCTATAGAAAAATATTTCTAACGAAAATTTTTCTATAGAAAAATATTTCTAACGAAAATTTTTTTATAAAAAAATATTTCTAACGAAAATTTTTCTATAAAAAAATATTTCTAACGAAAATTTTTCTATAGAAAAATATTTCTAACGAAAATTTTTCTATAGAAAAATATTTCTAACGAAAATTTTTCTATAGAAAAATATTTCTAACGAAAATTTTTCTATAGAAAAATATTTCTAACGAAAATTTTTCTATAGAAAAATATTTCTAACGAAAATTTTTCTATAGAAAAATATTTCTAACGAAAATTTTTCTATAGAAAAATATTTCTAACGAAAATTTTTCTATAGAAAAATATTTCTAACAAAAATTTTTCTATAGAAAAATATTTCTAACGAAAATTTTTCTATAGAAAAATATTTCTAACGAAAATTTTTCTATAGAAAAATATTTCTAACGAAAATTTTTCTATAGAAAAATATTTCTAACGAAAATTTTTCTATAGAAAAATATTTCTAACGAAAATTTTTCTATAGAAAAATATTTCTAACGAAAATTTTTCTATAGAAAAATATTTCTAACGAAAATTTTTCTATAGAAAAATATTTCTAACGAAAATTTTTCTATAGAAAAATATTTCTAACGAAAATTTTTCTATAGAAAAATATTTCTAACGAAAATTTTTCTATAGAAAAATATTCCTAACGAAAATTTTTCTATAGAAAAATATTTCTAACGAAAATTTTTCTATAGAAAAATATTTCTAACGAAAATTTTTCTATAGAAAAATATTTCTAACGAAAATTTTTCTATAGAAAAATATTTCTAACGAAAATTTTTCTATAGAAAAATATTTCTAACGAAAATTTTTCTATAGAAAAATATTTCTAACGAAAATTTTTCTATAGAAAAATATTTCTAACGAAAATTTTTCTATAGAAAAATATTTTTAACGAAAATTTTTCTATAGAAAAATATTTCTAACGAAAATTTTTCTATAGAAAAATATTTTTAACGAAAATTTTTCTATAGAAAAATATTTCTAACGAAAATTTTTCTATAGAAAAATATTTCTAACGAAAATTTTTCTGTAGAAAAATATTTCTAACGAAAATTTTTCTATAGAAAAATGTTTCTAACGAAAATTTTTCTATAGAAAAATATTTCTAACGAAAATTTTTCTATAGAAAAATATTTCTAACGAAAATTTTTCTATAGAAAAATATTTCTAACGAAAATTTTTCTATAGAAAAATATTTCTAACGAAAATTTTTCTATAGAAAAATATTTCTAACGAAAATTTTTCTTTAGAAAAATATTTCTAACGAAAATTTTTCTATAGAAAAATATTTCTAACGAAAATTTTTCTATAGAAAAATATTTCTAACGAAAATTTTTCTATAGAAAAATATTTCTAACGAAAATTTTTCTATAGAAAAATATTTCTAACGAAAATTTTTCTATAGAAAAATATTTCTAACGAAAATTTTTCTATAGAAAAATATTTCTAACGAAAATTTTTCTATAGAAAAATATTTCTAACGAAAATTTTTCTATAGAAAAATATTTCTAACGAAAATTTTTCTATAGAAAAATATTTCTAACGAAAATTTTTCTATAGAAAAATATTTCTAACGAAAATTTTTCTATAGAAAAATATTTCTAACGAAAATTTTTCTATAGAAAAATATTTCTAACGAAAATTTTTCTATAGAAAAATATTTCTAAGGAAAATTTTTCTATAGAAAAATATTTCTAACGAAAATTTTTTATAGAAAAATATTTCTAACGAAAATTTTTCTATAGAAAAATATTTCTAACGAAAATTTTTCTATAGAAAAATATTTCTAACGAAAATTTTTCTATAGAAAAATATTTCTAACGAAAATTTTTCTATAGAAAAATATTTCTAACGAAAATTTTTCTATAGAAAAATATTTCTAACGAAAATTTTTCTATAGAAAAATATTTCTAACGAACATTTTTCTATAGAAAAATATTTCTAACGAAAATTTTTCTATAGAAAAATATTTCTAACGAAAATTTTTCTATAGAAAAATATTTCTAACGAAAATTTTTCTATAGAAAAATATTTCTAACGAAAATTTTTCTATAGAAAAATATTTCTAACGAAAATTTTTCTATAAAAAAATATTTCTAACGAAAATTTTTCTATAGAAAAATATTTCTAACGAAAATTTTTCTATAGAAAAATATTTCTAACGAAAATTTTTCTATAGAAAAATATTTCTAACGAAAATTTTTCTATAGAAAAATATTTCTAACGAAAATTTTTCTATAGAAAAATATTTCTAACGAAAATTTTTCTATAGAAAAATATTTCTAACGAAAATTTTTCTATAGAAAAATATTTCTAACGAAAATTTTTCTATAGAAAAATATTTCTAACGAAAATTTTTCTATAGAAAAATATTTCTAACGAAAATTTTTCTATAGAAAAATATTTCTAACGAAAATTTTTCTATAGAAAAATATTTCTAACGAAAATTTTTCTATAGAAAAATATTTCTAACGAAAATTTTTCTATAGAAAAATATTTCTAACGAAAATTTTTCTATAGAAAAATATTTCTAACGAAAATTTTTCAATAGAAAAATATTTCTAACGATAATTTTTCTATAGAAAAATATTTCTAACGAAATTTTTTCTATAGAAAAATATTTCTAACGAAAATTTTTCTATAGAAAAATATTTCTAACGAAAATTTTTCTATAGAAAAATATTTCTAACGAAAATTTTTCTATAGAAAAATATTTCTAACGAAAATTTTTCTATAGAAAAATATTTCTAACGAAAATTTTTCTATAGAAAAATATTTCTAACGAAAATTTTTCTATAGAAAAATATTTCTAACGAAAATTTTTCTATAGAAAAATATTTCTAACGAAAATTTTTCTATAGAAAAATATTTCTAACGAAAATTTTTCTATAGAAAAATATTTCTAACGAAAATTTTTCTATAGAAAAATATTTCTAACGAAAATTTCTAACAAAGAAAATATTTCTAA
Source organism: Stomorhina lunata (assembly GCA_933228675.1). Lineage (NCBI taxonomy): Eukaryota > Metazoa > Arthropoda > Insecta > Diptera > Rhiniidae > Stomorhina > Stomorhina lunata. The sequence continues at coordinate 93,453,700 of OW121744.1, forward strand.
CGAAAATGTTTCTATAGAAAAATATTTCTAACGAAAATTTTTCTATAGAAAAATATTTCTAACGAAAATTTTTCTATAGAAAAATATTTCTAACGAAAATTTTTCTGAAATAAATTATTTTTTTATTTTTCTAACGAAAATTTTTCTATAGAAAAATATTTCTAACGAAAATTTTTCTATAGAAAAATATTTCTAACGAAAATTTTTCTATAGAAAAATATTTCTAACGAAAATTTTTCTATAGAAAAATATTTCTAACGAAAATTTTTCTATAGAAAAATATTTCTAACGAAAATTTTTCTATAGAAAAATATTTCCAACGAAAATTTTTCTATAGAAAAATATTTCTAACGAAAATTTTTCTATAGAAAAATATTTCTAACGAAAATTTTTCTATAGAAAAATATTTCTAACGAAAATTTTTCTATAGAAAAATATTTCTAACGAAAATTTTTCTATAGAAAAATATTTCTAACGAAAATTTTTCTATAGAAAAATATTTCTAACGAAAATTTTTCTATAGAAAAATATTTCTAACGAAAATTTTTCTATAGAAAAATATTTCTAACGAAAATTTTTCTATAGAAAAATATTTCTAACGAAAATTTTTCTATAGAAAAATATTTCTAACGAAAATTTTTCTATGGAAAAATATTTCTAACGAAAATGTTTCTATAGAAAAATATTTCTAACGAAAATTTTTCTATAGAAAAATATTTCTAACGAAAATTTTTCTATAGAAAAATATTTCTAACGAAAATATATATATATAGAAAAATTTTCGTTAGAAATATTTTTCTATAGAAAAATTTTCGTTAGAAATATTTTTCTATAGAAAAATTTTCGTTAGAAATATTTTTCTATAGAAAAATTTTCGTTAGAAATATTTTTCTATAGAAAAATTTTCGTTAGAAATATTTTTCTATAGAAAAATTTTCGTTAAAATATTTCTAACGAAAATTTTTCTATAGAAAAATATTTCTAACGAAAATTTTTCTATAGAAAATTATTTCTAACGAAAATTTTTCTATATCTTAGTCTATATCTTAGTATATGTCTTGATCTATGTCTTAGTCTAAGTCGTAGTCTATATCTTAGTCTATATCTTAGACTTTGGCTTTATTATATATCAGAGGGCATGTCTTTGTCTTAGGCCTTATATCATAGTCTATGTTTTAGTTTATGTCATTATCTCGTTCTCTCTTCAATTGAACTTGGAAAAAATTACTGAAATCTTAAGAATATTTGAATTTTAGAATCTTGTTTTCACTTCTTATTTGAAAAAAAAAACGTGAAAATGGAATTAAGTTACTTGTTACAAAGAACCTTGTCATTTCTATTTGCAAAACTTTGTCAATGAAATCCAGTTGTCAGTCAAACAAAAATTGTTCAGAAAAAGTTTGTGTCTTAAGTCTTTTGTTTATTTGTTACACAAAATGAAAAAGTAAAAAATCGATATTTTTATTCAAAAATTTATAATAAAATTATTCATTTAAATAGAGAATTTTATAGAAATCGAGAGTTTTCAAAGAAAAAATCAAAAGCAAAACAAAATTCGTAATAACAAAACAAATGACCTTTAAGTTATAAAATGAGTCTTAAGTGGCGCAAACAAACAAGTGGAAATAACACGAATTAAAAGGCACTAAACATTTGAAATAAACTTAAAGAAACTATTTTTAAAGCTATAAATTTTGTGAATGGTAAGCTCGTGAATTAAACTGAAAATATTAAAATTATATAAATGCCAATAAGTAATAACAAATAAGAAGAATAAAGAATGAAATAAAAGGTTAAACGAGACAAAGAATTAATGAAAAATATTAAAGAAACCTCAAGGTGGTGGAAAAAAATTAAAAGAATTTTAAATAAAAGACAAATAAAAATGTAAAAAAATCGAAAATAGAGAATTTCTAGAAAATTTAAAATATATTATGAAAATCAAAAGTTCAGAAAAAATTGTATTTGTTTTAAATTTCTAAATCTTTTAAATTTCTTTCTAAATTTATTCAAACATGAGTAATAATTTCCATAAAATTCTATTTTAATTTCAGCTTTTAAATTGTGTTTTTGAAATACCCCACAATTTTCTAAAAAATATCAGCCGAAGACATGTTTTTATATACTTTAAATAAAACTGGTTAAAATCATTAATTTTTAATTTAAATTTTTTAATATTCTTTTGTTTTTGTATTTTTTTTTTTCGTTACTGTTTAAAATTGAAAAAAATATCGCTAAAATTGCTTTTAAACTTGTCTTTTGTTTAAAACAAAATTTAAAAATTTTTTGTTTCAAAAATTAATGACTCTACCGGCTTCAAGAAAACAAAAACAACCACAAGAAACCAGCAACTTTAAAATGTTCAACAAGTCGATGGCGGGCACATTGTTGCTGCCCATGTTGCTGCTTCTACTGCTGCAGCTGACGATGATGAGTAGTTATGTTAACGCACAAGGTGAGTAGCTTTTAGACACTTGTTTCTTTTTGGGTAAAAAATCACACACACACAAGCTCTCTTACATGAATATATCACATCTTGAAATTGATATTTTTTCGTTGAAATTTTTGCCAAAAGTTTTGTTTTGGTTTTACAGAAGATTTTAAAGCTTAAAAATATTAAAATCCTGGGTTTTTTAAAAAGAAATTCTTTTGATATTTGTGTCAAATAAATTTTTTCTTAAGCGAAATTCTCTGAAAATTCCAAGGGGGCCTCATATTATTTATTTAACTCTTTAAAGCAAACACATTTTATGAGTTTACATACCATGAGGATTTCAGTGTTTGCAAGTAGAGTCATCAACCCTATTTCCTATATTTACTTTGCCAAGCGACAAAAGAAGAATATAAACAGTTCTTTTTTACATATTTAACAAGTTACATAACACTAAGGGACAAGTTAAAAAGTAAAGGGAAGTATGCAAATTGTTCATTTTTAAAAAATTTAATATAAAAATTATAAATTTTTGAAAAATTTCCTATAAAAATGGAGAAATTTTGAAAAATTTCCTATACAAATAGAAAATTTTTGAAAAATTTCCTATAACAATAGGAAACTTTTGAAAAATTTCCTATAAAAATAGGAAATTTTTGAAAAATTTCCTATAAAAATAGGAAATTTTTGAAAAATTTCCTATAAAAATAGGAAATTTTTGAAAAATTTCCTATGAAAATAGGAAATTTTTGAAAAATTTCCTATAAAAATAGGAAATTTTTGAAAAATTTCCTATAAAAATAGGAAATTTTTGAAAAATTTCCTATAAAAATAGGAAATTTTTGAAAAATTTCCTATAAAAATAGGAAATTTTTGAAAAATTTCCTATAAAAATAGGAAATTTTTGAAAAATTTCCTATAAAAATAGGAAATTTTTGAAAAATTTCCTATAAAAATAGGAAATTTTTGAAAAATTTCCTATAAAAATAGGAAATTTTTGAAAAATTTCCTATAAAAATAGGAAATTTTTGAAAAATTTCCTATAAAAATAGGAAATTTTTGAAAAATTTCCTATAAAAATAGGAAATTTTTGAAAAATTTCCTATAAAAATAGGAAATTTTTGAAAAATTTCCTATAAAAATAGGAAATTTTTGAAAAATTTCCTATAAAAATAGGAAATTTTTGAAAAATTTCCTATAAAAATAGGAAATTTTTGAAAAATTTCCTATAAAAATAGGAAATTTTTGAAAAATTTCCTATAAAAATAGGAAATTTTTGAAAAATTTCCTATAAAAATAGGAAATTTTTGAAAAATTTCCTATAAAAATAGGAAATTTTTGAAAAATTTCCTATAAAAATAGGAAATTTTTGAAAAATTTCCTATAAAAATAGGAAATTTTTGAAAAATTTCCTATAAAAATAGGAAATTTTTGAAAAATTTCCTATAAAAATAGGAAATTTTTGAAAAATTTCCTATAAAAATAGGAAATTTTTGAAAAATTTCCTATAAAAATAGGAAATTTTTGAAAAATTTCCTATAAAAATAGGAAATTTTTGAAAAATTTCCTATAAAAATAGGAAATTTTTGAAAAATTTCCTATAAAAATAGGAAATTTTTGAAAAATTTCCTATAAAAATAGGAAATTTTTGAAAAATTTCCTATAAAAATAGGAAATTTTTGAAAAATTTCCTATAAAAATAGGAAATTTTTGAAAAATTTCCTATAAAAATAGGAAATTTTTGAAAAATTTCCTATAAAAATAGGAAATTTTTGAAAAATTTCCTATAAAAATAGGAAATTTTTGAAAAATTTCCTATAAAAATAGGAAATTTTTGAAAAATTTCCTATAAAAATAGGAAATTTTTGAAAAATATCCTATAAAAATAGGAAATTTTTGAAAAATTTCCTATAAAAATAGGAAGTTTTTGAAAAATTTCCTATAAAAATAGGAAATTTTTGAAAAATTTCCTATAAAAATAGGAAATTTTTGAAAAATTTCCTATAAAAATAGAAAATTTTTGAATATTACCTAAAAAAATACAAAAATTTTGAAAAAATTCCTAAAAATATAAATTTTTTTAAAAAATTCGTATTATAAAAAAAAAAATTTGCAAAAATTCCTATTAAAAAACATCAAATTTTGGCAAAATTTTCTCATAAAAAATGGTAAATTTTGATAAATTTTTCTATTAAAAATAGTAATATTTGGCAAAATTTTCTTTAAAACAGTAAAAATTTACACTTTTCTGGCAATTTCTTTAATTATGATGTATATAGTACATCTCCACTGTTGCCACCATTCATCCATTATGTTTAACAATATTTTGGTCATACTTACAATGTATAGCTAAACTACTACCCTGTTCAATTATTTGCCTATGCTGGGCTTGTGCCATAAATATCTTTGAAAGAAGTGATAAAAAATAAACAAAAAATCTTGAAAAATAAACAATTTTACATTCAGACGAAACAAACTGACATTTTTTCTAAAACCCAAAGAAAGCTGAAAAAATGTTGTTAAAACAAGTAACCAGCAATAACAATTGGAAATAAATAAACAAAAAATAAAATCTAAAAACAAATAGAGTTGAAGACCTCAAAAAAGCGCCTGCCACTTTTTTGCGTTTGAAAAAAATCCAAACAAACGAAATTACAAAAACCATAGAAAAGTCAAAATCAAACAAGCAACTGAAAGCCAATGGACAGAAAGACAGACGGATAGTAATAAACAAACAAACAGTTTAATGTCCATCTTTATTTTCTAAAACTAAAAAAAAACTTTGTAAATTTTTTTGTTACTTCATCATCTTCTTCATCTACTTACAAGTATTCGATGTGGTAAGTAATAGAAACCCCTATTGTTTTGTTAGCAAATTCATAGAGACAAAAAAAAAAAAACATAACAAATAACAAAACAAACAACTTTGACAGTTTAGAAGAAGCTTAGCATAAGACTTGTTTCTTGCGATGAAGTCGCTAGAAGACTTTGTTGTGCCACAAGTTAGAAAATTATGAAATGCGGCTAACAAGCGGTTTACCTTAGTGACGTTTTTTATGTTTTGCATAATAAGTGGTACCTAGTGGTGGCTAAGGTGGTACTAATGGTTCTGATGGTTGGCATTAGTGGTTGGATGGCTGCTTGCTTGGCTATTTGGCCTGCCTTATAATTATTACACTTTAAAGATTTTAATCAATAGGGAGAGACGAAACTAATGAAGGCACATTGATGATTTCAAATAAAGTTAGTGGTTCTGATTTTTGACAAATGTCAAGAGGTTGGATGCAAAGGGGCTTATTAGATTTTTTTTTAAATTTTTTATTAAATTGACTAAGAAAAAAATAGAAAATTTTGATAAATTTCCTATAGAAATAGGAAATTTTTTAAAAATTTCCAATTCAAATAGAACATTTTTGAAAAATTTCCTATAAAAATAGAACACTTATGAAAAATTTCTTATCAAAATAGAAAATTTTTGAAAAATTTCCTTTAAAAATATAGAAAATTTTTGAAAAATTTCCAATAAAAATAGAAAATTTTTGAAAAATTTCCAGTAAAAATAGAAAATTTTTGAAAAATTTCCAATAAAAATAGAAAATTTTTGAAAAATTTCCTATAAAAATAAAAAATTTTTGAAAAATTTCCTATAAATATAGAAAATTTTTGAAAAATTTCCTATAAAAATAGAAAATTTTTGAAAAATTTCCTATAAAAATAGAAAATTTTTGAAAAATTTCCTATAAAAATAGAAAATTTTTGAAAAATTTCCTATAAATATAGAAAATTTTTGAAAAATTTCCAATAAAAATGGAAAATTTTTGAAAAATTTCCAATAAAAATAGAAAATTTTTGAAAAATTTCCAATAAAAATAGAAAATTTTTGAAAAATTTCCAATAAAAATAGAAAATTTTTGAAAAAATTCCAATAAAAATAGAAAATTTTTGAAAAATTTCCTATAAAAATAGAAAATTTTTGAAGAATTTCCTATAAAAATAGAAAATTTTTGAAAAATTTCCTATAAAAATAGAAAAATTTTGAAAAATTTCCTATAAAAATAGATAATTTTTGAAAAATTTCCTATAAAAATAGAAAATTTTTGAAAATTTTCCTATAAAAACAGAAAATTTTTGAAAAATTTCCTATAAAAATAGAAAATTTTTGAAAAATTTCCTACAAATATAGAAAATTTTTGAAAAATTTCCTATAAATATAGAAAATTTTTGAAAAATTTCCTATAAAAATAGAAAATTTTTGAAAAATTTCCTATAAAAATAGAGAATTTTTGAAAAATTTCCTATAAAAATAGAAAATTTTTGAAAAATTTCCTATAAAAATAGAAAATTTTTGAAAAATTTCCTATAAATATAGAAAATTTTTGAAAAATTTCTTATAAAAATAGAAAATTTTTGTAAAATTTCCTATAAAAATAGAAAATTTTTGAAAAATTTCCTATAAATATAGAAAATTTTTGAAAAATTTCCTATAAAAATAGAAAATTTTTGAAAAATTTCCTATAAAAATAGAAAATTTTTAAAAATTTCCTATAAAAATAGAAAATTTTTGAAAAATTTCCTATAAAAATAGAAAATTTTTGAAAAATTTCCTATAAAAATAGAAAATTTTTGAAAAATTTCCTATAAAAATAGAAAATTTTTGAAAAATTTCCTATAAAAATAGAAAATTTTTGAAAATATTCCTATAAAAATAGAAAATTTTTTGAAAATTTCCTATTAAAATAGAAAATTTTTGAAAAATTTGCTATAAAAATAGAAAATTTTTGAAAAATTTGCTATAAAAATAGAAAATTTTTGAAAAATTTGCTATAAAAATAGAAAATTTTTGAAAAATTTCCTATAAAAATAGAAAATTTTTGAAAAATTTCCTATAAAAATAGAAAATTTTTGAAAAATTTCCTATAAATATAGAAAATTTTTGAAAAATTTCCTATAAAAATAGAAAATTTTTGAAAAATTTCCTATAAAAATAGAAAATTTTTGAAAAATTTCCTATAAAAACAGAAAATTTTTGAAAAATTTCCTTTTAAAAATAGAAAATTTTTTAAAAATTTCCTATAAAAATAGAAAATTTTTGAAAAATTTCCTATAAAAATAGAAAATTTTTTAAAAATTTCTAATAAAAATAAAAAAATTTTTACATAAACCTCTAATAAAAAAAAACTTTCCTTTTTCTTTCCTATTATTTCTTGGTTACATTTCACTTGACATTGTGGTTGACTCTCTTATTAAATAAAATAGTTTGGATTGTGATTTTCATTGCCATGTCTTTTTGAAACTCTAAAACTTCCAAGAGGAACAATTTTAAAATAATGTGAAAAAACGCATTGTCTGTATAAAAGGAAAATTTTGAAAAAAATAAAAGTAAAAAAAAACTCAGGCACAAATGATCATGATTTGTTTTGATATTTTCACACTAATAATCATAGAAAACTTAAAGGCTGAGTGCTTCTCTGTTTTTATGAAAAAAAACTAAATTTTTCTTTTAACAAATTTACGAAAAACATGCAATATTTTAAGCAAATGGAATGGAAATTTCTAAAGAAAAATAAATTTTCTTTTCATATTAAAACAAAAATGATCAGATGAATGATTTATAAAATAAATAGATTTAAAATATAAAATTTTTAGATTCCTTTAAGCAATTTTATACCTAAAATTTAAACAAATAACGATCCTTTGAAATTGATTTAAAGCCCCCATAACAGGTGTTTAAACTTATGTAAGTCCATCAATAGGGGCTCAGATATTTGTTTTTTTGTACTCACTCTTATCCGACTACATTTATTTTTATTTGTATTTTCAGTAAAAATCTTGTTACAATTTTTTTCTATTTTAACGTTAATGTTGCAAAAAAACAGTCAAAAAGTGTTATAGTTTTCCTTTATCTGCAAAAACTTTTGCACGAGTTTTAAATATGAAACGTAAAATATTCAAACAAGCGAATGAAGTGGGCCTCTGGGCACCAGAAAACCATAGAAAAACTCGAAAAACTTGTTGGAAAATTTGTTTGTTTACAATTTTTATTACAAATCCCCTCTACAAAGATACTAAAACTCATAAAATGCATTACAAAGCTTCCAGCGAACATTTGAAAATGTAGATTGTTTTCAGATCTAGGCTCCACTTCGAACACGAACATTAAATCTAAGTCTATGTTATGCTCTAAAAAAACCATATTAGTGAGTCTAGATACTAAACAAAAACAACATTAAAATACATAGATAAGTTACAACAAAAACAACAACATGAAAAATCAGCTAAATTATGAGACTATTAAATTTTATTCACTTTTGTTTTTGTTATTATTATATGAGTCTTTAGCTAAAGATTTCATTGTGGCTGTTAAAACTGGTAGAATGGCTAATAACAAGTTTCGTATAGAAAAAGATTTAATTTAATTAAATTTTGTTTTAGTTTCAAAAAATGTAATTTAAATATTTTACGCTGCAATTAAGGTTTTGCATTAATTCAATTATTTTGTTATTAAGAAAAAAAATCTCAAAAATCTTAAGACGATACTTATACTAACTTAAGTAATTCATCTAATACTAGTACAATTATACTAGTACCATTTGTATTTTAATAGAAAATTTAAAAAAGTATTAACAAATTTCTAATTTTTATAGGAAATTTTTCAAAAATTTCTTATTTTTATAGGAAATTTTTCAAAAATTTTATATTTTCATAGTAAATTTTTCAAAAATTTCTTATTTTTATAGGAAAATTTACAAAAAGTTCTTATTTTTATAGGAAATTTTTCAAAAATTTCTTATTTTTATAAAAAAATTTTCAAAAATTTCTTATTTTTATAGAAAATTTTCCAAAAATTTCTTATTTTTATAGGAAATTTTTCAAAAATTTCTTATTCTTATAGGAAATTTTCCAAAAATTTCTTATTTTTATAGGAAATTTTTCAAAAATTTCCTATTTTTATAGGAAATTTTTCAAAAATTTCCTATTTTTATAGGAAATTTTTCAAAAATTTCCTATTTTTATAGGAAATTTTTCAAACATTTCTTATTTTTATAGGAAATTTTTCAAAAATTTCTTATTTTTATAGGAAATTTTTCAAAAATTTCTTATTTTTATAGGAAATTTTTCAAAAATTTCTTATTTTTATAGGAAATATTTCAAAAATTTCTTATTTTTATAGGAAATATTTCAAAAATTTCTTACTTTTATAGGAAATTTTTCAAAAATTTCTTATTTTTATAGGAAATTTTTCAAAAATTTCCTATTTTTAGAGCAATTTTTTCAAAAATTTCCTATTTTTATAGGAATTTTTTCAAAAATTTCCTATTTTTATAGGAATTTTTCAAAAATTTCCTATTTTTATAGGAAATTTTTCAAAAATTTCCTATTTTTATAGGAAATTTTTCAAAAATTTCCTATTTTTATAGGAAATTTTTCAAAAATTTCCTATTTTTATAGGAAATTTTTCAAAAATTTCCTATTTTTATAGGAAATTTTTCTAAAATTTCCTATTTTTATAGGAAATTTTTCAAAAATTTCCTATTTTTATAGGAAATTTTTCAAAACTTTCCTTTTTTTTATAGGAAATTTTTCAAAAATTTCCTATTTTTATAGGAAATTTTTCAAAAATTTCCTATTTTTATAGGAAATTTTTCAAAAATTTCCTATTTTTATAGGAAATTTTTCAAAAATTTCCTATTTTTATAGGAAATTTTTCAAAAATTTCCTATTTTTATAGGAAATTTTTCAAAAATTTCCTATTTTTATAGGAAATTTTTCAAAAATTTCCTATTTTTATAGAAAATTTTTCAAAAATTTCCTATTTTTATAGGAAATTTTTCAAAAATTTCCTATTTTTATAGGAAATTTTTCAAAAATTTCCTATTTTTATAGGAAATTTTTCAAAAATTTCCTATTTTTATAGGAAATTTTTCAAAAATTTCCCATTTTTATAGGAAATTTTTCAAAAATTTCCTATTTTTATAGGAAATTTTTCAAAAATTTCCTATTTTTATAGGAAATTTTTCAAAAATTTCCTATTTTTATAGGAAATTTTTCAAAAATTTCCTATTTTTATAATAAATTTTTCAAAACTTTCCTAGTTTTATAATAAATTTTTCAAAACTTTCCTAGTTTTTTAATAAATTTTTCAAAACTTTCCTATTTTTAAAGGAAATTTTTCAAAAATTTACTATTTTTATAGGAAATTTTTCAAAAATGTACTATTTTTATTGGAAATTTTTCAAAAATTTACTATTTTTATAGGAAATTTTTCAAAAATTTACTATTTTTATAGGAAATTTTTCAAAAATTTACTATTTTTATATGAAATTGGTAAATTTTTCAAAAATTTAATATTTTTATAGAAAATTTTTCAAAAAATTTCCAATTTTTCAAAAATTTCTTATTTTTATAGGAAATTTTTCAAAAATTTATTATTTTTATATGAAATTTTTGAAAAATTTCTTATTTTTATAGGAAATTTTTAAAAAATTTGTTATTTTTCGAAAATTTCTTATTTTTATAGAAAATTTTTCAAATATTTCTTATTTTTATAGGAAATTGTTCAAAAATTTCTTATTTTGATAGAAAATTTTTCAAAATTTCTTATTTTTTTTTTAGGAATTTTTGCAAAAAGTTCTTTTCTATTTTTATAGAAAATATTTCAAAAATTTCTACTTTTTGAAAAAATTTTTGAAAAATTTCCTACTTTTATAGGAAATTTTTCAAAAATTTCCTATTATTATAGGAAATTTTTCAAAAATTTTCTATTTCTATAGGAAATTTTTCAAAAATTTCCTATTTTTATAGGAAATTTTTCAAAAATTTCCTATTTTTATAGGAAATTTATCAAAAATTTCCTATTTTTATAGGAAATTTTTAAAAAATTTCCTATTTTTGTAGGAAATTTTTTAAAAATTTCCTATTTTTGTAGGAAATTTTTTAAAAATTTCCTATTTTTAAAGGAAATTTTTCAAAAATTTCCTATTTTTATAGGAAATTTTTCAAAAATTCCTATTTTTAAAGGAAATTTTTCGAACATTCTTATATTTATAGGAAAGTTTTGAAAAAATTCATATTTTTATAGGAAATTTTTCAAAACTTTCTTATTTTGATTGGAATTTTTTTAAAAATTTCTTATTTTTATAGAACATTTTTCAAAAATTTTTTGAAAAATGTTTTTTAAAAATTATTTTGATAGGAAATTTTCCAAAAATTTCTTATTTTTATAAGAAATTTTTCAAAAATTTCTTATTTTTAGAAAATTTCTTATTTTTATAGGAAATTTTTCAAATATTTCCTATTTTTATAGGAAATTGTTAAAAAATTTCTTATTTTAATAGAACATTTTTCAAAAATTTCTTATTTTTTATGAATTATTTCAATTTTTTTTTCTATTCTTATAGAAAATATTTCAAAAACTCCTACTTTTTGTATGAAATTTTTTAAAAATTTCTTATCTTTATTGGATATTCCTCAAAAAAGATTTTTTTATAGGAAATTTTTCATCAATTTTCCATTTTAATAGGAAATTTTTCAAAAATTGTCTGTTTCTATAATATTTTATCGATAAGTTTAACAAGTAGACTAATATTCGATTTATATCTTATTTCCCCTTTTGTTTCTACATTTCGTATATTTATTCCAAAAGCATTTGGACAAGTTTAAATTGCACTTGTTTATGTATTTAAGTGCTAAATCAGGTTTTTCGTTTGTTTGTTTTTTTTTACAAATTTTATTTTATTAAAGTTTTATTTTGTTAATTTATTTAAGTTTTCTTGCTTGTCTTTTTCCTAATCATATTTACCGTATTTTTTCTTAACAATTAATCAAATTTTTTTATTAATTTGAAGAACTAAGGGTTTAAAATATTGTTAAAGGGAAGGGAAATGTAAGCTATTGCTTAAGAATGGGCTTAGTAGATGTTTCTAAAGTTTGTAAAGTAAAGTTTGATTCTTAAGTCTTTTGTTTTTTTAAATAATTAACCGATTTATTGGTTAAATTCATTATTTAATGTAAAAACTATGTTAAGAAAATCATTAGGAAGTCTTTAATATTTTTGAGTTATTATTTAAGACAGGAGTTTTGTTTTGCTATTTGAAGTTTTTTAATTTAATACAATTTTCAATCATTTTTAATATAATATATCTATATACATAAATCAATGCCACTTTTCATTGTAACTCTATGAGTCAAGAATGGGCTCATCTATCCAAACCAAATGTTTAGGCTTTGTTTGGACTATATAGTAGATGGTTTATATGAAGTTTGCTCGAAATCGGTCAAGCGGTTCTTCATTTATCACATTTTTTGTGAAAAAATTTGTGTTTTTTTTTAAGTTTATAAAATCCATGGAAATTTTTTATATCTATATATATATAAAAATCAGTGCCACTTTTCGTTGTAACTCTATAACTCAAGAATGGGCTGACTTATCTAAACCAAATGTTTAGGCTTTGTTTGGACTATATAGTAGATGGTTCATATGAAGTTTGCTCAAAATCGGTCAAGCGGTTCTTCATTTATCACATTTTTTGTGAACAAATTTGTGTTTTTTTTTTTTAAGTTTATAAAATCCATGGAAATTTTTTATATCTATATATATAAAAATCTGTGCCACTTTTCGTTGTTACTCTATAACTCAAGAATGGGCTCACTTATACAAACCCATATGTTTATTAGCCTTTGTTTGGACTATTTAGTAGATGGTTTATGCAACAAATTTTTTTTGGAGTTTTTAAAATCCATGGAAATTTTTTATGTCTATATATAAAAAAATCAATGTCACTTTTCGTTGTAACTTTATAACTCAATAATGGGCTCACTTATTAAAACCAAATGTTAAGGCTTTGTTTGTACTATTTAGTAGATGGTTTCTGTGAAGTTAGGGCGGTTCTTCATTTATCACATTGTTTGCAACAAATTTTTTTTGGAGTTTTTAAAATCCATGGAAATTTTTTATATTTACTTGCATATTGTATAATATAGTTTCCATATATTGTTAAACTCTATGAATTATCTTCTTCTATATATATTTAAAATTTATCATAATCTTTAGCAAAGCTATTGAGCATAAACCGACGAACATTACCAAGTAGATATGACCAAGTTCCGACAGGTGGCGCCACTGAAAATTACTCAAATTGAATTTAATCGTGAACTGTTATTTGATCATGTTACGATATTTAGCAAAGTTGTTTCGCATGAGCCGACGAGGGTTTCTAAGTTGGTATGACCAATTTCCAACAGGTGGCGCCACAGAAAATGACTCAAAATTTATTAAATCATAAACTGTGCATTTTATCATGTTATTATTTTTAGCAAAGTTGTTGCGCATAAGCCGACAAATTACGACTAATTTTCGCCAGATGGCGCCAAATCTAAATTAATTGAGTCAAAATTAATTGAGTCGTAAATTTTGCATTTGATCATGCTGTGATCATAAGCAAAGTTGTTGCTCATGAGTCGATGAAGTTTTCTAATGTCATCTCTTTAAATTTATTTTAATTGGTGCCACAGCAACGAGCGAATGATACAGCTAGTTTGTATATAAATTAGTTTATTAGTTCCTTCCTAAGAGTCTTGAGGCCCTATGCTCCACTGGGAGTCAAGGTTAACAGAAGAAGAAGAAGAAGAAGAAGAGTCTTGATATAAGTCAATGATTTTAATTAAAGGCGTAAAATTGTTGGGGTCAAGATTTGATACTAAAAGAACTTGCATTTATATTTTCATGACAGATTTCTTGTATTTTTTTCAATTCTGCCTTGGGGTTTTATTTTTCAAAGAAGAGTTTTTAAGTTTTTTTTTCTGCAAAGTTTCATTAATTGTTTTAGCCAGTTTATGAGCTAACGGCCAAATCTGCTTAACAGTAAATATTTCACTGTTACTCTTCAAAATATTTTTAATTTTTTTTTTTGCCAAATTAAAAACGTCAAAATATTTTAAGCCGTCGTCACACTTCAAGGCAGATTTTTGAGTTTTTTCTTGGTGTATTTAACAAAATAGCAACATCTCCATTTAACACAACAATTAACAATGTAAATTATTTAACACGAAAAATTAAAAAAATAAGCACTTGTTATTTACTAGCGGCTTAAGGGCTTGAAAAAGAAAATTTAAGACATGACTTACAATTTCATTCATGAGCTATAATTTCTTTTTGGAAAAAAAAAATTAAAAAATTTTTTTCAACAAATTTGTTCAAACATTTTAAAGTTTCTAAAACAATAAAACCAAAAACTCACTCTAGTAGTTAAGATCGTGAAATGGCCTATTATACATAGAGGAAAACAAGTAAAAAAATTAATTTCAATGTTAACAAAAACTCTTTGAAGAAAAGAGTTCATTTCTTTATTGTTTGACTATTAAGCAGCAGCAGAAAAAAAAAGCAATGAAATGAATGAATGAATAATATAAAACAACATCAAAGTGTTGTAATATTACTTTCATTCACTTTCATTTTCGTTGAAAAAACACGAAACATTAATGTTGTCTTTCAACATTAATTTTGTTCATATGAAATAAAAAATTTAACCGAAAACCCCATCCATTGAAGATTTTATTATTTTTTTTGTTTATAAACAAAAATCTAATTTCTTTATGAAAATTTCCGGTTTGAATTATTTAAGCTTTTGATCATAAAATTTTTCATATGACTAACAAATCTTTCAAATACGTTAATGTTAAAAATAAGTTTTAACATTTTCTAGTCTTTGCTCGTGTTTTATAAATTTCAAGGTTTAGGGTTTAAATCCCATAAAAAAACATTTAAAACTTAAAAATAATTAAGTTGATTTTAATATAAATAATACAAGATTTTATCTTTAAATATCAAACATTAAGACAAATACAAAAAGATATACAAGAACTAATTATGAAACAAACCTGTTTTAGATAATTATTTAAAAAATAGCAAAATTACTCAGAACCAAAAAAGTTTTTAACAAAACAGAAAATGAAGTAATCTTTGAAAAATTTGATATAAAAATAAGAAATTTTTAAAAAATTTCTTATAAAAACAAGGAATTTTTGAAAATTTTCTTATAACAATTAGAAATCTTTGAAAATTTTTTTATAAAAATAAGATATTTTTGATAAACTTCTTATAAAAGTAGGATTTTTTTTGAATCCTATAAAAATGTAAAATTTATTTACAATTTTTTAAAAAAAATAAGATTGGTTTTAAAATTTTTAAAAATTTTCCTAAAAAAATAAGAAATTTTTAAAATGTTTCCCATGAAAATAAAAAATTTTTGAAATTTTTTTAATGAAAGTAGAAAATTTTAAAAAACTTCCTATAAAACTCAGAAATTTGTAAAAAATTTTCTATTAAAATATGAATTTTTTGAAAAATTTCCAATAAATATAATAAATTTTTAAAAATTAAAAAAAATTAAACTTTTGAAAAATTTTCTATAAAAACTTTTCAAGAAATTCGTGTAAAATTTTTTTTGAAAGTTTTAAATAAAAATATAAAATAAAAATTTTTAAAAAAATTTCCTATTTTTATAGGAAATTTTTCAAAAATTTCCTATTTTTATAGGAAATTTTTCAAAAATTTCCTATTTTTATAGGAAAATTTTTAAAAATTTCCTATTTTTATAGGAAATTTTTCAAAAATTTCCTATTTTTATAGGAAATTTTTCAAAAATTTCCTATTTTTATAGGAAATTTTTCAAAAATTTCCTATTTTTATAGGAAATTTTTCAAAAATTTCCTATTTTTATAGGAAATTTTTCAAAAATTTCCTATTTTTATAGGAAATTTTTCAAAAATTTCCTATTTTTATAGGAAATTTTTCAAAAATTTCCTATTTTTATAGGAAATTTTTCAAAAATTTCCTATTTTTATAGGAAATTTTTCAAAAATTTCCTATTTTTATAGGAAATTTTTCAAAAATTTCCTATTTTTATAGGAAATTTTTCAAAAATTTCCTATTTTTATAGGAAATTTTTCAAAAATTTCCTATTTTTATAGAAAATTTTTCATAAATTTCCTATTTTTATAGGAAATTTTTTAAAAATTTCCTATTTTTATAGATACAAATAGAAAATTTTTGAAAAATTTCCTATAAAAATAGGAAATTTCTGAAAAATTTCCGATAAAAATAGGAATTTTTTTAAAAATTTCCTTTGAAAATAGGAAATTTTTGAAAAATTTCCTTTAAAAATATGAAATTTTTGAAAAATTTCCTATAAAAATAGGAAATTTTTGAAAAATTTCCTATAAAAATACGAAATTACTTACAAAAAAATAACCGATAAAAATATTTTGTATAGAAAATTTTCGATAGAAATATTTTCGATAAAAATATTTTTCTATAGAAAAATTTTCGATAGAAATATTTTTCTATAGAAAAATTTTCGATAGAAATATTTTTCTATAGAAAAATTTTTGATAGAAATATTTTTCTATAGAAAAATTTTCGATAGAAATATTTTTCTATAGAAAAATTTTCGATAGAAATATTTTCCTATAGAAAAATTTTCGATAGATATATTTTTCTATAGAAAAATTTTCGATAGAAATATTTTTCTATAGAAAAATTTTCGATAGAAATATTTTTTTATAGAAAAATTTTCGATAGAAATATTTTTCTATAGAAAAATTTTCGATAGAAATATTTTTCTATAGAAAAATTTTCGATAGAAATATTTTTCTATAGAAAAATTTTCGATAGAAATATTTTTCTATAGAAAAATTTTCGATAGAAATATTTTTCTATAGAAAAATTTTCGATAGAAATATTTTTCTATAGAAAAATTTTCGATAGAAATATTTTTCTATAGAAAAATTTTCGATAGAAATATTTTTCTATAGAAAAATTTTCGATAGAAATATTTTTCTATAGAAAAATTTTCGATAGAAATATTTTTCTATAGAAAAATTTTCGATAGAAATATTTTTCTATAGAAAAATTTTCGATAGAAATATTTTTCTATAGAAAAATTTTCGATAGAAATATTTTTCTATAGAAAAATTTTCGATAGAAATATTTTTCTATAGAAAAATTTTCGATAGAAATATTTTTCTATAGAAAAATTTTCGATAGAAATATTTTTCTATAGAAAAATTTTCGATAGAAATATTTTTCTGTAGAAAAATTTTCGATAGAAATATTTTTCTATAGAAAAATTTTCGATAGAAATATTTTTCTATAGAAAAATTTTCGATAGAAATATTTTTCTATAGAAAAATTTTCGATAGAAATATTTTTCTATAGAAAAATTTTCGATAAAAAATATTTTTCTATAGAAAAATTTTCGATAGAAATATTTTTCTATAGAAAAATTTTCGATAGAAATATTTTTCTATAGAAAAATTTTCGATAGAAATTTTTTTCTATAGAAAAATTTTCGATAGAAATTTTTTTCTATAGAAAAATTTTCGATAGAAATATTTTTCTATAGAAAAATTTTCGATAGAAATATTTTTCTATAGAAAAATTTTCGATAGAAATATTTTTCTATAGAAAAATTTTAGATAGAAATATTTTTCTATAGAAAAATTTTCGATAGAAATATTTTTCTATAGAAAAATTTTCGATAGAAATATTTTTCTATAGAAAAATTTTCGATAGAAATATTTTTCTATAGAAAAATTTTCGATAGAAATATTTTTCTATAGAAAAATTTTCGATAGAAATATTTTTCTATAGAAAAATTTTCGATAGAAATATTTTTCTATAGAAAAATTTTCGATAGAAATATTTTTCTATAGACAAATTTTCGATAGAAATATTTTTCTATAGACAAATTTTCGATAGAAATATTTTTCTATAGACAAATTTTCGATAGAAATATTTTTCTATAGACAAATTTTCGATAGAAATATTTTTCTATAGAAAAATTTTCGATAGAAATATTTTTCGATAGAAAAATTTTCGATAGAAATATTTTTCGATAGAAAAATTTTCGATAGAAATATTTTTCGATAGAAATATTTTTCGATAGAAATATTTTTCTATAGAAAAATTTTAGATAGAAATATTTTTCTATAGGCAAATTTTCGATAGAAATATTTTTCTATAGACAAATTTTCGATAGAAATATTTTTCTATAGACAAATTTTCGATAGAAATATTTTTCTATAGACAAATTTTCGATAGAAATATTTTTCTATAGACAAATTTTCGATAGAAATATTTTTCTATAAAAAAATTTTCGATAGAAATATTTTTCTATAAAAAAACTTTCGATAGAGATATTTTTTTATAGAAAAATTTTCGATAGAAATACTTTGCTATAGAAAGATTTTCGATACAAATATTTTTCTAAAGAAATATTTTTCTGTAGAAAAATTTGCGTTAAAAATATTAAAAAATAGAAATTGTTTGCAAAATATTAAACAATAGCAGATTTTTGCAAAATTTCCTATGAAAAAATAGCAAATTTTTGCAAAATTTCCTATGAAGAAACAGCAAATTTTTGCAAAATTTCCTATAAAAAAATATCAAATTTTTGCAAAATTTCCTATAAAAAAATAGTAAATTTTTGCAAAATTTCCTATAAAAAAATAGCAAATTTTTGAAAAATTTCCTATAAAAAATAGCAAATTTTTACAAAATTTCCTATTAAAAAATAGAAAATTTTTGCAAAATTTCTTATTAAAAAATAGAAAATTTTTCCAAAAATTCCTATTAAAAAATAAAAATTTTTTGTAAAATTTCCTATTAAAAAACAGAAAATTTTTGCAAAATTTCCTATTAAAAAATAGAAAATTTTTGCAAAATTTCCTAGAAAAAAATAGAAAGGTTTTGCAAAATTTCCTTTTAAAAAATAGAACATTTTTGCAAAATTTCCTATTGAAAAAGAGTAAATTTTGTCAAAATTTTCTATTCAAAAACAGTAAATTTTGGAAAAATTTAATAATCATTAATATATTTTTGCATTTTTTTTTCTTCTTGTTTATTTTGAAGGTCTCGTTTATTAAACAATATTAGTCGTTTAATAAATGAAGTGTTTAATTTACTCCAGTTCTGTTTAATGAATAACACATTTGAAAATTTTTGCACTTTGTTAATAAGCCAATCTTTATATAGGCCTAAAACGAGGTCAAATATTGTGTATCAAGAAATAAACGAAAAAAGAGACATTCTCTTGTTAATGATAATTATTTTAAATTTAAAATGATTAATAAATGGTGAATGATTTAACACAATCTCCAAAATTTGAAGCAATTAAATTTTTTTTTAAGCAAATTTGTAGTAAATGGTAAATTTTCATAAATTTGTAGGAAATGTTAAAATAGGGTTTGGTATTTCTAATAACGGAAGTAAAATTAATTTATATTACTTAACCTCTTTGTGCCTATTGTTTCATAGAGGCAACATTTAATTTTTCTTTAACTGTATTCTTCCAAATCTAAAATAGATTTTAAAGGTCAGTTTCATATTGAAAAGATTCATAAAGATTCATTGTTTAAATATTTTACTCCACTGAATTTTTTAAGCTAAGACACAAACCAGCTAAAACGAATTTTTTATTTCAAGAAAAAAATCCCAAATTTCTTACAAATTTTGTAAATTATTTCAACTTTTGTTGATGACCTCTTAAAATATTTTATATCATTTATGAAATCTGATAGAAATGCATTTCTTTCCCAAAAAAAATAATAATAATTTATTACAATCGAAAGACTTAAGCAACATACTTTATTTTCATTTATCATTTCTTATCGTTGATAATTTATTGCTTTTGTTTGTGCCTATTTATGTTTCATTAAAACTTTATATATTTTTTTAAATATTCAAAAAATATGTTTAAAACACCATCCACAGCTTTTTGTTGTTGTTTATTCAAATATTTGCTTTATTTTTTTCAAAATATTATCTAATACTTAATTAGCACTTTGTTAGTAAAACTACTAAAGCTAGAGAAACACATGCTAAACAAACAACTAAATAATATATGCTAATCTAATCATGATTACCCTCAAAGAAAGCCAAAGAAATGTTGAAATTTTTTCAAAATTTTGTCTAAAAAATTTTGTATTTAGTTGTGAACATATAAAACTATATAAAAGCTTGTATCAATAAACTTTTAAAAATATTTTATTTTATGGTTATAAAAAAAAAATAAATAACATATATTGCATCATAGTTGTTTCGTATCGAAAACAGAAACTTATAAACCCGTTTAAGAAATTAAATATTTATATATTTAACAAAAATGGCAAAATTTAGTTGTTTAATAAATCTTTGATTTACTTAGTTAACATTTTTAATTTCAGTCTAATAAATATTTATACAAATTATGTTAATAATGTTTTTTTATTAGCAAAATATAAAATAATTTTGTCGTAAAACTTAAACAAGTTTAGAAAAAACGCAATAATTTGGTAATAAAGTACGAAGTTTCAAAATATTTTTGAGTAACTAAAAAACAACTTTAGAAATTATTGCAGTTGAAAACAATAATTTTTAAAAAGTTTCCTATAAACATAGGAAATTTTTGAAAAATTTCCTATAAACATAGGAAATTTTTGAAAAATTTCCTATAAACATAGGAAATTTTTGAAAAATTTCCTATAAACATAGGAAATTTTTGAAAAATTTCCTATAAACATAGGAAATTTTTGAAAAATTTCCTATAAACATAGGAAATTTTTGAAAAATTTCCTATAAACATAGGAAATTTTTGAAAAATTTCCTATAAAAATAGGAAATTTTTGAAAAATTTCCTATAAAAATAGGAAATTTTTGAAAAATTTCCTATAAAAATAGGAAATTTTTGAAAAATTTCCTATAAAAATAGGAAATTTTTGAAAAATTTCCTATAAAAATAGGAAATTTTTGAAAAATTTCCTATAAAAATAGGAAATTTTTGAAAAATTTCCTATAAAAATAGGAAATTTTTGAAAAATTTCCTATAAAAATAGGAAATTTTTGAAAAATTTTCCTATTTTCAAAAATTTCCTATTTTTATAGGAAAATTTTCAAAAATTTCCTATTTTTATAGGAAATTTTTGAAAAATTTCCTATTTTTATAGGGAATTTTTCAAAAATTTCCTATTTTTATAGGAAATTTTTGAAAAATTTCAAAAATTTCCTATTTTTATAGGAAAATTTTCAAAAATTTCCTATTTTTATAGGAAAATTTTCAAAAATTTCCTATTTTTATAGGAAAATTTTCAAAAATTTCCTATTTTTATAGGAAATTTTTGAAAAATTTCCTATTTTTATAGGAAATTTTTCAAAAATTTCCTATTTTTATAGGAAATTTTTCAAAAATTTCCTATTTTTATAGGAAATTTTTCAAAAATTTCCTATTTTTATAGGAAATTTTTCAAAAATTTCCTATTTTTATAGGAAATTTTTCAAAAATTTCCTATTTTTATAGGAAATTTTTCAAAAATTTCCTATTTTTATAGGAAATTTTTCAAAAATTTCCTATTTTTATAGGAAATTTTTCAAAAATTTCCTATTTTTATAGGAAATTTTTCAAAAATTTCCTATTTTTATAGGAAATTTTTCAAAAATTTCCTATTTTTATAGGAAATTTTTCAAAAATTTCCTATTTTTATAGGAAATTTTTCAAAAATTTCCTATTTTTATAGGAAATTTTTCAAAAATTTCCTATTTTTATAGGAAATTTTTCAAAAATTTCCTATTTTTATAGGAAATTTTTCAAAAATTTCCTATTTTTATAGGAAATTTTTCAAAAATTTCCTATTTTTATAGGAAATTTTTCAAAAATTTCCTATTTTTATAGGAAATTTTTCAAAAATTTCCTATTTTTATAGGAAATTTTTCAAAAATTTCCTATTTTTATAGGAAATTTTTCAAAAATTTCCTATTTTTATAGGAAATTTTTCAAAAATTTCCTATTTTTATAGGAAATTTTTCAAAAATTTCCTATTTTTATAGGAAATTTTTCAAAAATTTCCTATTTTTATAGGAAATTTTTCAAAAATTTCCTATTTTTATAGGAAATTTTTCAAAAATTTCCTATTTTTATAGGAAATTTTTCAAAAATTTCCTACTTTTATAGGAAATTTTTCAAAAATTTCCTATTTTTATAGGAAATTTTTCAAAAATTTCCTATTTTTATAGGAAATTTTTCAAAAATTTCCTATTTTTATAGGAAATTTTTCAAAAATTTCCTATTTTTATAGGAAATTTTTCAAAAATTTCCTATTTTTATAGGAAATTTTTCAAAAATTTCCTATTTTTATAGGAAATTTTTCAAAAATTTCCTATTTTTATAGGAAATTTTTCAAAAATTTCCTATCTTTATAGGAAATTTTTCAAAAATTTCATATTTTTATAGGAAATTTTTCAAAAATTTTCTATTTTTATAGGGAAGTTTTCAAAAATTTCCTATTTTTATAGGAAAATTTTCAAAAATTTCCTATTTTTATAGGAAAATTTTCAAAAATTTCCTATTTTTATAGGAAAATTTTGAAAAATTTCCTATTTTTATAGGAAATTTTTGAAAAATTTCCTATTTTTATAGGGAATTTTTCAAAAATTTCCTATTTTTATAGGAAATTTTTGAAAAATTTCCTATTTTTATAAGAAATTTTTGAAAAATTTCCTATTTTTATAGGAAATTTTTCAAAAATTTCCTATTTTTATAGGAAATTTTTCAAAAATTTTCTATTTTTATAGGAAATTTTTCAAAAATTTCCTATTTTTATAGGAAATTTTTCAAAGATTTCCTATTTTTATAGGAAATTTTTCAAAAATTTCCTATAAAAATAGGAAATTTTTCAAAAATTTCCTATTTTTATAGGAAATTTTTCAAAAATTTCCTATTTTTATAGGAAATTTTTCAAAAATTTCCTGTTTTTATAGGAAATTTTTCAAAAATTTCCTATTTTTATAGGAAATTTTTCAAAAATTTCCTATTTTTATAGGAAATTTTTCAAAAATTTCCTATTTTTATAGGAAATTTTTCAAAAATTTCCTATTTTTATAGGAAATTTTTCAAAAATTTCCTATTTTTATAGGAAATTTTTCAAAAATTTCCTATTTTTATAGGAAATTTTTCAAAAATTTCCTATTTTTATAGGAAATTTTTCAAAAATTTCCTATTTTTATAGGAAATTTTTCAAAAATTTCCTATTTTTATAGGAAATTTTTCAAAAATTTCCTATTTTTATAGGAAATTTTTCAAAAATTTCCTATTTTTATAGGAAATTTTTCAAAAATTTCCTATTTTTATAGGAAATTTTTCAAAAATTTCCTATTTTTATAGGAAATTTTTCAAAAATTTCCTATTTTTATAGGAAATTTTTCAAAAATTTCCTATTTTTATAGGAAATTTTTCAAAAATTTCCTATTTTTATAGGAAATTTTTCAAAAATTTCCTATTTTTATAGGAAATTTTTCAAAAATTTCCTATTTTTATAGGAAATTTTTCAAAAATTTCCTATTTTTATAGGAAATTTTTCAAAAATTTCCTATTTTTATAGGAAATTTTTCAAAAATTTCCTATTTTTATAGGAAATTTTTCAAAAATTTCCTATTTTTATAGGAAATTTTTCAAAAATTTCCTATTTTTATAGGAAATTTTTCAAAAATTTCCTATTTTTATAGGAAATTTTTCAAAAATTTCCTATTTTTATAGGAAATTTTTCAAAAATTTCCTATTTTTATAGGAAATTTTTCAAAAATTTCCTATTTTTATAGGAAATTTTTCAAAAATTTCCTATTTTTATAGGAAATTTTTCAAAAATTTCCTATTTTTATAGGAAATTTTTCAAAAATTTCCTATTTTTATAGGAAATTTTTCAAAAATTTCCTATTTTTATAGGAAATTTTTCAAAAATTTCCTATTTTTATAGGAAATTTTTCAAAAATTTCCTATTTTTATAGGAAATTTTTCAAAAATTTCCTATTTTTATAGGAAATTTTTCAAAAATTTCCTATTTTTATAGGAAATTTTTCAAAAATTTCCTATTTTTATAGGAAATTTTTCAAAAAATTCCTATTTTTATAGGAAATTTTTCAAAAATTTCCTATTTTTATAGGAAATTTTTCAAAAATTTCCTATTTTTATAGGAAATTTTTCAAAAATTTCCTATTTTTATGGGAAATTTTTCAAAAATTTCCTATTTTTATAAGAAATTTTTCAAAAATTTCCTATAAAAACAGGAAATTTTTGAAAAATTTTCTATAAAAATAGGAAATTTTTGAAAAATTTATGGGAAATTTTTCAAAATTTCAAATTTTTATAGGAAATTTCCAAAAATTTCTTATTTTTCAAAAATTTCCTATTTTTATGGGAAATTTTTTAAAAAATTATTATTTTTATAGGAAATTTTTTAAAAATTTCTTATTTTTTAGGAAATAAAATTATATGGTCATTTACATTTAAACCTTAAAAATTTTAACAATTTCCGAAGTTAAGACAAAGACTAATTTCCGAAACCATAAAAGTTGTTAAGTCAAAGAGTAATTTTAAAAATCATAAAAATTCTTAAATCTCACCCACAATGAAACCTAAAATAACTAAGAATTTCCGTTTCGTGCTAATTTTTGAATTAGCTTCTCAGTTTCTTAATTATGATTTATTAATTCCAATTTGAAGTTCATCAAATTCAAAAAAAGCGTGTGTGAGAATTTTTATATTGCTTTAGCAATATCTCTTAGTTTTTGATAATGCACCGCCTTCTATGGAGGAAGAATAAACAAATTGCTGGCAAAAAAACAAAAGACTTAGGAAACAAACGCGTAAAAATGCTTGAATTCTATGATTGATTAACAAATATTTGTATGATAAATATTAAAAATTGCTGTAATTATTTATAAATTTGAACATCATACGAATGTATTTAAGAAAAATTTGGTATTTATTTTAAATTATATGTTAATTTTTTAAAATAACCCGGTAGCTTTATTTGTTTAGTTAAAAATCCAAATTTTAAATATGATTTTTTTTAGGGGAGATTTTAGGTTTTTTTTGTTAATTTATCCAGTTAATGACGTCATTTTATTTCTATTATTAATAGGTATTTGTTTGAGTTGTATGCAGTATATGTGCATTATTTTGGGAGATGATGATTATTATCATTAACGTTAAGATCATTATTTGCTTTTGTTTAGTGTTTTATTAACCAAATGCCATATTAATGATGTTAATGTTAAATCTTAAAGTTTATTTATCTTAAAGTGCAAAAAATTAAATAAATATTTTAAATCGAATATAATATTCAAATGATTCAAATTTGAGACAACGAGAGGTAGAAAGAGTGTCTTAAGGTTCAAAAAAAGCTATTAATTTTTTCAAAGATTTTTTGAATAAAATTTTAAATTTTTTTTTAAATTTTTTATTGCTTTACACTAAAACTAATAATGGCATTAAATAGAAAGACGGACAGACATTAAGACATTGCAATATTTGTTTGTGTTGTTTTTTAAGATATTTTTGTTCAGCTTCATCTTCTTTGTTTTAAAACGTTTTTTGTCTTGTAATTATCGATGTTTAACATCAAAGACAGCAAAATCTGAGAAAGATATGAAAAAAAACTAAATAAATAATAACAAAAATAATAATGAAGGTGCTGTTGGTATTAATATGCGATAGCTGAAGATGTTGCCTGTTGCTTAAAAACGCTTGTGGTTGAATCCAATCATCATCATAATGGCGGTGATGATGATAATGATGATGTTGTCAAAATGAAAGTAGGCCATTCACAGCATTCATGTGGTTGCTGGTATTCAAACATACAACATTTAAGCAACTTGTTACCTCTACGTTTTTCTGCAGCCAAATGCAATTTTTTTTCAAATCTATGGAAAATGAAATCTCCACAAACCCATACCCTCTCAAATATATTTCATGTGTTTTTCTGCTATTTTACAAAAAAAAATATCTTTGAAGTTTAATTTAAAGTGTTTGGTTTATGTTTTTTCTTTTTCGTTGTTTTTGTCTTTTTCGTATAGTTTTTTTTTGTTCAAAATAATTTTCAACTAAGACAAATTGTAAATTGCTTGATTAATGTTTGGTCGAAATGTAAACATTGAAAAGTGAAAATGTGTTAAAGAAAAGACTCAAGGATAAAATAGAAATGAAATGGAAAATTTGAAGAAACAAATACGGGTATTAAAAAATAAGTCAGGAGAGTTCAAATAATGGATTTGTATTTTCTATAGAAAAATTTTTAAAGAAATATTTTTCTATAGATAAATTTTGCAAAAAAATATTTTTCTATAGAAAAATAAAAAAAAAATATTTTTCTATAGAAAAATTTTCCAAAGCAATATTTTTCTATAGAAAAATTTTCCAAAGAAATATTTTTCTAGAGAAATATTTTTCTTGAGAAAAATTTTCCAAAGAAATATTTTTGTATAAAAAAATTTTCCAAAGAAATATTTTTGTATAAAAAAATTTTCCAAAGAAATATTTTTGTATTAAAAAATTTTCCAAAGAAATATTCTTTTATAAAAAAATTTTCCAAAGAAATATTTTTGTATTCAAAAATATTCCAAAGAAATATTCTTCTACAAAAAATGTTTCCAAAGAAATATTTTTCTTAGAGAAATTTTCAAAGAAATATTTTTTTATAGAAAAATTTTCCAAAAATTTTCCAAAGAAATATTCTTCTACAAAAAATTTTTCCAAAGAAATATTTTTGTATTCAAAAATTTTCCAAAGAAGTATTCTTTTACAAAAAATTTTCCAAAGAAATATTCTTCTACAAAAAATTTTTCCAAAGAAATATTTTTCTTAGAGAAATTTTCAAAGAAATATTTTTCTATAGAAAAGTTTGCCAAAGAAATATTTTTCTATAGAAAAGTTTGCCAAAGAAATATTTTTCTATAAAAAAAAAATTAAAAAAAAAAATATGAAAAAAATTTTCTAAAGAAAAATTTTTCTACAGAAAAATTTTCCAAAGATAAATTTTTCGATAGAAAAATTTGCCAACGAAATATTTTTCTATTGAAAAATTTTCCAAAGAAATATTTTTCTAAAGAAAAATTTTCCAAAGAAATATTTTTCTAGAGAAAAATTTTACAACGAAATATTTTTCTATAGAAAAATATTCCAAAGAAATATTTTTCTATAGAAAAATATTCCAAAGAAATATTTTTCTATAGAAAAATATTCCAAAAAAATATTTTTCTATAGAAAAATTTTCCAAAGAAAAATTTTCTAAAGAAAAATTTTACAGAGAAAAATTCTATAGAAAAATTTTCCAAAGATAAATTTTTCTATAGAAAAATTTCCCAACGAAATATTTTTCTATAAAAAAATTTTCCAAAGAAATATTTTTCTATAGAAAAATTTTCCAAAGAAATATTTTCTATAGAAAAAGTTTCCAAAGAAATATTTTTCTATAGAAAAATTTCCCAACGAAATATTTTTCTATAGAAAAATTTCCCAACGAAATATTTTTCTATTGAAAAATTTTCCAAAGAAATATTTTTCTATAGAAAAATTTTTCAAAGAAATATTTTTCTATAGAAAAGTTTGCCAGGGAAATATTTTTCTACAATAAAATTAAAAAAAAATTCCTATAGAAAAATTTTTCTATAGAAAAATTTTGTAAAGAAATATTTTTCTAAAAAAAAAATTTCTAAACAAATATTTTTGTATAAGAAAATTTTTCAAAAAAATATTTCTGTATTTTCCAAAGAAATATTTTTCTATAGAAAAATTTTCCAAATAAATAAAAAATATTTTTGTATGTAAAAATTTTCCAAAGAAATATTTTTCTATAGAAAAATATTACAAAGAAATATTTTTCTATAGAAAATTTTTCCAAAGAAATATTTTTCTATAGAAAAACTTTCCAAAGAAATATTTTTCAAGAGAAAAATTTTCCAAAGAAATGTATATTTTTTTTCTAAAGAAATATTTTTCTATAGAAAAATTTTCCAAAGAAATATTTTTCTATAGAGAATTTTCCAAATAAATATTTTTCTATAGAAAAATTTTCCAAAGTAATATTTTTCTATAGAAAATTTTCCAAATAAATATTTTTTTATAGAAAACTCTTCCAAAGAAATATTTTTCTATAGAAGAATTTGTGATAGAAGTATTTTTCTAAAGAAAAATTTTCGATAGAAATTCAGTAGTTAGTTAGCCCTGCTCTGCCCAACAAATACCTAACAAATATTTACTTTTTCTAGGGAGTGTTTCTTTCAAGACTAACTTACTCGATTTACCACATATTTTCTATGCTAATAAGCAAAACCAACGAAACAATCGACTAAAATAAAAAACTGCATGTTACAAAATCAAAACGGGGGGAATAAAGAAATAAATCATGACTTTTTGTTTGAAAAAGAAAAAAAGACTGACTTGATTGTTACACACATTTACTTAATAAATATGCATAAATATATAGAATAAATCTTGATAAGATTATATAATATATCAAATGTTTCAACTGCTTAAGAAATCATTTGAAGTTTTGATATTTCTGAAGCGAAAAGTTTAAATCATAAATAATTTTTTCGATATTTTAATAAATTTGTATTCAAGTTTGTGACTTAAGTCTTTTGTTTTGGCTTAATAAAGAAATTCCTTTTAATGAAAGATTAGATTAAAATTGATTTGAATTTATGGCTTTCTAATACATATGTCCCTCCTTAGGTTTTTGTTACTTAATAAAGTTTGTGTCTTAAGTCTTTTGTTTAATCTAAAATAGGAGATTAGATTGAAATGGGCTTGAATTTTTAATTTTTTTAAACTTATGAAAATCTGGGAATATTTTTTAGTCAGGCCAATCTTTGCATCTAATAATGTATGTGTTCTAAGTCTTTTATTTGGATTAATAAAGAAATTCATTAAAATGCGAGTATAGATTAAAATAGACTTGAATTTGGGCAAATAAAAATCTGGGAATATATCTTAGTCTGTGCATAAATATAGAAAATAAATCTTGATAAAATTATATAATATATCAAAAGCTTCAAAAGCTTAGGATATCATATGTATATTTCTTAAGCGAAAAGTTTAAATCATACATAATTTTATTGATATTTAAGTAAATTTGTATTCAAGTTTGTGACTTGAGTCTTTTGTTTTGGCTTAATAAAGAAATCCCTTCAATTGATTGATTAGATTTAAATTGATTTGAATTTATGGCTTTTTAATATTTTTGTAATCTGGAAAAATTTCTTAGCCTCTACTTAGAATTTTGTTACTTAAAAAAGTTTGTGTCTTAAGTCTTTTGTTTGGGTTTTAAAGGAAATTCATTAAAACGAGAGCGAGATTAAAATGGACCTGAATTTATCGTTTTTAATATTTTAAGTAATCTGGGAATATATTTAAGTCTGTCCCAAGCATTAGTATCTAAGAATGTTTGTGCCCTAAGTTTTTTTTTTGTTTGTATTAATAAAGAAATTCCTTAAAATGAGAGTTTAGATTAAAATAGATTTGAATTTGTGCTTATTAAATATATATTTAAATCTGAGAATATTTCTTAATCTATCTATTAATATCTATAACTATATAATAATATATAATATATCAAAAGCTTTAAATGCTTAAGAAATCATATGAATTTTTGATATTTCTAAAGCGAAAAGTTTAAATCATAATTGTAATAAATTTGTATTCAATTTTGCGACTTAAGCCATTTGTTTTGGCTCAATAAAGAAATTTCTTTAAATGAAAGATTAGATTAAAATTTATTTGAATTTATGGCTTTTTTAATATTTTTTGTAATCAGAGAAAATTTCTGTTAGTCGGTCCTTAAATTTTTGTCACGTAATAGAGTTTGTATCTTAAGTCTTTTGTTTCGGTTCATAGAGCAATTATCTCAAATAAGAGATAATGTTGAAACGGACTTAAATTTATATTTTTTTAATATTTGTTGTAATCTGAGAATATTTCTAAGTATCGAAAAAAGTTTTTATCTTAAGTTTTTTGTTTTGGTTAATAAAAACAATTAACTGAAATGTCTGTCTGTCTGTCTGTCTATCTGTCTGTCTACATATCTGTCTGTCTACATATCTGTCTGTCTACATATCTGTCTGTCTGTCTGTCTGTCTGTCTGTCTGTCTGTCTGTCTGTCTGTCTGTCTGTCTGTCTGTATGCCTGTATGCCTGTATGCCTGTATGTCTGTCAGTCTGTCAGTCTGTCAGTCTGTCAGTCTGTCAGTCTGTCAGTCTGTCTGTCTGTCTGTCTGTCTGTCTGTCTGTCTGTCTGTCTGTCTGTCTGTCTGTCTGTCTGTCTGTCTGTCTGTCTGTATGCCTGTATGCCTGTATGTCTGTCAGTCTGTCAGTCTGTCAGTCTGTCAGTCTGTCAGTCTGTCTGTCAGTCTGTCTGTCTGTCTGTCTGTCTGTCTGTCTGTCTGTCTGTCTGTCTGTCTGTCTGTCTGTCTGTCTGTCTGTCTGTCAGTCTGTCAGTCTGTCTGTCTGTCAGTCTGTCAGTCTGTCAGTCTGTCAGTCAGTCAGTCAGTCAGTCAGTCAGTCAGTCAGTCAGTCAGTCAGTCAGTCAGTCAGTCAGTCAGTCAGTCAGTCAGTCAGTCAGTCAGTCAGTCAGTCAGTCAGTCAGTCAGTCAGTCAGTCAGTCAGTCAGTCAGTCTGTCAGTCAGTCAGTCAGTCAGTCAGTCAGTCAGTCAGTCAGTCAGTCAGTCAGTCAGTCAGTCTGTCTGTCTGTCTGTCTGTCTGTCTGTCAGTCAGTCAGTCAGTCAGTCTGTCTGTCTGTCTGTCGCTTATTTGCTAATAAATGACAAATTATAGCAGATATGATGATCAGATTGAGCTTAGAGAAGTTCAGCATGATCATTTCATCAAAATCAGTTTACATTTAGCCATAGCTTCCATGCACAACAATTACGAAAACAGGCTAAATTCCACTAAATTTAGTACAAGGAAGTCTTATGTCAATGCTAGCCGGTGGGAAAAATTTTGTTATAATCGGTTACCATTCTTCCTTATTATCTTAATAGCTGGGCCCGCCCGTTTTTTTGGATGATACAAAATTTCTTTATGCCTAATTAATTTTAAGTAATTTTCAGTGGCTTCACCTGCCGGAAATTGGTCATATCAACTTAGAAACCTTACTCGGCCCGTGTGCAACACATTTACATTAGATCATAACATGATCAAGCGCACAATTTAAGATTAAACTAAATTTAAGAAAATTTCAGTGGCGCCATCTGTCGGAACTTGGTCACTCAAACTTGATAATGTTTGTCGGCTCATGCGCAATAACCTTTCTTAAGATCACTGCATGATGAAATGCTTAGTTTACTATTTTATAAAGGATATACAGACAGACAAACGTTTATTTTTATATACACAGATAATGTTTGTGTCTTAAGTCTTTTGTTTATTATAAATTATAATAATTTATAATAAAGAAATTTAATTTATGAAATTTTTTATGATGTAATATCTTTAATTTTGTTTTGTTTTATTAACTAACTTCAAATTTTCTATTATCTAATACTTGGTTTTTTATTTTAAAACAATTATTATAATAATCTAAAATTGTTATTTAATTATTGAAGTTTCTTAGGTTTAATGGTTTTGTATAGTTTTATTGTTAATAATCTTTAATAGTTTTTTTTTTGTTTTCACTCAAAAAAATGTTATTTGCGCTTTATTTTTTCGTAAAATAGCAATTTAATTTCTTAACAATTTCCTTTTTTTTGTTGGTTAGTATTCAAAAAATTATTTTTTTTAACTTAATGACTTTCTCATCTCTCGATTTTTTGTGTAGTTCCAAGACTAATGACATAATATCCAAAACCATCTAATTAGCAAGACATACTACATATTTTGACAGTTTGTTTATGAAGCTTAAATGTTTCTAATTTATTTAATGAATTTAAAATTTTTTTGATTAAAATAAAAATATACAAATATTGAAAATAATACCATGTTGTAAGAGATAAATATAAATATTTAATTAGTTGATTAGGCGGCTAAGCGAAGATTTATGTTTGGGTCAAGTTGAGTTAGTCGGTGTCCTTCTTTTAATAAAAATTACAAATCTTTTTGAAGATTTATTTGATTTATTTTAAACTTTGATTGACCAGCATTGTCTCAAGTATATTATTATACCCTACTATAGTTGGAAGTGGTATAATTAGTTTGGGATGATGAATGTTACAAACATTAATGCAGGGTTGATACCACCTGGAGACTATGATTCAAAATAACATTTTATATAAAAATCCTCATTTTATATAAGAAGACAGGGACTTTTTAGTCTGAGCTACCTATTCTTATTATCTTTCGCTTCGATGTTAAAGAATATTTTCGAACTATATTTCTCAGAAATTCGATTAATTATTAATTATTATTAATTATTAATTATTCGCTTCTTACTGGACAAAAATTAACAATATATGTATATTTTAAAAATATTTACTTACGATTGTTAGACATTTTTATTTGAATTATTTATATTTTTAGAATTAACTACTTCATCAGAAATTATTAATTAATATATTTTTTTTCTTATTTTCAGGTAAGTTCAACTCAAAAAAAAAAAAAACAAAATTTTAGAAAAATTCTGCAGAAAATCAATCGAAATTTAATGCGAAATTTTTACATTCAAAATTAAAATCCGGTATGGGATGGATATTTTTAAATCGATTAATTTCAGATATATTTTGAGATAATTTTGAATTTTTTGTTAAAATATAAAAATTATCTCAAAAATATATCCAAAATCGATCGATTTGAAAATGATCGATTTCCATTACATACCAGAATAATTATAAAACCAAATATTTTCCCTTTAAATCCGTAATTTAAATTGGGTAAGTGACAAACTTTTCTAAAAATTTTGTTTAAAAATTAAAAAAAAAACAAGTTCGTTTCTTAAGTCTTTCGTTTTCTCAAAGCAAATATTCAAATTTTAAGTAAATTTATATTAATGATTTAGGCAAAAAATTCTATTTTACCGTTTTTTATTTCTCAAATCTTTCAACTGATTAGTTATTTTCTTAATTTGCCTTTTTTTTCAAAACCATATCTTTCTTTTCAAAGTTCATTAAACCAAAATTAATCTTAAAATAGCCACAATATGTTCTCGTGTTGTGCTATTTTGCCTCTTGGCATCAGAAGTAGATTTTCGTTTTATGTTTTACTAATTCTCTGATTATAATTAACAAATCGTGAGGGTGTTATTTCTTTAAGATAATCATTTATACACACAATTCCTTAGCTTTAAAACTTTAGCAAATTAAAATGTTACTTGTTTTTTTATAAAAAATAAAAAAACTGCGAATAATAATGAAAAATTAATGAATGAATTCATATCAACACCTAGAATTTTTTGACTAATAATGTAGAAAAAAAGGCAATTATTTCTTATTTGTAGACTTATAATTAATATTAATACCTCTGGCTGTTTTCTTTGGTGGGGAGGTCCGCTAAAGATTTGGGTTCAGAAAGTCAATGAACAATTTTGTTAAGGAATTGTTGGTAATTTAATAATTTGTTATTTGTTAGATAGATTGTAAGAAATTTTGTTTTGACTTTTGAATAATAGCTTGATTATCTTTTGCTTAGGAATTCAATTAGTTTTATACACTATTATTATTCTTAGAGCAAAACTATACACAAACCGTTAATATAGATAGAGAAATGGATTTAAATATAGTCTAATATACCATACAAACATCCAAATAAGAGCAAAACACAAAATCTGACGGCCAAATTGTAGCATTTGATATCGATAGAAATGAAAGATATATCAGAATTATTTGTGTAGCATACTTTTAGGATAATCTTAATAATATAGAAAATGTACTTACACTAAGCCATAGACTAAGATATAGACTAACACATAGACTAAGATATAGACTAAGATATAGACTAAGACATAGACTAGGACAAAGACTAAGACATAGACTAAGACATAGACTAAGACATAGACTAAGACATAAACTAAGACATAGACTAAGACATAGACTAAGACATAGACTAAGACACAGACTAAGACATAGACTAAGACATAGACTAAGACATAGACTAAGACATAGACTAAGACATAGACTAAGACATAGACTAAGACATAGACTAAGACATAGACTAAGACATAGACTAAGACATAGACTAAGACATAGACTAAGACATAGACTAAAACATAGACTAAGACATAGACTAAGACATAGACTAAGACATAGACTAAGACATAGACTAAGACATATACTAAGACATAGACTAAGACATAGACATAGACATAGACTAAGACATAGACTAAGACATAGACTAAGACATAGACTAAGACATAGACTAAGACATAGACTAAGACATAGACTAAGACATAGACTAAGACATAGACTAAGACATAGACTAAGACATAGACTAAGACATAGACTAAGACATAGACTAAGACATAGACTAAGACATAGACTAAGACATAGACTAAGACATAGACTAAGACATAGACTAAGACATAGACTAAGACATAGACTAAGACATAGACTAAGACATAGACTAAGACATAGACTAAGACATAGACTAAGACATAGACTAAGACATAGACTAAGACATAGACTAAGACATAGACTAAGACATAGACTAAGACATAGACTAAGACATAGACTAAGACATAGACTAAGACATAGACTAAGACATAGACTAAGACATAGACTAAGACATAGACTAAGACATAGACTAAGTCATAGACTAAGTCATAGACTAAGACATAGACTAAGACATAGACTAAGACATAGACTAAGACATAGACTAAGACATAGACTAAGACATAGACTAAGACATAGACTAAGACATAGACTAAGACATAGACTAAGACATAGACTAAGACATAGACTAAGACATAGACTAAGACATAGACTAAGACATAGACTAAGACATAGACTAAGACATAGACTAAGACATAGACTAAGACATAGACTAAGACATAGACTAAGACATAGACTAAGACATAGACTAAGACATAGACTAAGACATAGACTAAGACATAGACTAAGACATAGACTAAGACATAGACTAAGACATAGACTAAGACATAGACTAAGACATAGACTAAGACATAGACTAAGACATAGACTAAGACATAGACTAAGACATAGACTAAGACATAGACTAAGACATAGACTAAGACATAGACTAAGACATAGACTAAGACATAGACTAAGACATAGACTAAGACATAGACTAAGACATAGACTAAGACATAGACTAAGACATAGACTAAGACATAGACTAAGACATAGACTAAGACATAGACTAAGACATAGACTAAGACATAGACTAAGACATAGACTAAGACAAAGACTAAAACATAGACTAAGACATAGACTAACACATATACTAAGACGTAGACTAAGACATACTCTAAGACATAGACTAAGACATAGACTAAGACATAGACTAAGACATAGACTAAGACATAGACTAAGACATAGACTAAGACATAGACTAAGACATAGACTAAGACATAGACTAAGACATATTCCAACACATAGTCTAAGCCATAGACTAAGATAAAGATATAGACATAAACTTAGACATATAGCAAGATATAGACTTTAAAATATACTAAGGCATAGATAAATGATATGATAAATTTTGCATATTTATCTTATATGTCATCATTAATCAATTTGCAAATAAAATGATTTGAACTTCAATAAATCAATTTCTTACTGTTATGTCATTCACTGTAAATCTCTATTTAAATAGTTTCATTTTAATCATATACATATTTAAATGCTTTTGTGATGGTTATAAATATTTTTATTGCCACTCAGTTAATGCATAATGCATGGGTGTTATTACCAAGAAATTCATTAAAAATAATAAGAAATATTTAGCTAAAAAATTTGCATTTTGAAAAAATAGCGTTAAATGCTAATAATAAAACACTAAAATAAAATGTTCAAAAAAGTGCTCTTGAATACTGTTACCACACATCACCGACGTCGGTAATGAGGTTTAAGTCTCAACTATTGTCTTGTCTTATTCTTGTTTAATTTCTGGTTTTTCCTTTGTCTCATTTGTTTTAATATGAACTATCATTTAGCTAGATTTTCAGTTTAATTTTTGAGCCATTGTAAAAAGTTTTCAAAATTTGCATTGCAAATTCTGTTACTTTGTGTCTGTTGTCTTGGCTTACATTTTTCAAGAATTATTAGTCATTTGCGCTGTTTAATTTTGTGGGCAAATCTGCAAAAAAATGAGATTTTTTGGAGTGTTCCAACATTTTGGTTAAATGTCAACTTCTAATTTTTTTGTTCCTATAAAACAGAGTAGTTGACATTTTTGTTTTGATTTAGCAACGGGTTCGAGTTGGTGACTTTTTATTTGAATTATGGTATAAATCTAAGATTTAACAACAGAAATTAAGAGGTGGATTTGAAATTGATTTTGAAACTACTTTGGCTAAGACTAAGATATATACCAAGAGCTAGTCTAAGACAAACCCTAAGACATATACAAAGGCGTAGACTAAGACATAGACTAAGACATAGACTGTGACATATACTAAGACATAGACTAAGACATAAACTACAACATATGCTAAGACATATACTAAGACATAGACTAAGGCAGAGACTATGACATAGACTAAGAAATAGACTACGACATAGACTAAGACATAGACTAAGACATAGACTAAGACATAGACTAAGACATAGACTAAGACATAGACTAAGACATAGACTAAGACATAGACTAAGACATAGACTATGACATAGACTAAGACATAGACTAAGACATAGACTAAGACATATACAAAGACATAGACTAAGACATAGACTAAGACATAGACTAAGACATAGACTAAGACATAGACTAAGACATAGACTAAGACATAGACTAAGACATAGACTAAGACATAGACTAAGACATAGACTAAGACATAGAATAAGACATAGACTAAGACATAGAATAAGACATAGACTAAGACATAGACTAAGACTAAGACATAGACTAAGACATAGACTAAGACATAGACTAAGACATAGACTAAGACATAGACTAAGACATAGACTAAGACATAGACTAAGACATAGACTAAGACATAGACTAAGACATAGACTAAGACATAGACTAAGACATAGACTAAGTCATAGACTAAGATATAGACTAAGACATAGACTAAGACATAGACTAAGACATAGGCTAAGACATAGACTAAGACATAGACTAAGACATAGACTAAGACATAGACTAAGACATAGACTAAGACATAGACTAAGACATAGATTAAGACATAGATTAAGACATAGACTAAGACATAGACTAAGACATAGACTAAGACATAGACTAAGACATAGACTAAGACATAGACTGTGACATATACTAAGACATAGACTAAGACATAAACTACAACATATGCTAAGACATATACTAAGACATAGACTAAGGCAGAGACTATGACATAGACTAAGAAATAGACTAAGACATAGACTAAGACATAGACTAAGACATAGACTAAGACATAGACTAAGACATAGACTAAGACATAGACTAAGACATAGACTAAGACATAGACTAAGACATAGACTAAGACATAGACTAAGACATAGACTAAGACATAGACTAAGACATAGACTAAGACATAGACTAAGACATAGACTAAGACATAGACTAAGACATAGACTAAGACATAGACTAAGACATAGACTAAGACATAGACTAAGACATAGACTAAGACATAGACTAAGACATAGACTAAGACATAGAATAAGACATAGACTAAGACATAGACTAAGACATAGACTAAGACATAGACTAAGACATAGACTAAGACATAGACTAAGACATAGACTAAGACATAGACTAAGACATAGACTAAGACATAGACTAAGACATAGACTAAGACATAGACTAAGACATAGACTAAGACATAGACTAAGACATAGACTAAGACATAGACTAAGACATAGACTAAGACATAGACTAAGACATAGACTAAGACATAGACTAAGACATAGACTAAGACATAGACTAAGACATAGACTAAGACATAGACTAAGACATAGACTAAGACATAGACTAAGACATAGACTAAGACATAGACTAAGACATAGACTAAGACATAGACTAAGACATAGACTAAGACATAGACTAAGACATAGACTAAGACATAGACTAAGACATAGACTAAGACATAGACTAAGACATAGACTAAGACATAGACTAAGACATAGACAAAGACATAGAATAAGACATAGACTAAGACATAGACTAAGACATAGAATAAGACATAGACTAAGACTAAGACATAGAATAAGACTAAGACATAGACTAAGACATAGACTAAGACAAAGACTAAGACATAGACTAAGACATAGACTAAGACATAGACTGAGACATAGACTAAGACATAGACTAAGACATAAACTAAGATATTGACTAAGACATAGACTAAGACATATACTAAGACATAGACTAAGACACAGACTAAGACATAGACTAAGACATAGACTAAGACATAGTCTAAGCCATAGACTAAGACATAGACTAAGACATAGACTAAGACATAGACTAAGACATAGACTAAGACATAGACTAAGACATAGACTAAGACATAGACTAAGACATAGACTAAGACATAGACTAAGACATAGACTAAGACATAGACTAAGACATAGACTAAGACATAGACTAAGACATAGACTAAGACATAGACTAAGACATAGACTAAGACATAGACTAAGACATAGACTAAGACATAGACTAAGACATAGACTAAGACATAGACTAAAACATAGACTAAGACATAGACTAAGACATAGACTAAGACAAAGACTAAGACATAGACTAAGACATAGACTAAGACATAGACTAAGACATAGACTAGGACATAGACTAAGACAAAGACTAAGACATAGACTAAGACATACACTAAGACATACACTAAGACATAGACTAAGACATAGACTAAGACATAGACTAAGACATAGACTAAGACATAGACTAAGACATAGACTAAGACATAGACTAAGACATAGACTAAGACATAGACTTAGACATATACTAAGACATAGACTAAGACATAGACTAAGACATAGACTAAGACATAGACTAAGACATAGACTAAGACATAGACTAAGACATAGACTAAGACATAGACTAAGACATAGACTAAGACATAGACTAAGACATAGACTAAGACATAGACTAAGACATAGACTAAGACATAGACTTAGACATAGACTAAGACATAAACTAAGACATAGACTAAGACATAGACTAAGACATAGACTAAGACATAGACTAAGACATAGACTAAGACATAGACTAAGACATAGACTAAGACATAGACTAAGACATACACTAAGATATACACTAAGACATAGACTAAGACATAGACTAAGACATAGACTAAGACATAGACTAAGACATACACTAAGACATACACTAAGACATAGACTAAGACATAAACTAAGACATAGACTACGACATAGACTAAGACATAGACTTAGACATAGACTAAGACATAGACTAAGACATAGACTAAGACATAGACTAAGACATAGACTAAGACATAGACTAAGACATAGACTAAGACATAGACTAAGACATAGACTAAGACATAGACTAAGACATAGACTAAGACATAGACTAAGACATAGACTAAGACATAGAATAAGACATAGACTAAGACATAGACTAAGACATAGACTAAGACATAGACTAAGACATAGACTAAGACATAGACTAAGACATAGACTAAGACATAGACTAAGACATAGACTAAGAAATAGACTAAGACATAGACTAAGACATAGACTAGGACATAGACTAAGACATAGAATAAGACATAGACTAAGACATAGACTAAGACATAGACTAAGACATAGACTAAGACGTAGACTAAGACATAGACTAAGACATAGACTAAGACATAGACTAAGACATAGACTAAGAAATAGACTAAGACATAGACTAAGACTTAGACTAAGACAAAGACTTAGATTTAGACTAAAATATAGAATTAGACATTAACAAATACCAAGACATTAACTCTAAGAAAGAAATATACTATAAAATAATTTTCTTCTATCCCGATATGTAGTTTTGCTTAAGTGATTAATTACACTTTTTATGAGTTCGAAGTCTTTAAGGCTATTAGATGCTAAAACTTAAAAGAAGTTTAATTTTTCTGGAATATTTTCAAAAAGTAATTAATTATAACTTTTGTCAAAAAATTTTTAGGATGTCATTTTCTAAATTTTTTTATAACGAGTATATTTCCTCTAATATTTCTCTTCCGTCATAACGTCTTCATTACAGCCAACAATAATAAATTGAAAAAAACTTCATATTTAAAAGTTTTTTTTGTCATAAATCATTCAACAGTAATAAACGAAAAAAATAAGTTTAATATCTTTAATTTCAGTTTTTTATGTCTACTTCGAATAAGAAAAATTTTAAGAAATCAACGCTTGAACAAATGCATTAAACGTCAACGTTTTGTACTTAAAAATGACTTAAGGAGAAATATAAAATTTATACAGTCAACCACAAAAAATATGACGAATGAGGAAAAGCTGTTGGATTTATAGGAGAAAAATAAAAATAAAATGAAAATTTAATCGACATGATCTAAAGAAAATTTTGTTAAATTTTTAAGAAATATTCCTTTAAATGATATTTCTAAAAACTTTTTCACTCGTTGAGTGTATACCCATAAATATTTCTACTCACTTTCAATTTAACTAACTTTTGATAATGTTAAACCGGATGTTTGTAGTTTTGTGGCCTATCGGTTTTTTGTTGTACAATTCCACATATAATTTTTTACTATTGTTGTAATTATCATGTGGTTGTAGGATTAAACATTAAAATTATCAACACTTTGTTATAAAAAATTCAATTCAAAAAAAGAAACTCAATTGTAATAGCAAAATATTCATGTACAATAATTTGTTATACCTCGATTTTGACCGCGCTTGCAAAGTGCTGAGTTTAGAACGGAAATTGTTTAAAGGTTAAGATTTTTATTTTGAAAAAAAATTAAAAAAAACGCATAAAATTTTGTATTGATTGTTATTATGTGGCAGGTCTGTATTTGCATTTGTTTTAACATCGAAAAGTTTTGTTTTGTAAGTTCTAGTTTGAGGTTCTCTTGACCAGCCAAAGAAGCGGGTCAGGTTTAATGTTTATTGCCGTTTAGTTCTTGTAAAATTATGCTTGAAATGAAACTTGAAATCACATGTGTTCTTCGGTACTAGAATTGCCATTTAAAAGGTCGTTTACAAGGTTTTTGGCAATCAGAGGAATTTTGAAATATTTTTGGTAAATTTCGAAAATATAGACCAAGATGTAAACGAAAACATAAACATAGGCAAAGACATCGATCAAGGCACATACACTGTCATAGTGTGAAAAATTTTTGCTTTAGAAAATTTTTATATTGAAATTTTTTCTTTAGACAAATTTTCAAACTGAAATTATTTTTTTTTTGAAAAATTTTTAAATTGAAATTTTTTCTTTAGAAACATTTTCAAATTGTAATTTTTTCTATAGAAAAATTTTCAAATTGAAATTCTTTCTTTAGTTGAATTTTCAAATTGAAATTCTTTAAAAAGTTTTACTGTAGTGTATTGCACTAAGAATCCCAATTTATTACAATTATTTATTATTGTAATAAATAGTTTTTTGATAAAACCAAAAAATGTTGGAGGGGAAACCTTTCCTCGACGCGTTTCGATGGTTGGTTAGACCATCTCATCAGGAGGATTATCCCTAATTCTAGACAGAGCGAAAACCTCACATTATGTATAATTTGAGAGACTGAATAAATACGAATTATTATTATTGTGTCCAACAAATATCAACATAAAGCTAAGATTATCATCCGAACAGAAACAGAAAATTTTTAAATTGAAATTCTTTCTTTAGAAACATTTTCAAATTGAAATTTTTTCTTTAGGAAATTTTTAAAATTGAAATCTTTTCTTTAAAAAAATTTTCAAATTGAACTTTTTTCTTTAGAAAAATTTTCAAATTGAAATTTTTTCTTTAGAAAAATTTAGTAAAATTGTGATATTGAAATTTTTTCTTTGGAAATATTTTCAAATTGAAATTTTTTCTTTAGAAAAATTTTCATACAGAAATTTTTTCTTTAAAAAATGTTCATATTGAAATTTTTTCTTTAGAAAAATTTCCGAATTGCATTTTTTTCTTTAGAAAAATTTTCAAATTGTTAAAATTTTTTCTTTAGAAACATTTTCATATTGAAATTATTTCTTTAGAAAAATTTTCATATTGAAATTTTTTCTTTAGAAAAAATTTCATATTGAAATTTTTTCTTTAGAAAAAATTTCATATAGAAATTTTTTCATTAGAAAAATTTTCATATTGAAATTTTTTGTTAAGAAAAATTTTCATATTGAAATTATTTTCACATTGAAATTTTTTCTTTAGAAAAATTTTCAAATTGAATTTTTTTTTTAGAAAAAATTTCAAATTGAAATTTTTTCTTTAGAAAAATTTTCATATTGAATTTTTTTCTTTAGAAAAATTTTCATATTGGAATTTTTTCTTTAGAAAAATTTTCATGTTGAAATTTTTTCTTTAGAAAAATTTTCATATTGAAATTTTTTTCTTTAGAAAAATTTTCAAATTAAAATTTTTTCTTTAGAAAAATTTTTAAATTGAAATTTTTTCTAAAGAAAAATTTTCAAATTGAAATTTTTTCTTTAGAAAAATTTTCAAATTGAAATTTTTTCTTTAGAAAAATTTTCATATTGAAATTTTTTCTTTAGAAAAATTTTGATATTAAAATTTTTTCTTTAGAAAAATTTTGGTATTAAAATTTTTTCTTTAGAAAAACTTTGATATTAAAATTTTTTCTTTAGAAAAATTTTGATATTAAAATTTTTTCTTTAGAAAAATTTTGATATTAAAATTTTTTCTTTAGAAAAATTTTGATATTAAAATTTTTTCTTTAGAAAAATTTTGATATTAAAATTTTTTCTTTAGAAAAATTTTGATATTAAAATTTTTTCTTTAGAAAAATTTTGATATTAAAATTTTTTCTTTAGAAAAATTTTGATATTAAAATTTTTTCTTTAGACAAATTTTGATATTAAAATTTTTTCTTTAGAAAAATTTTCAAATTGAAATTTTTCTTTAGAAAAATTTTCATATTAAAATTTTTTCTTTAGAAAAATTTTCAAATTGAAATTTTTCTTTAGAAAAATTTTCAAATTGAAATGTTTTCTTATGAAAAATTTTCAAATTGAAATTTTTTCTTTAGAGAATATTTTGATACTGAAATTTTTTTATTAGAGAAAATTTTGATATTTAATTTTTTTTTAAGAAAAATTTTCATATTGAAATTTTTACTTTAGTATTTGTTATGTCAAAAATTATTTGTTTCCTTTTCTATAAATATCTCTAGGCAATTTATTAATGACGTTCTCGTTCATTTAAAACCCATAATTATATATTTTACATTATCAACGGTATTTACGCAGCTTAACTTTCCTAGTTCAGCAGTTGTCCCTACTAGATGTCCTTGAAAAAAGCGCAGTTGCAGCAAAAAAAAACAGCGACCACCAAAAAAACCAGTCGACTTAATGAAATATTATTATGTTAAACGAAAATAAAAGAAAATTAAAACAATATAAGTACCAACTTAAGTAAGTCTTTGCTAAACCAGCTTCGCAATAATATCCCTTGTGGAATCTAAAAATAAAAAAATCACTCACTTTACAGCTACGTAGGCTGTAAACTTACTAAAAAACCTTAAGTCAAGATATAAAATTAATGATAATGTTCAAAGAAACGGCAGACTGGGGACAGACAGACGGAAATTTAGTAAAACGGGATTTTTTTTATTAATACAAAAAAATTTTGTAAGCAACTGAGAGACAGACATTATGTCTCAAAGGAACTTGCAAATGACTGTTTTCATAAGTTGAAGTTGACTTACAAAGAAATATTTTTAGTTAAGTCATACTTTGTTAAATCTAGACAAGGATTATTGAAATTTATTAATAAGAGCATGAGAGGTGTTTGTTGTTTTTGTATTGCTTTAAAGAGAAGGATATAAAAAGTGACAAATCATGATAAGAAATTAAAAAGACCTTGAATTTATAAGATAGTAACAATTTATGAATATCTCTGCCCTGAAAAGGCAGAGACAAGGATACTAGAGTTTTATTAATACTTTTTTAAATTTATAAAATAAAACACCAAATTTTCTTAAACTTGTTCAAGTTTTTTATTTACTTCAAGTTTCTCTCCTAAGTCTTTTGTTTTTCATAAGATTTCGTTCGTTTCAAGACAGGTTTCTTTT
This sequence comes from Stomorhina lunata, assembly GCA_933228675.1. Lineage (NCBI taxonomy): Eukaryota > Metazoa > Arthropoda > Insecta > Diptera > Rhiniidae > Stomorhina > Stomorhina lunata. The sequence goes on from OW121744.1 coordinate 93,498,271, forward strand.
TTAAGTCTTTCGTTTTATTTTGTTTGCGTTTAATGTAGCTGCAACATTTGATGTTTTAATTTGTTTGCCTTTTGTTTTTGCAATTCTTTTAAAATATTTGCTTTAGATTTTTCATTAATGCAAGAGTTTTTTTGTTCGCTTGTTTAAATAACACCTTTTTGTTGGAGTTTATACACATTTTCGTTTTATAATTTTTTGGTTGGTTTAGTTGTTAATTTATGCAGATTTGCAATCGTTTAGTTTTTCTGCTGCTGCTGCATGTAATTGTTGAAATAAATCAACAATTAGAGCGTCTAAAATATGCGGTTAAATAGTGTATATATTAACTACTAAATATTTACTAAACAAATGTTTCAGAAACGTAAACCTAGTGAAGGAGCAGAAATACTTATTAATCTATTATTTTTTAATTAACTAAAAGTATAAATAAATTAAAACTTAGTATTTATATTAGTAGAATTTAATCAGAGAAACTTTAAACTAACATATTTCAGATCAAATAACAGAGATGTTTAATATGAAATTTTTTATAGAAAAATGATTAATATACCAAGACATTGACTAAGATATAGACTAAAATAACGACTAAGGCATATACTTAAACATAGACAAAGACACAGAATATAACATACACTAAGGCATGGACTAAAACATAGACCAACCCATAGACTAAGACATACCCTTAGATATATACAAAGACATAGACTAAGACATAGACTAAGACATAGACTAAGAAATAGACTAAGACATAGACTAAGACATAGACTAAGACATAGACTAAGACATAGACTAAGACATAGACTAAGGCATAGACTAAGACTAAGACACAGACATAGACGAAGACATAGACTAAGACATAGACTTAGACATAGACTAAGACATAGACTAAGACATAGACTAAGACATAGACTAAGACATAGACTAAGACATAGACTAAGATATAGACTAAGACATAGACTAAGACATAGACTAAGACATAGACTAAGACATAGACTAAGACATAGACTAAGACATAGACTAAGACATAGACTAAGACATAGACTAAGACATAGACTAAGACATAGACTAAGACATAGACTAAGACATAGACGACATAGACGACATAGACGACATAGACGACATAGACGACATAGACGACATAGACGACATAGACTAAGACATAGACTAAGACATAGACTAAGACATAGACTAAGACATAGACTAAGACAAAGACTAAGACATAGACTAAGACATAGACTAAGACATAGACTAAGACATGGACTAAGACATAGACTAAGACATAGACTAAGACATAGACTAAGACAAAGACTAAGACATAGACTAAGACATAGACTAAGACGTAGACTAAGACATAGACTAAGACATAGACTAAGACATAGACTAAGACATAGACTAAGACATAGACTAAGACATAGACTAAGACATAGACTAAGACATAGACTAAGACATAGACTAAGACATAGACTAAGACATAGACTAAGACATAGACTAAGACATAGACTAAGACATAGACTAAGACATAGACTAATACATAGACTAAGACATAGACTAAGACATAGACTAAGACATAGACTAAGACATAGACTAAGACATAGACTAAGACATAGACTAAGACATAGACTAAGACATAGACTAAGACATAGACTAAGACATAGACTAAGACATAGACTAAGACATAGACTAAGACATAGACTAAGACATAGACTAAGACATAGACTAAGACATAGACTAAGACATAGACTAAGACATGCACTAAGACATAGACTAAGACATAGACTAAGACATAGACTAAGACATAGACTAAGACATAGACTAAGACATAGACTAAGACATAGACTAAGACATAGACTAAGACATAGACTAAGACATAGACTAAGACATAGACTAAGACATAGACTAAGACATAGACTAAGACATAGACTAAGACATAGACTAAGACATAGACTAAGACATAGACTAAGACATAGACTAAGACATAGACTAAGACATAGACTAAGACATAGACTAAGACATAGACTAAGACATAGACTAAGACATAGACTAAGACATAGACTAAGACATAGACTAAGACATAGACTAAGACATAGACTAAGACATAGACTAAGACATAGACTAAGACATAGACTAAGACATAGACTAAGACATAGACTAAGACATAGACTAAGACATAGACTAAGACATAGACTAAGACATAGACTAAGACATAGACTAAGACATAGACTAAGACATAGACTAAGACATAGACTAAGACATAGACTAAGACATAGACTAAGACATAGACTAAGACATAGACTAAGACATAGACTAAGACATAGACTAAGACATAGACTAAGACATAGACTAAGACATAGACTAAGACATAGACTAAGACATAGACTAAGACATAGACTAAGACATAGACTAAGACATAGACTAAGACATAGACTAAGACATAGACTAAGACATAGACTAAGACATAGACTAAGACATAGACTAAGACATAGACTAAGACATAGACTAAGACATAGACTAAGACATAGACTAAGACATAGACTAAGACATAAACTAAGACATAGACTAAAACATAGACTAAGTCATAGACTAAGACATAGACTAAGACATACTCTAAGACATATAATAAGACATAGCGAGTTCGTTTCTTAAGTCTTTTGTTGTTTATTGAAATCAATATAAAATTTGCAACATAAATTAATTTAATTTGGAATTAAAAATATTATCTTTAAGCAAAATTTATGATTTTGTTTCTTAATATAATTAATGAAATTATTTGTTATTCAACAAAATTTTGTAACTTTTGAATAAATCCATAATTTTAACATAAATAGTAAATGTTATTTAATATTTAAATTTTTCTAAGAGAAATATTGTTTAATGTTGACATTTTTAAAATTTAGATATTATTTATAATAAAATATTGAATACATTTTTTTTATCAAAAGATAATAATGTCAAGTCATTATGTATTAATTTATTACTGTTATGCAGCATCAAATAGTTTTGTAAGATTTTTGATTTATTTTAATTTTCGTTTTGAAAAATAAGAAAACCGTTATATGATAATTTTGTGAATAATTTTATGATTTTTAGTTATTTATTGTATTTATTAAAGACATGTAATGGCATGATGAAATTATTGACTAAAATAATAAATTGATATGTTTAATAGAGGGGAATGTATTGGAAAAATTGTATATGGAAATTTAGGTTTAGTTGTATTGTCATAGGTGTCGAAAAATATGATGGAGTTAGAGGGAAAGCTATGGGAAATTTTTTGGGGAAGAGATGATTTAAGGCCATATTAAGTAAAAATAAAATGTAAAATAATATATTGTATATATTCTATAGAAAATAATATTAAATTTAGTCATGTTTAACAAAACACTTCAAAATTCTCTTGAAATTCGATAATTGTTTATCTTTGTTTGACAGTTTTTAAGGCATATCAATTGTATACCCTCCAACTCATTTGAAGTATTATTTTCCGTTGAAGAACTTATATCAAATTATTTAACAAAACAATCACAAAAAGTCTTTCAATTGAACGTTCCCAAAATTATTTTAAAATTTAAACCTTTAACAATCTAGATGCTCAAAAAATCATAGTGCTACAAAAACATAAATCATTGAATAACCTTCACTTCATATTTTTTATAAGATGAATTTTAGTTACATGTTTGAAGAATAAAAATATTACACTTAATAATTTACGAAAATGATTATGACATTTTGATTCAAAATTAAAAAAAAAACAACTTAACAAACAAAGAATCTTCATAACAACGCATTTTGTTGCAAAATCAAATTTATGACAATTTGACATGAATTGTTGTAAAATAAAATGTTTACAAAGATCTTTGAAGATAATAATTTGTTAAAATTTAGAAAAAAAAACTTTGATTTTTAAACAAATAACAAACCCTGCAAATATGTATCTAGACTAGTCTCAATTTCATTAAGATTTTTCTAAGATGTTTTTCCAAGAACTTGCTTAAATTTTTGTTTACCAAAATAATAAAAATAATCATAAAAAACAATAAAAATCATGAAAATTTTTAATACAACCAAAAACAAGTGAAAATGCCAACAAGTTCACATTGCCAAGCAAACTCAAGATACTTGTACTACTAGTCATTTAAACTATAGCTTTGAGTAATATTCAGCTTCACTAGAGAATCTTATGATATTTGAAAATCTGGAAAACAAAAACTAAAATAGACAAATCATGTTTTGCCAATACCTTGTTAAGAGTAAAACAATAAGCGGCATTCTACAAATATTTATTGTAAGTTAAAGTAATCAGAAGAAAAAATTATTTAATTACATACAGATAAAGAGTTTAAACTAAATGAACTTAAGTTCGATAAATAAAACAAATAACTAAGATTTTAAAATTTTTTAAAATCAACTAATTTTAATTTATATAAAATAAAACAAAAGACTCAAGAAACGAACTTGCACTAAAGTATGAAAAATTTTGTCAACAAAAAAGAAATTTCAAATTTGTAAAAAACTTTTTGTACTTACAAAACAAAAGACTTAAGAAACGAACAGGCACTAAAATACAGCTATTTTACCTTCCTTTTTGGTGATTCCGGACGATGAGATTTTTTAAAAATTTCCTATAAAAGTATAACATTTTAGAAAATTTTCCTATAACAATAGGAAATTTTTGAAAAATTTCCTATAAAAATAGGAAATTTTTGAAAAATTTCCTATAAAAATAGGAAATTTTTGAAAAATTTCCTATAAAAATAGGAAATTTTTGAAAAATTTCCTATAAAAATAGGAAATTTTTGAAAAATTTCCTATAAAAATAGGAAATTTTTGAAAAATTTCCTATAAAAACAGGAAATTTTTGAAAAATTTCCTATAAAAATAGGAAATTTTTGAAAAATTTCCTATAAAAATAGGAAATTTTTGAAAAATTTCCTATAAAAATAGGAAATTTTTGAAAAATTTCCTATAAAAATAGGAAATTTTTGAAAAATTTCCTATAAAAATAGGAAATTTTTGAAAAATTTCCTATAAAAATAGGAAATTTTTGAAAAATTTCCTATAAAAATAGGAAATTTTTGAAAAATTTCCTATAAAAATAGAAAATTTTTGAAAATTTTCCTATAAAAATAGGAAATTTTTAAAAAATTTCCTATAAAAATAGGAAATTTTTAAAAAAATTCCTATAAAAACAGGAAATTTTTAAAAAATTTCCTATAAAAATAGGAAATTTTTAAAAAATTTCCTATAAAAATAGGAAATTTTTAAAAAATTTCCTATAAAAATAGGAAATTTTTGAAAAATTTCCTATAAAAATAGGAAATTTTTGAAAAATTTCCTATAAAAATAGGAAATTTTTGAAAAATTTCCTATAAAAATAGGAAATTTTTGAAAAATTTAATATAAAAATAGGAAATTTTTGAAAAATTTAATATAAAAATAGGAAATTTTTGAAAAATTTCCTATAAAAATAGGAAATTTTTGAAAAATTTCCTCTAAAAATAGGAAATTTTTGAAAATTTTCCTATAAAAATAGGAAATTTTTGAAAAATTTCCTATAAGAATAGCAAATTTTTGAAAAATTTCCTATAAAAATTGGAAATTTTTGAAAAATTTCCTATAAAAATAGGACATTTTTGAAAAATTTCCTATAAAAATAGGAAATTTTTGAAAAATTTCTTATAAAAATAGGAAATTTTTGAAAAATTTCCTATAAAAATAGGAAATTTTTGAAAACTTTTTTATAAAAACAGGAAATTTTTAAAAAATTTCCTATAAAAATAGGAAATTTTTGAAAAATTTCCTATAAAAATAGGAAATTTTTGAAAAATTTCCTATAAAAATAGGAAATTTTTGAAAAATTTCCTATAAAAATAGGAAATTTTTGAAAAATTTCCTATAAAAATAGGAAATTTTTGAAAAATTTCCTATAAAAATAGGAAATTTTTGAAAAATTTCCTATAAAAATAGGAAATTTTTGAAAAATTTCCTATAAAAATAGGAAATTTTTGAAAAATTTCCTATAAAAATAGGAAATTTTTGAAAAATTTCCTATAAAAATAGGAAATTTTTGAAAAGTTTCCTATAAAAATAGGAAATTTTTGAAAAATTTCCTATAAAAATAGGAAGTTTTTGAAAAATTTCCTATAAAAATAGGAAATTTTTGAAAAATTTCCTATAAAAATAGGAAATTTTTGAAAAATTTCCTATAAAAATAGGAAATTTTTGAAAAATTTCCTATACAAATAGGAAATTTTTGAAAAATTTCCTATAAAAATAGGAAATTTTTGAAAAATTTCCTATAAAAATAGGAAATTTTTGAAAAAATTCCTATAAAAATAAGAAATTTTTGAAAAAATTCCTATAAAAATAGGAAATTTTTGAAAAAATTCCTATAAAAATAGGAATTTTTTGAAAAATTTCCTAAAAAATAGGAAATTTTTTAAAAATTTCCTAAAAAAATAGGAAATTTTTGAAAAATTTTTGAAAAATTTCTTATGAAAATAGTAGATTTTTAGAAAATTTCTTATAAAAATAGTAAATTTTTGGAAAATTTTATAAAAATAGTAAATTTTTGAAAAATTTCCTATAAAAATAGTAAATTTTTGAAAAATTTCCTATAAAAATAGTAAATTTTTGAAAAATTTCCTATAAAAATAGTAAATTTTTGAAAAATTTCCTATAAAAATAGTAAATTTTTGAAAAATTTCCTATAAAAATAGGAAATTTTTTAAAATTTTCCTATAAAAATAGGAAATTTTTGAAAAATTTCCTATAAAAATAGGAAATTTTTGAAAAAATTCCTATAAAAATAAGAAATTTTTGAAAAAATTCCTATAAAAATAGGAAATTTTTGAAAAAATTCCTATAAAAATAGGAAATTTTTGAAAAATTTCCTAAAAAATAGGAAATTTTTGAAAAATTTCCTAAAAAAATAGGAAATTTTTGAAAAATTTTTGAAAAATTTCTTATGAAAATAGTAGATTTTTAGAAAATTTCTTATAAAAATAGTAAATTTTTGAAAAATTTTATAAAAATAGTAAATTTTTGAAAAATTTCCTATAAAAATAGTAAATTTTTGAAAAATTTCCTATAAAAATAGTAAATTTTTGAAAAATTTCCTATAAAAATAGTAAATTTTTGAAAAGTTTCCTATAAAAATAGGAAATTTTTGAAAAATTTCCTATAAAAATAGGAAATTTTTGAAAAATTTCCTATAAAAATAGGAAATTTTTGAAAAATTTCCTATAAAAATAGGAAATTTTTGAAAAATTTCCTATAAAAATAGGAAATTTTTGAAAAATTTCCTATAAAAATAGGAAATTTTTGAAAAATTTCCTATAAAAATAGGAAATTTTTGAAAAATTTCCTATAAAAATAGGAAATTTTTGAAAAATTTCCTATAAAAATAGGAAATTTTTGAAAAATTTCCTATAAAAATAGGAAATTTTTGAAAAATTTCCTATAAAAATAGGAAATTTTTGAAAAATTTCCTATAAAAATAGGAAATTTTTGAAAAATTTCCTATAAAAATAGGAAATTTTTGAAAAATTTCCTATAAAAATAGGAAATTTTTGAAAAATTTCCTATAAAAATAGGAAATTTTTGAAAAATTTCCTATAAAAATAGGAAATTTTTGAAAAATTTCCTATAAAAATAGGAAATTTTTGAAAAATTTCTTATAAAAATAGGAAATTTTTGAAAAATTTCCTATAAAAATAGGAAATTTTTGAAAAATTTCCTATAAAAATAGGAAATTTTTGAAAAATTTCCTATAAAAATAGGAAATTTTTGAAAAATTTCCTATAAAAATAGGAAATTTTTGAAAAATTTCCTATAAAAATAGGAAATTTTTGAAAAATTTCCTATAAAAATAGGAAATTTTTGAAAAATTTCCTATAAAAATAGGAAATTTTTGAAAAATTTCCTATAAAAATAGGAAATTTTTGAAAAATTTCCTATACAAATAGGAAATTTTTGAAAAATTTCCTATAAAAATAGGAAATTTTTGAAAAATTTGCTCTAAAAATAGGAAATTTTTGAAAAATTTCCTATAAAAATAGGAAATTTTTGAAAAATTTCCTATAAAAATAGGAAATTTTTGAAAAATTTCCTATAAAAATAGGAAATTTTTGAAAAATTTCCTATAAAAATAGGAAATTTTTGAAAAATTTCCTATAAAAATAGGAAATTTTTGAAAAATTTCCTATAAAAATAGGAAATTTTTGAAAAATTTCCTATAAAAATAGGAAATTTTTGAAAAATTTCCTATAAAAATAGGAAATTTTTGAAAAATTTCCTATAAAAATAGGAAATTTTTGAAAAATTTCCTATAAAAATAGGAAATTTTTGAAAAATTTCCTATAAAAATAGGAAATTTTTGAAAAATTTCCTATAAAAAAAGGAAAGTTTTGAAAAATTTCCTATAAAAATAGGAAATTTTTGAAAAATTTCCTATAAAAATAGGAAATTTTAGAAAAATTTCCTATAAAAATAGGAAATTTTTGAAAAATTTCCTATAAAAATAGGAAATTTTTGAAAAATTTCCTATAAAAATAGGAAATTTTTGAAAAATTTCCTATAAAAATAGGAAATTTTTGAAAAATTTCCTATAAAAATAGGAAATTTTTGAAAAATTTCCTATAAAAATAGGAAATTTTTGAAAAAATTCCTATAAAAATAGGAAATTTTTGAAAAAATTCCTATAAAAATAGGAAATTTTTGAAAAAATTGCTCTAAAAATAGGAAATTTTTGAAAAATTACCTATAAAAATAGGAAATTTTTGAAAAATTACCTATAAAAATAGGAAATTTTTGAAAAATTACCTATAAAAATAGGAAATTTTTGAAAAATTACCTATAAAAATAGGAAATTTTTGAAAAATTACCTATAAAAATAGGAAATTTTTGAAAAATTTCCTATAAAAATAGGAAATTTTTGAAAAATTTCCTATAAAAATAGGAAATTTTTGAAAAATTTCTTATGAAAATAGTAGATTTTTAGAAAATATCTTATAAAAATAGTAAATTTTTGGAAAATTTTATAAAAATAGTAAATTTTTGAAAAATTTCCTATAAAAATAGTAAATTTTTGAAAAATTTCCTATAAAAATAGTAAATTTTTGAAAAATTTCCTATAAAAATAGTAAATTTTTGGAAAATTTCCTATAAAGATAGTAAATTTTTGGAAATTTTCTATAAAAAATAGTTAATTTTTGGAAATTTTTTTTAAAAAAATAGTAAATTTTTGGAATTTTTTTTAAAAAGATAGTAAGTTTTGAAAATTTAAAAAAAATAGTAAATTTTTGGAAAATTTCCTATAAAAATAATAAATTTTTGGGAAATTTCCTATAAAAATAAAAAAAATTTTGGAAAATTTTCTATAAAAATAGTAAATTTTTGGAAAATTTTTTATAAAAATAGTAAATTTTTGGAAAACATCCTATAAAAATAGTTTAAGTCTATATCTTAGTCTATATCATAGTATTAATCTTTATTCGATTTGACTCAAAACGATTTTGATAAGACCGAATGCATTAGAAAAACAAAAGACTTAAGACAAAAACTTTCTAAAACTAAGGCATAGACTAGGACAAAAACTTGGACTTAAACTAAGCCTATGTCCTAGTCTATTTCTTAGTCTTAGAAAGTTTTGGTCTTAAGTGATTTGTTTTTCTAATGCGTTTAGTCATATCAAAATCATTTTATATCAAATCTATATAATTTGTTCTTAGATTTATCTATTATTTCAAATTCTTAAGATTTCAATTACTCAATACTAAATTCCACGTACAAAACGCGGAAAGGATTAAAGATTTATGGCTTTATTTAAAACTTGTTCTTCATTTCAAAAATGACAGCTTAACAATGTTTGAATATTTATTCGTAAAAATTGAAACCCTGATCTGTTTTATGCAAAAACAAGTCATAAATCATTAAAACTACAAGACCTACACCCAGTTGTATTTTGCATTTAGACTGACCATGATATTGTTTCTATTTTGTTATATAATTAGTAATATTGTACTTTTTATTTATTATTCTAAAACAATTATGTTAAATTGCTGTTGACGTTAAAATAACCGCAAACTTACACAGCACCTAAGCTTTTGCCCATACAGATCGATCATGCCTTTAATGGATTCTAACTTCATGTTAACCCCATGCAACCTATTACTTAGGACTAGAAACAACAAAAGTTTGCTAAAATGTTGCTACAACTTTGGCTATAACATGGCTTTTGTTATTGAACTCGTTTAACAGGTTCCAGTTACTGGTAATAGAGAACGTGCTTTAAGTACACCAACAGCGCAACAAATAGCTACAATCTATGGTCATATTTGTTTGTACAAACAAACATTCAATACAACTTTAAAAATTTCCAGCAATTGCTGAATGTTAGAACAACACACGCTTTTAAAGTTTGTAATTTTTGCATGTTTTAGGTCTTTTCTGTACTTATGTGCGGGTGGTTTCTAGGTTTCATGTATTTTCTTTATTTTTGTTTTTTTTTTTTTAAACCAGTTTAATTCTAATAGAATAAACTTCATTTAGATCTAGTCCTTGAAATATTTTATTTAATTTATTTAGAATTGTATTTTATGATTGATTAGTTTTGTTTTATTTTTTTTTGTGCAAGTGTTGTGTTTTTTAATAATATTTCTTGTGGCTATTTGTTAAAATAAATAACATGTTATGAAAAGAAAATTGCTTTAAGAAACGCGAAATCGTATAAATAAAGTAAAGGTGGAGTCTTAGATAGTGCAGTCGCCGAGTTTTAGTTATTTGTTGACGTAATGGCTAAGATTAGTCTGCAGAAAATGAGAAATAAGAATACAAATTAACCTCTTAATTCATAAACGAATTATAAAACTATCAAAAGTCTTATCGTAGGAATTTTGCATGGAAAATTTCATTTATAAGTTTGTTATAGCTTTTATTATCATTTCAGAATAAGGGGGTTAAAATTAGTTGATATTATAATACAAAGACTGAAATGATAACTAAAATATAAAAAAACATAGATTTAATGAGTAATAACTGACCAGTGTCGGCTACGAGCAAATAATATCTCAATTCATAGCATACAATTTGTAACAAACTGAGAATTTATCTAATTTAATCCATATTTAAGAGCTTAGTGAAAGCTTTTAAGTCTACAGTCTTTGTGCATAATATTTAACAATGTATGTGTCTTAAGTCTTTTGTTTTCACGCACAAGACTAATACATATCTTAAATTCTTTATATCAGTGTCTCGATAGTGATTAATTTTTGTTAAATACTAGATTTAAAAACAAATTAACTAAAAGATGACTAAGAAATAGACTAGTCTAAATTATAGACTTAGATATAGACTAAGACATAGTTTAAAACATAGTCTAAGTATATACTAAGACAGAATATAAGAAACAAACTGAGACATGGATATAGCCTAAGAAGAACAAAAACAAGTAAGAAAGTGCTATAGTCGGTCAAGCCCGACCATATGATACCCTTCACTACTAAGGTCAAAGGTGTTGTTTTCCTGTATAATGACAAATATTTACTAAATTTTACCATTATACAAACATTTTATCTTCTTCTGTTATCCTTGATTCCCAGTGGAGCATAGGGCCTCATGGTTTCATTCATCAAGATGTTCTTGCATAGATTAGGCACCTCCTAAATCCTTGTGCCAGCTGCCGTAGCAGGGGGAATTCTAGCTTGATTACCCCTTGGAGTAGTATATTCTATAATGTTGTTTCTTTCCATGCTTAAAACATCGTAAGTGCTTAGTCGATGGATGATGAGTCCAAAGACAAGAGCCACGTTTGTAAGGCGAGCCGCTCGGTTTCTTTCCATGCTTAAAACATCGTAAGTGCTTAGTCGATGGATGATGAGTCCAAAGACAAAAGCCACGTGTGTAAAGCGAGCCGCCCGGTCCGAGACAGACGCTCGCTTATAGCCGCAATTAACATGTTGAACAGACGCTACAGTTTCGTACTTTACCAAGTACAATTATCTTAGACCCTTAGACCAAATACGTCGGAATGGCTCTAAGATTACTCCCCCTCACGTTAGCCCTGACCTAGAATCCCACTCGGATTGTTAACCGCATCTTCAACTAGGTTGCTCAGGTTTCCAGGATGTACCACTAGGAGGTGTGTGTAGGAATTAAATACAGTTATTACCTGTTAGCTGGAAGCCCAGGCACCAACTGCATCCCATTTACATCCCAAACATTTTATCAAAACTTATATATTTAAGCTGTTTTCGTCATTTGGACTTATATGAAAGCTAGGATCAAATGTGGACCGATTATCTCGAAATTTGGCAAATTGATTACAGTTGTTACAAAAATTATGTATGCAAAAAATTCTCATTATCTTTAGATTTATAAGGGTTTTTAGTGATTTTTGTCTCATTTAGTGCGTTTTGACAGAAGAATTTGTGTGGGAGCTATGGTCAAATGTGGACCGATTTCAACGATATTTGGTACAGTGATTTAGGTTTACATAAGCAGTATTTGTTTTAAATTTCATGAAAAACTATTGATATTTGTGGCCAATATATCAATTCCGGGAAGTGGGACCTATGGGAGGTACCATAAATAATGGACCGATTTTGACGAATTTCATGGCTATTGATCCCGCTATCAAAAAAATTATCTGTGCCAAATTGCATAGAATTATCTTTAGAATTGTGACCTGTACTTTGATTAATTTACATGGTTTACATGGGGGTCCATCCAGCCAGCCTTCCAGCCAGACGGACGGACGAACGGACTGACATCGCTTACTCGACTCAGAAAGTGATTCTAAGCCTATTGGTATACTAAAAGGCGGGTTTAATACAAATATTTCTTTGCGTTACATACATCAGCACAAACTTATAATGCCCTTTCCACCTATGGTGGTGAAGGGTATAACAAATACATATGTATATATAGATATATACCAAGACATATGTACATTAGAATGCCAATAGTCTATATGGGGGAACATTTTTTAAAGAAATACATTTTCGGCCAACCTCAAATTCCAAAAGAAAATAGTCCCTTGAAAATTCATTCAATCGGATAAGGGGAAAGCGGGCCAATGACCCGCACAAAAATTGCCAAATAAATGCCATGGGCACATTTTCCCCTCATCCGATTGATCTCAGGTTTTCAAGGAACTATTTTTTAGCATTTCCAACAAATCTGGGGATTGGCCTCATACAAATTCCAAGTTTGAAAAAATAACTGTGATTTTACTGTTTAAGATATTGACGTAAATTTTTTCAATTTTATTTCCCTATTTCATTATTTCAAAATATCGATGAGTCAGTTTTTATATTTTGATATTTGTTGAACAAAATTTTCGAAAAATTAGGAAATGAGTTATGAAACCGACCTAAAATTAACACAGGCCAACAAGATTTTGAGGTACAATATTTGTTGACCAAATCTATTTAGTCTGCAAAAACTGAAAATGACATTGGTTTTTCCAAGGCGGATCTAGGGTTTGAGATGTATTTTTTTTTCGTAAAAAATATTCTTTTTTGCAAAAAGTGTTAATATAACTCCAAAATGCATACGAGGGATGTGCGGAAACTTCTTAGCCTACCAATGAAAGAGAATAGTTAGTTTTTCAAAAATATTTTTATTTATCAATATAGTCTCCTAAAACTTCAATACACTTGGTCCAATGCTTTTCTAGGGATAGAATTCCTTGATTAAAATAGTTTTCCTCAAGGTCTTCAAAATAGTGGTTTACAGCTGTAATTGCATCTTCATTTGAGGTAAAATGCTTGCCAGCATGGATTTTTTTTAGATTTTGGAACAGGTAAAAGTCACTGGAAGCTAAATCAGGAGAATAACGTGGGTGGTCAAGCAACTCGTACTTTAATTCGTTGATTTTAGCCATCGTTAAAACACTCTTGTGCGCTGGTGCGTTATCTTGGTGAAAAATTATAAAAATATTTAATATATCGTACTTATATTGAGCTAAGAAGAAAAACCGAAATTCAAGAACAATTTTATCTTTAAGTCGTCTTTTTATTTTCTTAATTCGTTTATGCGTTTTAGAGAATTCATAGAATTTACACCGAAAAAAATTATTTATTCAAAAGTTCGTGCAGCAGCAAAAAGCTAAAGTTTTGTATAGCTTTGTAATGTACCATTTTCTAATACGAAAACCCTGTATTTTGAAAAGTTTAGGTTCAAGTTTTCGTCATTTACATCTGTTGTTTGTTATACTTATATGCAAACCTAAAAGATCTACCAATCCTTATCAATTTTTTCTAAATTCCTTGAGGTGGCCAAAAAAAAATTTGCGAAAAAAAATTAAAAAGTGGCGAAAATGTGTTTCAAATTTTAGCAGGTGATGAAATTAAAATTTAGAGGGCAATAAATTCATACTCCTAGCGTGGGGTCTATTTTGTAAAACAACGACTTGGGTCTAAATGTTTAAACGAATAAAAAAGAAGACGAAATTTGAAAAAAATACGTGAATGCTTGAATCGATTTTTTTACGTTTTTTTACATTTGCAAGCCAATTACGCATAGAAATACAAACTTGTGCTACCAGGATTTTGTATTCAATATCCTTAAAGTCTTGGGAGTTCAAATCTGTAATAAGATTTTCCGAACTCCTAAGAGTACAAAAATTATTCGAGTTCGGTTTTAAAGTTAAAAATTTTAATTTGCTGGCACAAGGGAGTCTTTATAATGTATTTTTGGTATCTAGATAGGTTCAGATTATATTGGTGTGTTCACAAAAGTTGTTTAGCCTTATCGTGGCTACAATTTTCCCAGATATAGTGTGGGAAAAATCAGGATTTCCAAGAAGGTATGACCAAAAAATTGAAAACAAAAAAAAAAAAATTTTTAACTTTTTTAAAAAAAGTCTAAGAAAAAATATATTTTTAACATAAGATTTCAGCAAGAAATATTTGCCATATTCTTGGCTTTATTTTTACCGAACAAAGTTAAGCGATAATTTTAAGTGCTGATAAGCTATTTGAAAAAAACTGATAACACCTTTTTTAGGCATCATGCTAAAATGGCCAAACTTCAGTTTGATATCAGAATAGGACCCATATTGTCACCTTGCACTTTTCAAAAGATGATAATTTGATGTGCAGTGTAATAAGAAGGTACATTTTTTCATCCCTGTAAAAAAATATTGAGCAAGTATGTGCCTTAAGTCTTTAGTTTTTAATAACCAGACTAAGGCATATTACCGCCATTGAAGGAAAAAAATGAATAAGATATAGTTTCAAAAAAAGGAAAAGATAAAAACTAACCCATGGACTAAGATATTAACTAAAATATAGTCTTTTGAGTATATTGAAATATTTTAAATTTCTCGATTTCATTACCCTCGTATCGGTAGAGAAAAGTATTCGGTTACCTTTTACCTTTTGAATTTGGAAAAGTTGTATCTTTAACATTTTCAGCAAACAGATCAAGGCAACTTGTATAATTCAAATTCGGCATTTCCTTTCAAGTTAAGGCTAAGATGTTGGTTTGCAAAAATTCAGCTGAAGTAAATTAAAATTTTAATTTGTAGCATAATTTTGCAAATAAGTAGAACTAATCAAAAAGTCAAAGTATCATAATGATTTTATTTATAAGCATTATTAGGTGTTTAAATATTTCTAATTAAATCTTTAAAATAGTTTCACAAACATTAAAAAAATTAAAGAAATTTAAAATCCCAGCTAAGAAATAAAATTAAGATTTTCCTGGTTCTTTTTCTCATAATATTTATATGCTATTGTTTTAAATTCAAAATTTTTTCTGCTTTCAAAAATTTCAATTTAAATTAATTAGAATTCTTAAGAACTAATATATGATATCATTAAAAAGAGGACTTAAGAAAAATGTTAGTCGTTTTGTATTAATTAATAAAAAATTTTGCGGTTTTTAAATTTCAGTTAAAAAGGAAATACCTTAATTACTCTTTTAGCTTAATGATGATTATGTTATTAATAAGAATGAATGTGTAATTTGCTGAAGAATATTTTTTTGACTCATAATTCTGTAGGTCAGTGGTAGCTGTTTTTGAAAAGAGTTAAATGAACTTTTTGCACAAAAATATACAAATCTGTGTTAGGGTGATTTTGGCAATAAAATTCATTTATTTGAGAGACCATAAAAAAATATAAAAATGCTGGTTTCTTTGATTAAATCAAAAAGAGATACAATAAAAACATGAAATTTATTAAAGATTAAAATTTTTTTTTTCAATTTTGAAGAATTAAACATTCTCAAACAACAAAACTTTGTTTTCATCCAAAAGAATGATTTATTTATAAAAAAATCTATCATTTTTCACCGCTTGAAATTTTTGCCTATAAACCTATATATTTTTGTTCTTCTCTATTATTTACCCAACACTCCCAGTTTTCATTAATTTATTGTCTAGTCTTTCGGTTTTTACTTAAAAACTTTTCACATTTCAACTTTAAACTTTAAAGTATAACAAGTTTTTTTTGTTATAACTTAATGTTAAATGATTTTAAACAATTTGTAAACTATATTTAATACTTCTAAACATTAGAGTTCTTGTTGATGGAAATTGGCTAATGTTTAGCCATTTAACCATTTATCTTCTAACTTTGATGTTTAGCAGTCGCTGGTGTAACTACACCTAAAGGCCATTAAGTGGGGAAAAAAGCATTAAACTGTAATAAATAAAGGCTATAAAACATTGATCTACAATATATAATCAATATGATGAAACATTTCTATGAAATCACCAGAAGTTATGGGAAAATTCAAAAGACTTAAGACAAAAACTTGTTCTATGATTCTGTAAAGAGATAAATAAATTTTAACCCAAAGTATTTACATATAAATTTAAATTAGTTTAATTCTTAGATTTTATCGAATTCAAGAGTATCACTTTATATAAGTTGGTCTATTTCTTAGTCTATGTCTTAATCTATGCCTTAGTCTATGTCTTAGTCCATGACTTAGTTTATATCTTAGTCTATGTCTTAGTATTTGTCTTAGTCTATGTTTTAGTCTATGTCTTAGTCTATGTCTTAGTCAATGTCTTAGTCTATGTCTTAGTTTATATCTTAGCCTACATCTTAGTCCATGTCAAAGTCTATGTCTTATTCTATTTCTTAGTCTATGTCTTAGTCTATGTCTTAGTCTATGTCTTAGTCTATGTCTTAGTCTATGTCTTAGTCTATGTCTTAGTCTATGTCTTAGTCTATGTCTTAGTCTATGTCTTAGTCTATGTCTTAGTCTATGTCTTAGTCTATGTCTTAGTCTATGTCTTAGTCTATGTCTTAGTCTATGTCTTAGTCTATGTCTTAGTCTATGTCTTAGTCTATGTCTTAGTCTATGTCTTAGTCTATGTCTTAGTCTATGTCTTAGTCTATGTCTTAGTCTATGTCTTAGTCTATGTCTTAGTCTATGTCCTAGTCTATGTCTTAGTCTATGTCTAAGTCTATGTCTTAATCTATGTCTTAGTCTATGTCTTAGTCTATGTCTTAGTCTATGTCTTAGTCTATGTCTTAGTCTATGTCTTAGTCTATGTCTTAGTCTATGTCTTAGTCTATGTCTTAGTCTATGTCTTAGTCTATGTCCTAGTCTATGTCTTAGTCTATGTCTAAGTCTATGTCTTAATCTATGTCTTAGTCTATGTCTTAGTCTATGTCTTAGTCTATGTCTTAGTCTATGTCTTAGTCTATGTCTTAGTCTATGTCTTAGTCTATGTCTTAGTCTATATCTTAGTCTATGTTTTAGTCTATGTCTTAGTCTATGTCTTAGTCTATGTCTTAGTCTATGTCTTTGTCTATGTCTTAGTCTATGTCTATGTCTTAGTCTATGTCTTAGTCTATGTCTTAGTCTATGTCTTAGTCTATGTCTTAGTCTATGTCTTAGTCCTATGTCTTAGTCCTATGTCTTAGTCTATGTTTTAGTCTATGTCTTAGTCTATGTCTTAGTCTATGTCTTAGTCTATGTCTATGTCTTAGTCTATGTCTTAGTCTATGTCTTAGTCTATGTCTTAGTCTATGTCTTAGTCTATGTCTTAGTCTATGTCTTAGTCTATGTCTTAGTCTATGTCTTAGTCTATGTCTTAGTCTATGTCTTAGTCTATGTCTTAGTCTATGTCTATGTCTTAGTCTATGTCTTAGTCTATGTCTTAGTCTATGTCTTAGTCTATGTCTTAGTCTATGTCTTAGTCTATGTCTTAGTCTATGTCTTAGTCTATGTCTTAGTCTATGTCTTAGTCTATGTCTTAGTCTATGTCTTAGTCTATGTCTTAGTCTATGTCTTAGTCTATGTCTTAGTCTATGTCTTAGTCTATGTCTTAGTCTATGTCTTAGTCTATGTCTTAGTCTATGTCTTAGTCTATGTCTTAGTCTATGTCTTAGTCTATGTCTTAGTCTATGTCTTATTCTATGTCTTAGTCTATGTCTTAGTCTATGTCTTAGTCTATGTCTTAGTCTATGTCTTAGCCTATGTCTTAGTCTATGTCTTAGTCTATGTCTTAGTCTATGTCTTAGTCTATGTCTTAGTCTATGTCTTAGTCTATGTCTTAGTCTATGTCTTAGTCTATGTCTTAGTCTATGTCTTAGTCTATGTCTTAGTCTATGTCTTAGTCTATGTCTTAGTCTATGTCTTAGTCTATGTCTTAGTCTATGTCTTAGTCTATGTCTTAGTCTATGTCTTAGTCTATGTCTTAGTCTATGTCTTAGTCTATGTCTTAGTCTATGTCTTAGTCTATGTCTTAGTCTATGTCTTAGTCTATGTCTTAGTCTATGTCTTAGTCTATGTCTTAGTCTATGTCTTAGTCTATGTCTTAGTCTATGTCTTAGTCTATGTCTTAGTCTATGTCTTAGTCTATGTCTTAGTCTATGTCTTAGTCTATGTCTTAGTCTATGTCTTAGTCTATGTCTTAGTCTATGTCTTAGTCTATGTCTTAGTCTATGTCTTAGTCTATGTCTTAGTCTATGTCTTAGTCTATGTCTTAGTCTATGTCTTAGTCTATGTCTTAGTCTATGTCTTAGTCTATGTCTTAGTCTATGTCTTAGTCTATGTCTTAGTCTATGTCTTAGTCTATGTCTTAGTCTATGTCTTAGTCTATGTCTTAGTCTATGTCTTAGTCTATGTCTTAGTCTATGTCTTAGTCTATGTCTTAGTCTATGTCTTAGTCTATGTCTTAGTCTATGTCTTAGTCTATGTCTTAGTATATGTCTTAGTCTATGTCTTAGTCTATGTCTTAGTCTATGTCTTAGTCTATGTCTTAGTCTATGTCTTAGTCTATGTCTTAGTCTATGTCTTAGTCTATGTCTTAGTCTATGTCTTAGTCTATGTCTTAGTCTATGTCTTAGTCTATGTCTTAGTCTATGTCTTAGTCTATGTCTTAGTCTATGTCTTAGTCTATGTCTTAGTCTATGTCTTAGTCTATGTCTTAGTCTATGTCTTAGTCTATGTCTTAGTCTATGTCTTAGTCTATGTCTTAGTCTATGTCTTAGTCTATGTCTTAGTCTATGTCTTAGTCTATGTCTTAGTCTATGTCTTAGTCTATGTCTTAGTCTATGTCTTAGTCTATGTCTTAGTCTATGTCTTAGTCTATGTCTTAGTCTATGTCTTAGTCTATGTCTTAGTCTATGTCTTAGTCTATGTCTTAGTCTATGTCTTAGTCTATGTCTTAGTCTATGTCTTAGTCTATGTCTTAGTCTATGTCTTAGTCTATGTCTTAGTCTATGTCTTAGTCTATGTCTTAGTCTATGTCTTAGTCTATGTCTTAGTCTATGTCTTAGTCTATGTCTTAGTCTATGTCTTAGTCTATGTCTTAGTCTATGTCTTAGTATATGTCTTAGTCTATGTCTTAGTCTATGTCTTAGTCTATGTCTTAGTCTATGTCTTAGTCTATGTCTTAGTCTATGTCTTAGTCTATGTCTTAGTCTATGTCTTAGTCTATGTCTTAGTCTATGTCTTAGTCTATGTCTTAGTCTATGTCTTAGTCTATGTCTTAGTCTATGTCTTAGTCTATGTCTTAATCTATGTCTTAGTCTATGTCTTAGTCTATGTCTTAGTCTATGTCTTAGTCTATGTCTTAGTTTATGTCTTAGTCTATGTCTTAGTCTATGTCTATGTCTTAGTCTATGTCTTAGTCTATGTCTTAGTCTATGTCTTAGTCTATGTCTTAGTCTATGTCTTAGTCTATGTCTTAGTCTATGTCTTAGTCTATGTCTTAGTCTATGTCTTAGTCTATGTCTTAGTCTATGTCTTAGTCTATGTCTTAGTCTATGTCTTAGTCTATGTCTTAGTTTATGTCTTAGTCTATGTCTTAGTCTATGTCTATGTCTTAGTCTATGTCTTAGTCTATGTCTTAGTCTATGTCTTAGTCTATGTCTTAGTCTATGTCTTAGTCTATGTCTTAATCTAAAGAGTGCTCTAAATAAAATTTGTAGTTGGATTTTCTTAAATAAAAATCAAACCTTTTAATATAAAAACTCTACAAAATACGCAAATATAATGACATATTATACAAAATCATTTAGCATTAAAATGTTTACTTAGTACTCGGGTTTTGCAAAATTATCGACTTTTTCGGAAACCCTCCCATTAAAGATTTTACAGTTGCTTCTGATACCTTTTTGGAGCATGTGTTCCACCTGCACTTAAAATCGGAAATGTTCTTGGAAATCTTTCCTGTGTTCTTCAATTCCTTTTTTACCAGAGCCCAACACCTTTCCACAGGCCGAAGTACTGGACAGTTAGGTGGATTTGCCTCCCGTGGTACAAAAATAACATTATTCTTTGAGTACCACTCAAGTGCCTTTTTTCCATAATGGCATGATGCCAAATCAGGCCAAAAAAATGTAGTCACTCTGTGCTCTCTTAAAAAGGGTAACAACCGTTTTTGTAGGCACTCCTTTATATAAATTTCTGTGTTTATTGTGCCAGATGCCACAAATACTTTACTTCTTTTGCCACAACTGCAAATAGCTTGCCACACGAGAAACTTCTTAGGGAATTTTGTTTGTTTTTTTTGTGCGAAACTCTTGCCGAACATTGCCCCGTTTATCAGCATCATAAAAATCTTGACCAGGAAGTAGAGAAAAGTCTGCCAGTACGTATGTTTCATCATCCATCACACAACAGGTGTATTTTTTTTATAAAATCAGACTTCAATTTTTTCGTTCGTTTTTTTGCTTCTAAGTTCTTTATAGCATTGCGATCTGGAACCTTTTGGACTTTGTATGTCTTCAGTCCAGCATAAGCTTTGACTCTATGTGCAAAATTCGTAGAACATTTCACCGTACGAGCTGCTTTTCTTAAAGAAGTGTTAGGCGCTCTTTAAAAGAGCCGCTCGACTTCTTTTGCCTTACGAATATCTGTAGGACCTTTTTTCCTCCCTGATCCAGGTTTTCTTTCAATGCTCAGGTTTTCCTTATACCGTCTGATGGCATTAGAAACCGTTCGAGGGTCAACTTTCAAATTTGTAGCTATTTTTTTAAAAGTCCATGACGGATTTTTTTGAAAAGTTTTAATTATATTTTCACGAACTTTTTTTTCGCAGTCCATTTTGATTGAAATAACTATTGAAAATAAATAATTTCTAAAATAATAGTATCTGACATATCTATAGAAACTAACTTGATCAAAAAATAAATTATTTCTTGCACTATGGATAAATTTTATCTAAAATAGTAAATGCATATTTTTTTTAGAACACTCTTTATGTCTTAGTCTATGCCTTAGTCTTAGTCTATGTCTACGTCTTAGTCGATGTCTTAGTTTAAGTCTTAGTCTATGTCTTGATCTATGCCTCAGTCTATGTCTAAGTCTATGTCTTAATCTATATCATAGTCTTAAATTATGTCATAGTCTTAATATATATATATCAGTTTATGTCGTTTGTTATGCTTTTGCATAAGAATTACTGCGTGTCTAGACCAATGTTTTGGTCTATATTTATCTTCCTTATAAAGTCATTAGATATAATTTTTTTCAGTTTTGTTTTGGATATTAAAATTTCATTACAATTTTTCGTTACAAACCAACTATAGACTTCAAGCCCACAAGACTTTTACCGCACCTTACTTGAGTCTACACTACTCCGTTTATATAGAAAAATTCTTTATTTCTTTTTTTATTAATAAAATTGTATACGCCACAAAAAAGCAACAATTTAGGTCAATTCTACATAAACACTTTAGGAATATTGATTTGTTTATAAGAATTTTTTTTAGATATTTTTTTGTTATTTATTTATACGAATAAAGCATTTTTTCTTGTTTTTAAACAAATACTTGACTCAATAAAATTTTTTTGTTTTATAATTGTATTTGTTTGTTTGGTTGATTATCAAGAATTCATTGATTATTCGAAAAATTTTATATAGACTTTTGTGAGGGTATTAGTAATTTGCAATGAGTGAGTATGTGTTATGATTCATGCAATTGTATATAAATTCAATTCAAGTGACATTTAACAAAATACAATCAACAACATTTAATACTTATGAGCAATAATTCTTTTGCTTATAAATTTTTGTGTAAATACTTAAAGTCTTAAATGCATAAATACAAAAGTTTATTATAGGTTTCATAGGCTTGTTTTTATATCTGGTAAAGAAGTTGGTCTATAACAAAGAATATTTATTTGCCAGCACGTGTTCAAATTTGTTGGAAAATTAATGTTACAAGTTAACAGTTTTCTTTTACAAGAATTTAATAAACATAATAGAGTGAACACATGTAGTATTCAAGTTTTCTTCTGATTAAAAGTACTCATGTGTTTTCATTTAGACCAGGTGAAGGAGCTCATTTAACTGAAACTGTGCCAACAATTAAAACGCAAGACTTAGGAAACAAACTCAATTAAAAGAACACAATGAGTATAAGTACAAAACAGTTATAAATGTTTCGTACAGACTAAGATTCCAGCATCTGGTTCAAAAATATTATGTTTGTTTCTTACATTTTTTACTTTTGATACAAATACAGACAATATATACAAATTTTCGGAACAAAAGTTTTATATAGAAACATTTTCAGTACAAAATTTTTAAAAAGAAAAATGTTCAGTACAAAATTTTTTGATAGAAAAATTTTTTGTACACAATTTTTATACAGAAAAATTATCGGTACAAAATTTTTATATAGAAAAATTTTCGCTACATAGTTTTCTTAAACAAAACATTTCGGTACAAAATTTTTATATAGAAAAATTTTCGGTGCAATATTTTTATATAGAAAAATTTTCGATGCAAAATTTTTATATAGAAAAATTTTCGGTACAAAATTTTTATATAGAAAAATTTTCGGTACAAAATTTTTATATAGAAAAATTTTCGGTACAACATTTTTATATAGAAAAATTTTCGGTACAAAATTTTTATATAGAAAAATTTTCGGTACAAAATTTTTATATAGAAAAATTTTCGGTACAAAATTTTTATATAGAAAAATTTTCGGTACAAAATTTTTGTATAGAAAAATTTTCGGTACAAAATTTTTATATAGAAAAATTTTCGGCACAAAATTTTTATATAGAAAAATTTTCGGTACAAAATTTTTATATAGAAAAATTTTCGGTACAAAATTTTTGTATATAGAAAAATTTTCGGTACAAAATTTTTGTATATAGAAAAATTTTCGGTACAAAATTTTTCTATAGAAAATTTTTCGGTTCAAAATTTTTCTATAGAAAATTTTTCGGTTCAAAATTTTTCTATAGAAAATTTTTCGGTTCAAAATTTTTCTATAGAAAATTTTTCGGTTCAAAATTTTTCTATAGAAAATTTTTCGGTTCAAAATTTTTCTATAGAAAATTTTTCGGTACAAAATTTTTATATAGAAAATTTTTCGGTACAAAATTTTTATATAGAAAAATTTTCGGTACAAAATTTTTATATAGAAAAATTTTCGGTACAAAATTTTTATATAGAAAAATTTTCGGTAAAAAATTTTTATATAGAAAAATTTTCGGTAAAAAATTTTTATATGGAAAAATTTTCAGTACAAAACTTTTATATAGAAAAATTTTCGGTACAAAACTTTTATATAGAAAAATTTTCGGTGCAAAATTTTTCTATAGAAAATTTTTTTGGTACAAAATTTTTCTATAGAAAATTTTTCGGTACAAAATTTTTCTATAGAAAATTTTTAGGTACAAAATTTTTCTATAGAAAATTTTTCGGTACAAAATTTTTCTATAGAAAATTTTTCGGTACAAAATTTTTCTATAGAAAATTTTTCGGTACAAAATTTTTATATAGAAAAATTTTCGGTACAAAATTTTTATATAGAAAAATTTTCGGTACAAAATTTTTATATAGAAAAATTTTCGGTTCAAAATTTTTATATAGAACAATTTTTGGTTCAAAATTTGTATATAGAAAAATTTTCGGTTCAAAATTTTTATATAGAAAAATTTTCGGTTCAAAATTTTTATATTGAAAAATTTTCGGTTCAAAATTTTTATATGGAAAAATTTTCGGTACAAAATTTTTATATAGAAAAATTTTCGGTAAAAAATTTTTCTATAAAAAAAATTTTCGGTACAAAATTTTTGTATAGAAAAATTTTCGGTACAAAATTTTTATATAGAAAAATTTTCGGTACAAAATTTTTATATAGAAAAATTTTCGGTACAAAATTTTTATATAGAAAAATTTTCGGTACAAAATTTTTATATAGAAAAATTTTTGGTACAAAATTTTTATATAGAAAAATTTTCGGTACAAAATTTTTATATAAAAAAATTTTCGGTACAAAATTTTTATATAGAAAAATTTTGGTACAAAATTTTTATATAGAAAAATTTTTGGTACAAAATTTTTATATAGAAAAATTTTTGGTACAAAATTTTTATATAGAAAAATTTTCGGTACAAAATTTTTATATAGAAAAATTTTCGCTACAAAATTTTTATATAGAAAAATTTTCGATACAAAATTTTTCTATAGAAAAATTTTCGGTACAAAATTTTTATATAGAAAAATTTTCGGTACAAAATTTTTATATAGAAAAATTTTCGGTACAAAATTTTTATATAGAAAAATTTTCGGTACAAAATTTTTATATAGAAAAATTTTCGGTACAAAATTTTTATATAGAAAAATTTTCGGTACAAAATTTTTATATAGAAAATTTTTCTATAGAAAATTTTTCGGTACAAAATTTTTCGGTACAAAATTTTTCTATAGAAAATTTTTCGGTGCAAAATTTTTATATAGAAAAATTTTCGGTACAAAATTTTTATATAGAAAAATTTTCGGTACAAAATTTTTATATAGAAAAATTTTCGGTACAAAATTTTTATATAGAAAAATTTTCGGTACAAAATTTTTATATAGAAAAATTTTCGGCACACAATTTTTATATAAAAAAATTTTCGATACAAAATTTTTATATAGAAAAATTTTCGGTACAAAATTTTTATATAGAAAAATTTTCGGCACACAATTTTTATATAAAAA
The DNA here is from genome assembly GCA_933228675.1 of Stomorhina lunata. NCBI lineage: Eukaryota > Metazoa > Arthropoda > Insecta > Diptera > Rhiniidae > Stomorhina > Stomorhina lunata. The sequence goes on from OW121744.1 coordinate 93,523,688, forward strand.
AATTTTCGATACAAAATTTTTATATAGAAAAATTTTCGGTACAAAATTTTTATATAGAAAAATTTTCGGTACAAAATTTTTATATAGAAAAATTTTCGGTACAAAATTTTTATATAGAAAAATTTTCGCTAGAAAATTTTTATATAGAAAAATTTTCGATACAAAATTTTTCTATAGAAAAATTTTCGGTACAAAATTTTTATATAGAAAAATTTTCGGTACAAAATTTTTATATAGAAAAATTTTCGGTACAAAATTTTTATATAGAAAAATTTTCGGTACAAAATTTTTATATAGAAAATTTTTCTATAGAAAATTTTTCGGTACAAAATTTTTCGGTACAAAATTTTTCTATAGAAAATTTTTCGGTGCAAAATTTTTATATAGAAAAATTTTCGGTACAAAATTTTTATATAGAAAAATTTTCGGTACAAAATTTTTATATAGAAAAATTTTCGGTACAAAATTTTTATATAGAAAAATTTTCGGTACAAAATTTTTATATAGAAAAATTTTCGGCACACAATTTTTATATAAAAAAATTTTCGATACAAAATTTTTATATAGAAAAATTTTCGGTTCAAAATTTTTATATAGAAAAATTTTCGGTTCAAAATTTTTATATTGAAAAATTTTCGGTTCAAAATTTTTATATGGAAAAATTTTCGGTACAAAATTTTTATATAGAAAAATTTTCGGTAAAAAATTTTTCTATAAAAAAAATTTTCGGTACAAAATTTTTGTATAGAAAAATTTTCGGTACAAAATTTTTATATAGAAAAATTTTCGGTACAAAATTTTTATATAGAAAAATTTTCGGTACAAAATTTTTATATAGAAAAATTTTCGGTACAAAATTTTTATATAGAAAAATTTTCGGTACAAAATTTTTATATAGAAAAATTTTTGGTACAAAATTTTTATATAGAAAAATTTTTGGTACAAAATTTTTATATAGAAAAATTTTCGGTACAAAATTTTTATATAGAAAAATTTTCGGTACAAAATTTTTATATAGAAAAATTTTCGGTACAAAATTTTTATATAGAAAAATTTTCGGTACAAAACTTTTATATAGAAAAATTTTCGGTACAAAATTTTTATATAGACAAATTTTTGGTATGAAATTTTTTTAAAGAAAAATTTTCAATATAAAATTTGTTTAAAGCAAAATTTTCGGTACAAAATTTGTATAAGACAAACGAAAATTTTTTTTATAGAAAAATGTTTAATACACAATTTTTTTTAGAGAAAAATGTCTTTGTCTATCTATGTCTTAGTCTATGTCTTAGACTATGTCTTAGTTTATGTCTTAGTCTATATCTTAGTTTATGTCTTAGTTCCGAAGTAATACATATTTTCTAGTTGTTCTATTTATAAAAAAATGTTTCTATGGCTTTTCTTAGAAGGTTCGTTTCCTAAGTCTTTTGTTTTATTTCTATATGGGGCATTTTTTTTTTCAATTTGCATCGACAGGTATCTCTTAAAATTTCGTAATAATTTGATTTGTTAGCTTTTTACTTTTATAATTAAAATTAATTGCATTTGTTGCTAGTGCTATTTTTGCTTATTCCAAAAAAAAAACTTAAACTTTCGCTTTTTTGTCTCGGTTTTACATATTAAAATAATAAATAATAGTTATTATTTTTGGACCTTTGAATTAAAAAAATTATTACAAAATTTTGCACAGTTTTGGTCTTACCAAAAAATACAACGACAAAACTTAAAGCAAAGCAAAGAAACTGTTTATAAAACATTAATAATATGACAAAGCTAAACGTGCCATTATCAACACCTTAAATGCTTTAAGCCAGTAAAAAGTTTAATTTTTTAAAATAAATCAAATAAGAATTTGCTTGAAGTGAAACAAAACGAAATTGTTTTTTAAAAGGTATCAAAAAGGTCGTTTTTTTAGTAATTAAAAATTAAGTTAGAGACAAAAACTTTTGCTTTATAAACTTTCATTAGTTAGGGCTTGTCGGTTATTAAAGTCAAAAATATAAATTTGAATGAAATGTTTTTTAATTAAATTTGTTATTTTTCAAAATTAAATATTTTCCAATAATTTTGATTTAATTTTCTTTTCAGAATACTATTTTTCTAATCCAAATACACAAAATCGCTTTGTGCCATCCTCACAATATCAAAACACACGAACCTTTAACCGGGGAGCTGTAGGTTCATCTACTGGTTCTGGCAGTCCGGGTTCCTATCAAGAACAAATTTTATTTATAGGCAATGAAAGTAAACAGCCACAAAGTCAACCCTTAACTTCAGCAGCCTATACACCATTTGGACAACAATATACGGTAAGTAAGCCTAAAAGTGATAATTTGAAAATATTAATAAGTAAAATTGAAAAATATATAATAAAAGTCATTATAAATTAGGGAAAAGCTTCCATTTCATACCAATAATATGAATATACTACCAAATTTAAAGAAAGACGTACGAATAGTCTCAGACCTATAGCAAGAAAGTAATAGCCAGCAACTGCATTTGGTCAAGTGAAAGTTAAATAGCTGTTATTAAGTCATATACTCCAGTTAAAATCAAATAAAATTTTATATTTATATCTTTTTATAAATTTCGTTAAACGTATAGCCAAAATCATTCGAATATATTTATTTAGCTTAACAAATCAATTGTAAATTCACGTAGTCTACCGTTTTAGTTAAACAATTTCTGAGCGTGACGTATTTTAAAACTAATAAAAAGTTTATGTCTATGCATTTTTTTGCTTTAAACAATAGTTAGCCCTACTCTTTAGCTATTCGTTATCATAACAATAAAATAATACTAATGGAAAAACGCACAGGGAGTTCAGTTTAAAGGGGTCATCGCACAAAGAAATGTAATAAATATGAAAAGCAAAATGAATGAAATATTAATAAAGTTTTAATAATTTCTGTGAAATTTTGTTAAAAATTTTTTAGTTGATTGATTTTAATCGAAAGAAATTTGAAGATCTATGTATTTAATAATTTGATGGAGAAATTCAGGAAAAAGTTTGTGTCTTAAGTCTTTCGTTTTTTGTTGGTAAATGAAATCATAGGTTGCCTTAGTTTGTTTTAAATTAATTTATATTTGGAAGTTTTTAAAGTTTATTGGATTTTTAGAAATAAAACTATATATTAAAACTATGCAAAGGATGATTAAAATAGGAAGTTTAGTTTAAAAGGGTTATTGCACAAAGAAATGTTATAAATATGAAAAGCAAAATGAATGAAATATAAATAAAGTTTAAAAATATCTGTGAAATTTTGTTAAACATTATTTAGTTGATTGATTTGAATTGAAAGATACGTGAAGCTAATTTTATGGAGAAACTCAGGAAAAAGTTTGTGTCTTAAGTCTTTCGTTTTTTTATCAGCAAATGTGGACTTAATTGTTTGTTTTTAAAGATTTATTGGATTTAAAAAAATAGAACTATATATTTAAACTATGCAAAGGATGATGACAATAGGGAGTTCTGTTTAAAGGGGTCATCGCACAGAGAAATGTAATAAATATGAAAAGCAAAATCAAAGTTTTAACAATTTCAGTGAAATTTTGTTTTAAATTTGTATAGTTGTTTGATTTAAATCGAAAGAAATGCAATTAAAAATTTTATGGAGAAATTAAAAAAAAGTTTGTGTCTTAAGTCTTTCGTTTTTTTAATCAGTAAATGAAGAATTAGTTTGTTTTAGGTTTAGTTCGCTTTGGAAATTTTTAACTAATATTCTTCTATGGGATAGTTTTTCAAACATATTCTTTTGTTAAGTAATTTCAGGATTTATTGGTTTACAAACTATACTTGTATTTAGAACTAAGAAAAGGATGATAACCCCAGACTAAAATGTTATAAAACACCATAAAATCAAAATTGACTTTAAGGTACATAAATTACTTGGTTTTAGTTCTAATTTCTAATTAATTCTAATTTCTAAAAAATTGAATAGAATACAAAAGCATAGGGAGTTCACTTTAATCGAGTTTTAGCACAAAGAATTTTGATTTTTTTATGATAAAGCTACGGTCACATTGATTAAACATTTAATCGAAATTATCAAATATTTGATCCTCGTAGTCTGACCACAAAATATTTTTGAGGTTCAAACAAGAAACATGTTGATTGGAACAAAACAAAATCATTTGCCAGCAAATAAAAATTTTCCTAATGTGACCACGCAAGAGCAAATATTTTATTAAATTTTGATCAAATAATTATTTAATCTTACAAAATTTTTGTAACATCAAACAGGGGCAAATAACAGCTGAGAATTTGTATTGTTTACTATTCAAACAGAAACAACAACATCAAATTTGAGAAACAACAACATCAAATTTGAGAAACAACAACATCAAATTTGAGAAACAACAACTCAAATATGAGAAACAAATTGCTAGATACACAATTTTGTTTTGAAAAAATTTGATCAAATATTTTTTGGGAAAATATTTAATCTTCAGTGTGACCATAAATAAAACCACTTTTTTGTTTATACTTTGAACGTTTTTTTTTCTGTATTTTATCAAATAAAAATCGTCAAATAAATGTGCAAGTGTGACCACAAATTTTTTATTATATTGTTTTGACAATATTTTACTCAAAATATTTGATTTAAATGTTTAATGAGTCTGACCGTACCTTAAGTAAAATGAATGAAATATGAATAATTACTTTTAATTTTGTAGAAAAAATAATATTGTAAATTTATTAGAATCGCAAAAACTGTAATTATTAATTTAATGGTATAATATGGAGGAACAGCGAAACCATATTTGAGTTTTAAGTTTTTCGTTATCTGAAAATAGATCGATTAAGTTTTTGTACTGATTTTAAGTAGGTCTTGGAATATATGAAATTTTGTTAACCCTTCTAGTTCCGAGTTTTTATTAAAATGATATATCAAATATAGCCTGTAGGCAACATTAGGCCATTGTGCAAAAAATGTTATATGTGTCTAAATATTTTTAAGCCCACCACCAAAATGAATCGGGGTATATTGAGATTGTCATTAAGTTTGTAACTTCCTTAATATTGGTTCAAAAACCAAAAGGGATATTTTCTGAAGTTCTAAAATTGTCTGTCTGTCTGTCTGTTTGTCTGTCTGTTTGTCTGTCTGTCTGTCTGTCTGTCTGTCTGTCTGTCTGTCTGTCTGTTTGTCTGTCTGTCTGTCTGTCTGTCTGTCTGTCTGTTTGTCTGTTTGTCTGTTTGTCTGTTTGTCTGTTTGTCTGTTTGTCTGTTAGTCTGTTTGTCTGTTTGTCTGTTTGTCTGTCTGTCTGTCTGTCTGTCTGTCTGTCTGTCTGTCTGTCTGTCTGTCTGTCTGTCTGTCTGTCTGTCTGTCTGTCTGTCTGTCTGTCTGTCTGTCTCTCTGTCTGACAAAATCTGTCTGTCTGTCTGTCTGTCTTTCTTTCTTTCTGTCTGTCTTTCTGTTTGTCTGTCTTTCCATTTGTCTCTCTTTCTGTCTGCCTATCTGTCTTTTTATCTGTCTGTCCATCTGTCTGTCTGTGAAGAAATTCTAAGATTGGGCGATGACTGCTGTCCGTCTGTTTTATGTATGTCTGTCTATATTTCTTTTTTTCTTTCTATCCGTCTATTCGTATCTCTGGGCCTAAATAAAAGGAGCCAGGTCACTAAAACTTGGCAAAAATATTCCTCGTTTTTTGTAAAATTTTGATTTTGAAATTAGACGAAATCGGTTTACATTTGACCACAGCTCTCGTATAATCTCGCCTAGGCTAATCGTTTATTTGCTAATAAATGACAAATTACAACAGGAGTCATAAAAGAGCTTATACTAAAAAGTTTTACATAAGCACTAAACAGCATATACAATTTTATGGAAATTGGTCTACATTTACCCATAGCTCCCTTACAAAACATTTATGGAAACTGCCTTAATTCCACCTAAAATGTACTTAAATGGCAATAAATGATAAACTATAATAGCTAAATTTATCATAAGGAAGTTTCATGTCAATGCCAGTCAGTTTTCAAAATTATGTTACAATAGGTCATCATTTGACCATAGCTCCCATATATAAAACTTATGGAAACACATGTCTGTCCTTTAAATAAAAGCACCTTAACGAAAAGAGCTAGATGCACAATATTTTACAAAAGCACTTTCGATATCTTGAAAAGTTAAGCATTGAAAATGAGCGAAATCGGTTCACATTTAAATAGAGCTTCCATATAACATCGGCCTAGGAATCACATTAATGCTGATAAATTGAATACAATTGTAATGGCTATGATGACCAAATATAGAACAGAAAAGTTTTGTGCAGCTTTTGATCAGTATATCAAACTTTATAGGAATCGGTCCATATTTGACCATAGCGTTTATAAAAAAAACACTCCCTGAAACCGCTAAAATGCCAAAAACGCTTATTAAAACTCCCAACAAATTATATGGACTTGTGTGTATGTGGCCATACTTTTTGTTGACGTAAGACAACTCTTCTTCTATTGAACATAGCTGGTCACTAAAACCAATGGAATCAATAGTTTGTACATATTGAACAAATACTTTCAAAGACGTAAATCGCAGTTCTTGTAGAATTAGTTGACATGCAAACTTATGTGTGAAAGAGATATTGGTATAATGAGGTTTAAATCTCAGATTCAAAGATACAATAAATTTAATAAGATTTAATGTACTATAATATATATATATATATATATATATATATATATATATATATATATATATATATATATATATATATAAATATATATATATATATATATATCAAGCCACACTTATAATGTTAAAATTTATAATTGCTTCAATTTATGACCTTTTCTTAGTATTTTTTACACTACAAAATATTAAGTGTTATAATCAGAGTAAGTGCTCAATTATAAGTAACATCGAGGTTACTTTTAAATAAATCATTAAATGGATCAATTTACCATAAACCACATTAAATTGCCTTATTTTCTCTCTTCCTCTCCTTTAAAAGTCTATTGCTCTTACAATTTGGTTTTATAATTTTTCTGCTTTAATTAAAAATAATAACAATTCCAAAAATTTACACCTCTTTGACATAATCTCTTATGACCTTGTTATACAGTCAAGTCTTTCTGTTACCTTGTATAATTTTCATTTTTCTTTATTGTTTTTTTCTTCTTATATTGTGTTTATTTTCTTAGATTTTCACTTTCATTTGAGACAAATGAGAAAATATACAATTGTCTGCTTGAAAGCTAGACTATAATAGAGCAATAAAATATCTAATGGTTTTATTAAGAAAGTTTATTACTATTATCTTGACATGAGGCAAATGTACGCTGAAGAAGTTATATTTGAAAGAAAGAAAAAAAAAAACGAAAATAATATAATAATGTGTTTATATGAAAGTGACATGAACATTGAACTTTTGTGGTTTATATGATATTTTTTTACATTAAGATAAAGTGTTATTATGAGAGAAATTATGTTTAATTTGGAAAAGATGATCAGTTGTTTTAGAGGTCGGAAGAGGGAAGAAATTGTGCGAAGTTTACAAAAAAAGGTGCTTGTAGCTTAAGTCTTTTGTTTCGGGTGATGCTAAATTGATGAAAAGTAAATGCAAATTCCTTAATATTGGTTCAAAAAACAAAGTTGATGTATATACTGAATCCTTATGAAATTCTAAGACGATTCAACTATATCTGTCTGTCTGTCTGTTTGTCTCTCTGTCTGTTTGTCTCTCTGTCTGTTTGTCTGTCTGTCTGTCTGTCTGTCTGTCTGTCTGTCTGTCTGTCTGTCTGTCTGTCTGTCTGTCTGTCTGTCTATCTGTCTGTCTGTTTGTCTCTCTGTTTTTTTGTCTGTTGTCTGTCTGTCTGTCCCTTTTTATACCCACCATCAAAAAGAATTTGGGGTATATTGTGATTCTCATTCCGTTTGTATTTCCTTAATATTGGCTCAAGAACCAAAAGCGATATATTTTATGAATCATTATGAAATTCTAAGACGATGTCCATTTGTTTGTCTGCCTGTCGGTCTGTTGAAAGCACGATAACACCTAAACGAAAAGAGCTAGAGCACAAAAACTTGACAAAATTATTCTTGATTTCCAGGAAAATGTTGGTATTGAAATTGGGTAAAATCGGTTTACATTTGACCATAGCTCCCGTATAACCTCGTCTAGGCTAATCGCTTATTTGCCAATACATAATAAATTATGACAGCAATGATAACAGAATTGGATATATAAAAGTTTTACATAAGTACTAGGCAGCATATAAAATTTCATCGAAGTCGGTTCACATTTAACCATAGCTCCCATACAAAACACTTACGGAAACAGCCTAAGTTCCACCATAAATAGACTTGAATGCCAATAAATGATAAACTGTAATAGCTATGGCAACTAAATTTAACACAAGAAAGCCCTTTACGAATACCAGTCAGTGTGCCAAATTTCGTTACAATTGGTCACCATTTGACCATAACTTCTATATAAAAAACTTACGGAAACACAAAAATACAAAAAGAAAAGGGGGTTTATGTCCGTCTGTCCGTCAGATAAAAGCTCGATAGCTCCTTAACCACATGAGCTAGAGAGGCAAAATTTTTTTTTTTTTGCTATGTTACAAAAGTTGTGTACTGAAAATGGCTGAAATCGGTTTACATTTAGTAAGAGCTCCCATATAACCCCGCCCCGGGAATCGCATTATTGCTGATAAATTGAATACAATTGTAATAGCTATGACGACTAAATTTAGAATAGAGAAGTTTTATACGAATATTGGTCAGTATATACAATTTTATAGGAATCGATCCATATTTGACTATAGCTTTCATATAAAAACGACTCCCGGAAACCAAGAAAATGTAACAAATGCCAGTAAAAAGATATTTAATTAGAAACAATGAAAGCTATGGTAAATTTTGCAAGAGTAAGCTTTATGTATTTTGAATTAGCACCCTCGTAAATATATGATATACACAATTTGATGGTGGGTATATACTATTCGGTTTTTAGAGGTTTCGAAAAAAAGGTGCTTGTTACTTAAGTCTTTCGTCTTGGGTGATGCTAAAGTGATAAAAAGTAAATGTTCTATTACACAGTACGACAGTGGTTGGTACATATGAGAAATGTTAACAGAATACGAAAATAGGCTTAAAATAAAGAAATACGTGTCTCGGCGTTTTGCTGTAGCACGTCAGAATTTTAAGAAAATTGATTTTAAAGATTCGAAGGACAGTGGAGGTTCACTTGTTACGTAATATTATTATAAAAAGTTCTATAAAAATTTAATGGGTGAACCGATTTAAATGCTTGAGCCAGTTTTGAAAAGGGAATTTAATTTGGATTTGTTTTTGTGTTTCCGCTAGATGGCGCTTAAATTTTCATGTAAAATTATATAATGAAAACAAATTCAAATTCCCTTTTCAAAACTGGCTCAAGCATTTAAATCGGTTCACCCATTCTATTTTTATAGAACTTTTTATAATAGTATTACGTTACAAGCACGGTCCTTCGAATCTTTAAAATCTATTTTCTTAAAATTCTGACGTGCTACAGCAAAACGCCGAGACAAGTATTTCTTTATTTTAAGCCTATTTTCATATTCTGTTAACATTACTCATGTGTACTCAAAAAATTTTGATTTTGTCGTACTGTGTTATAAAATATTAGATATTTTGATTTTATTACATTTAGTTTTGTTAAGGTGCTTGTAACTTAAGCCTTTTGATGGCTGAGGAAAAAATTAACAGAAGGATTTAGTACAAAATCTACCGATTAGGAGGAAGAAGTTGTTAAGGTGCTTGCAGCTTAAGTCTTTTGTTTCAATATTTCTAAAAACAACATTTTCTTATCAAAATTAATTTATATTTTATCTTTTTCTCTTCCCTTTCGCAGAACACTCGCAACAATGACTACTATGACATATCACCAAGACCCTTTGGGGTAGCTGGCTCCGGCACAGGTTCCGCATCTGTCAACTCATACACACGTTCAAAGTCTTTCAAGCCCAGTAGCAGTTTTGGCCAAACCAGCGGTTTTGTGCCACAACGAGTCAATGTGCCACATCAACAGACACAATTTGTACAGCAATTTAATGAACCAACGGTATGTAAAATAAAAGCTTACAACAATTTTACACCAACTGACACACACCTATCAAAATTTAATAATAGATTTGAAGACAAAGTAAAAAAACAATACAAAATAATAACCTTGCCAGGAATTTATAATGAATGAATGGAAAAAAACTGCATTATCATGCCTAACAGGGAAATATTTACTCATATACAAGAAGTCATATATTTTCATTTCACAGTAACACCCAGTTTGAACTTAATTTTCAAATGGTGTTCAAATAGCTCAACACTCATCAATTTATTTTTGTTAATTCAATATTACAACACGTACTGGTATTTGATTAGTATAAGAAGAAGTCGAAAAAGATTTAAACAAATATTACAATGTCACTCCCATCATGTGAAAAATACCCCTTAAGAAAATATTGACTCATGTAAGTGATTGTTTTAAAGCTTAAGACAATACAGTTTATCTTACAAATTACCACATATGTATGTAACTATTTCATTATCTGGCCGTCCCTCTGCTGGTCTCTCCCCCCCAACCATCCGCCCGTCTGTCTGTGTGAAGTATTAGAAATCCATGAAATTTATATGAATTACAAATGAAGTGAATTGCTCTACAAAAATTAAAGAAATAAAACACATTACCAACAAAACAAAGGTATTATAAAAGAAATAAATTGAAACCACTAATTAAATATACCAAAACCATACCAAACATTTTTTTACACACAATAATAAAATACATACAACAAGAAGAGTTGAAAAATGTTTTCAAACAAATGTAGAGTAAAATGTTAATGATACCCCAACACTACCTTCATAGAAAATACTTAAAAAACCCGCTACCGCCCGTTTTTTATGTCTAAGTTAAGATACTTTACGTGGGAATGTTTCTGTTTTTTTTTTTTAATTTCATCATATTTGCAGCAATTGTTTTATTTTATTGTTTTGTTTTGTTGCTAATTTTTTCTGGTTTAGCAAAACGGAAAAAAATCTAGAGTTTGTTTTGATTTTCTTAAGAATTTTGTAATATTTTTTTGTTGGGTAATTTAAAATATAAACAGCAAAAACTTAGTTTAGTTTATAATCATTAATTACCTGTTGCAAGTTCAAAAAGTGATTTATGTAAAGATTGGATGAATTTTTTGAGCCATTTGTATATTTTTGCATAGTTTACATTATTGTTCACACACGTAAAATATAAAATTTCTTAATAGTTCTATAAATTTTATATTTAATTAACTATTCCCTAATTACAAATTTAGCGTTACATTTTAAAACCGCCATATTTTTATACCCACCATCAAAAAGAATGGGGGTATATAGACATTGTCATTCCATTTGTAACTTCCTTAATATTAACTCAAAAACAAAAAGATATATATTTATTATGAATCCTTATGAACTTCTAAGACGATTGATCGATCTGTCAGTCTGTCTCTTGAAGGCACAATAGGGCCTAAACAAAAGGAGATAGGTCACTGAAACTTATCAAAAATATTCTGTCTGTCCTTTTGTCCGTCTATCTGCCTGTCTGTCCTTCTTTTCTTCTGTCGTTCTATCTAACTGTGTGTCTGTTGAAGGCACGATGATAAAAAAACATATTCTTTATTTCTTGGAAAATTTTGATATTGAATTTGGGCAAAATCAAAAAATTTGCTAATAAATGACAAAATATAACAGGTATGATAATAAGTATTTAGTATAGGGAAGTTTAACATAAAATTTCATCGGTTCACATGTAACCATACCTCCCATACAAAACACTTCCGGAAATAGCCAAAATTCCACCTAAAATACGCTTAAATGCCATTAAATGATAAACTACGAGTATAGCAGCTATGGCCACTAAATTTAGGACAAGGAAGTTTTATGTTAATTAGTTATTGTAGAATGGAGGGCTTAAACACCAAAAGGGATATATATTTTGAATTTGATTGGTCGATGGCAGTCTATATGTTTCCGTCTGTCTGTCTGTCTGTCTGCGTACCTGCCTGCCTGCCTGTCTGTCTGTCTGTCTGTCTGTCTGTCTGTCTGTCTGTCTGTCTGTCTGTCTGTCTGTCTGTCTGTCTGTCTGTCTGTCTGTCTGTCTGTCTGTCTGTCTGTCTTTCTGTCCGTCTGTCTGTCTGTCTGTCTGTCTGTCTGTCTGTTTGTCTGTCTGTCTGTCTGTCTGTCTGTTTGTCTGTTTGTCTGTTTGTCTGTTTGTCTGTTTGTCTGTCTGTCTGTCTGTCTGTTTGTCTGTTTGTCTGTTTGTCTGTTTGTCTGCTTGTCTGCTTGTCTGCTTGTCTGTTTGTCTGTTTGTCTGTTTGTCTGTCTGTCTGTTTATCTGTTTGTCTGTTTGTCTGTCTATCTGCCTGTCTGTCTGTCTGTCTGCTGTCTGTCTGTCTATCTGTCTGTCTGTCTGTCTGTCTGTCTGTCTGTCTGTCTGTCTGTCTGTCTGTATGTCTGTCTGCCTGACTATCTGTCTGTCTTTTTTTCATCTGTCCGTTTGTCCGTTCTTCTGTATGTGTGTCTGTCCGTCCTTCTGTCTGTTCAAGGCACGATAGGGCCTCAACAAAAGAACATAGGTCACTGAAACTTATCAAAATTATTTTGTCTGCCTGTTCTTCTGTCCGTCTATCTGGCTGTCTGTCCTTTGTTTTTTCGTCCGTCTGTCTATTGAAGGCACGAAAGGGTCTAAACAAAAAAAGCTTGGTCAGTGAAACTTAACATAAATATTCCTAATTTCTGTCTGTCTGCCTGACTATCTGTCTGTCTGTCTGTCTGTCTGTCTGTCTGTCTGTCTGTCTGTCTGTCTGTCTGTCTGTCTGTCTGTCTGTCTGTCTGTCTGTCTGTCTATCTATCTGTCTGTCTGTCTGTTTGTCTGCTTGTCTGTCTGTCTTTTTTTCTGTCTGTCCGTTTGTCCGTCCTTCTGTATGTGCGTCTGTCCGTCCTTCTGTCTGTTCAAGGCTCGATAGGGCCTCAACAAAAGAACATAGGTCACTGAAACTTATCAAAATTATTTTGTCTGCCTGTTCTTCTGTCCGTCTATCTGGCTGTCTGTCCTTTGTTTTTTCGTCCGTCTGTCTATTGAAGGCACGAAAGGGTCTAAACAAAAATAGCTTGGTCAGTGAAACTTAACATAAATATTCCTAATTTCTTGAGAAATTATGGTATTGGAATTGGGCGAAATCAGTTTACATTTGACCGTAGCTGCCGTATAAGCTAAAAAAATTTCAATTTAATTTTTTTTCTATAGAAAAATTTTTGATTTACATTTTTCCCTAGTGAAATTTTCCATATAATTTTTTTTTTTTACTGAAAATTTCCTTATACCTATAAATTTTTTAATAAAGAATTTTTCATACAAAATTTTTGGAATAATAAAAATTTTCAAATAAACATTTTTGTATGGAAAAAAATTCTACATTAAATTTTTTGCGTAGAAAAATTATCCATATAAACTTTTTTGTATAGACAAATTTTCCATATATATTTTTTGTATAGAAAAATTTTCAATATAATATTTTTAGAAAAATTTTCAATTTAAAATTTTATTAAAAAGGTTTATCAAAATTTGGGACATCAAACATTTAATTAAAAAGTTTTACTGTAGTGTATTGCACTAAGAATCCCAATTTATTACAATTATTTATTATTGTAATAAATAGTTTTTTGATGAGGTTTTCGCTCTGTCTAGAATTAGGGATAATCCTCCTGATGAGATGGTCTAACCAACCATCGAAACGCGTCGAGGAAAGGTTTCCCCACCAACATTTTTTGGTTTTATCAAAAAACTATTTTTTACAATAATAAATAATTGTAATAAATTGGGATTCTTAGTGCAATACACTACAGTAAAACTTTTTAATTAAAATTTTATGTGTAGGAAAATTTTCAGTAAAAATGTGTTCTATAGAAAAAATTTCAATGAAAATTTTAGCTATAGAAAAATTTTTCTTGACCATTTTTTTAATATTCGTTGATATTTATGATATATTTTTGACAATTCTTATTTTTTTTTTTTTTGGCGATTTCTGAAAATTTACTGCCGATAATGCCGATTTTTCACGAAAAAGTACTAGCTACTACAACATGTCAATGTCAGCGTATAACTCATGATATATGTAGCTTATGATTAAATCGGTGTCGAAATTCATTGTTGATGCTTATTTTACCATAGATATTTCGTAGAATCTTCTTCTCAAAATCTTCAAGAATAGCTCCATCTGTTTGCGCAAGTGCACATGATTAAGCGCCATATAATAACACGGGCAGTTTAAAGTTAAAGTTAAAGTTGTTTTAGAGAGGATTTTATACTTAATAAACTAAAATAATAAAAGACTAAAATAGTATTTGATGGCAAGTATGACTATACGTTTGATTTCGAAATTTATCTCCTTATTTATATTGACGGCGGTACCAAAGTAGCCAAATTCTTTTTCAACCTCAAAGCTACAGTTTTCAATGATCACATGTGGTCCAATTCTAGTGGACTGAGTATAGAAACCATCATTTTTATTTTCTGCCATCATCACCTCCGACCTTAATAAGCTTTGTTGGCATACCATCGCCACCAGCGGCTTTGTTATTTTTCAGTCGAGTTATTGCAAGTCTAACCTCATATTGTTTGGGTGGTGGGCATATAACTTCGTCATCATTGATTTGTTCAGGCTTGTCATCTAAATCGATTTCTTTTGATACCAACAATTTGCAAAAGTGATCCAGCAAAGCTTTCTGTATCTGTTACAAGGTTTCAATGGTCGTTGTTAAAGGTGAAGATACAACTACAAAAACCATCCGATTGGTCTTTAACTTTTTGGTAAAATTTACAACAAAAGGTTTTTATTAGACCAAAACCAAAGACTCTATAATATAAAGATGTTGCACTTCCATACATTGATTTTTCGAATGGTCGTTTTGAAAAGTCCCATTAAAAATTTGAAGTTTGGATACTTGGGGGTAAAATTTCCTACATATGTACCATGTGGAGTAAATCTGTGAATAAAATTAACAGTTAAAACTGAGTATTTAGTCTTGTTTTCCTTTTAATTTGAAAAAAAATTTGAGGGTCAACCTTTAAATTAATTTAAATTATTATTTACATACTTTATATAATAATTTACGCATGTAAAAAATTAATCAATTTGTGTTAAATCTTTACGAAATTTAATTATTTACATGGATAAATAGTTACATAAATTATATACACTTTTGAAAAAACATATTTTTTTTAAACTTTAACCATCTCTCACCATTTAGCCCCCAAATCCATTAACCCAATTTATTCCACTGGTTCAAAAAAATCAATCTAATTATTTCTAACATTTTCCCAAATTGTTTAACCCAACAACTCCTTCATAACAAGCCAACAATTACCGCAATTGTTGTTAATAATATTTCAAGAGTTGGTTGCTCTTATTTTGAGGGATTAACAATATTAATTTCAAAAAATAACCACAATTGTTAAACAATTTCTCGTTAAATTCCATAAAATATAACATAACTCAACTACAGCCTCAAATACACCTGCCCCAGGCCATAGCCCTAACATCAAACAATTTTACATCAAACTGTGTGTAGAGAATACCTCCTAGATGTAGAGAGAAAAAAACTACCAATAAACTATGTTATCATTAACTATAGCTTTACACAAATGTCTTATACATGAGACATAATCTTTACTTAAATATATTTTCATAGCTCTTCTCTGTTAAGCAGCTCAAAACCGCCAAAATAACTGTAACGATTCGATTAATGAAACAATAAAAAAACAGAAAATGAAAGTAAAGCAAATTTTGACCAAAATGAAATCTGTAGAAAAAAAATGGGAAGTAAAAAAATAAGCAAAATGCTTTGAAACTCCTAACAAAACTATAAAAATTGCATAACAAGAGCGTGTAAAAAACAGCATCATGGCTAAAAAGATTAAAAAAAAACAGAAATTATAAAAACAACAAGTACCAAAAGTCCAACAACTACCAGAAATATGTGTAATAAACAGAAAACCTCGACTGAACAAGAAATGTTGCTTTTTTGTTGCCGGAATAAAACAAAACAGAAGTAAACAAACACCACAGACTAGACATAATCTAGTTAAACTGATTTTTAGACACAAAAATTAGAGCACAGAAAACCCCAATAATGAAACGAAAACAAAAATAAAATTTTGACTTAAAACCAATATTCAAAAGTTAACAAATATTAAAAACAAACTAAACTTCTCGTGTATTAGGACCAAATAGACAAAATTTGGAGGTAAACAGACTTAATTTATTAAATACTAGTGACTTTTAAATTATTTACCTTCTTGACATAATTATTTACCCATGTAACAAATTATTTTTTTCAATAGAATTTTTGTTACATATATAAATTTGCATAAATTACTTGATATTTACATGGATTACTTGATATTTTACCCATGTAAAATATAAATTTTCCTAGTAATTCTTTAATTTGCTACTATAATAATACGTTTTCACTATAGTTTTGTGATTTTCTTATTATTTACCTATTATATATGATTATTTACCCATGTAAACAATACATTTTTAAATGACATTTCTGTTAAGTTTTAAAATTTAAAAAATGTTTGTTATATTATTTAAGTTATATTATTTTTCTTGAAAGTTTTTATATTATTTACATGAATTACTTCATTGTTTACCCATGTAAAATATAAATTTTCTATATAATTCTATTATTTTCGACTGTTAATAGAAAAATATGTACTCAATTGCAGTGATTTACCTATTATTTACACAGTTTAAATAATTATTTACCCATGTAAACGATTATATTATTTTTGTGGAAAATTTGTATATTATTTACATGAATTACTTCATTGTTTACCCATGCAAAATATAAAATTTCTATATAATTCTATTATTTTGGACTACTAATAGAAAAATGTGTACTCAATTGCAGTGATTTACCTATTATATACATAGTTTACATAATTATTTACCCATGTAAACAATTAATTTTTGCATAGAGTTTTTATAAATAGTTTTATTTTGAGAAATTTGTTAATAATCTACAGATATTTCTATTATTTACATTAATAGGTTTGCATTTGACATAAATATTTACCCAAGTAAACAATAATGTTTAGCCATGTAAAATGTTAAATTTCTTTATAATTATATTATTTTTGAATGTAAATAGTAAATATTTATAAAATTGTTGTGATTTACTTATTATTTACCTTATTATTTACACATGTAAACAATTATTTTTTGCATATTATTTGATAATTTTGAGCAAATTGTTGATTATCTACATAATTTCTATTATTTACATTAATTTGTGAATTGTTTATACATGTAAAATATAAAATTTACTTAAAATTTTATAACTTTCGAATATAATAACACAATTATTAACTCATGTAAACATTTAATTTTCCCATGAAATTTTTGCTTTATATTATTACTTGAACAAATTTTTTTATTATTTACATATATTTCAATTATTTACATGGCTTACTTCTTGACATAATTACCCATGTAAAAAATTATTTTTTTCATTAGAATTTTTGTTACATATATATGGATTACTTGATTTTTTACCCATGTAAAATATAAATTTTCCTAATAATTCTATAATTTGCTACTATAATTACACGTATTTACAAAAGTTTTGTGATTTTCCTATTTTTTACCTAATATATATAGTTATTTACCCATGTAAACAATACATTTTTAAGTGACATTTTTGTTAAGTATCAAAATTTAACAAATTTTTGTTGTATTATTTTAGTTATATATTTTTTTTAAAGTTTTTATATTATTTACATGAATTACTTCATTGTTTACCCATGTAAAATATAAAATTTCCATATAATTCTATTATTTTCGACTGTTAATAGAAAAATATGTATTCAATTGCAATGATTTACCTATTATTTACATAGTTTACATAATTATTTACCCATGTAAACAATAAATTTTTGCATAGAGTTTTTATAAATAGTTTTATTTTGAGAAATTTGTTAATAATCTACAGATATTTCTATTATTTACATTAATAGGTTTGCATTTTGCATAAATATTTAACTACGTAAACAATAATGTTTAGCCATGTAAAATGTTAAATTTCTTTATAATTCTATTATTTTCGAAAGCAAATGGTAAATATTTATAAAATTGCTGTGATTTGCCTATTATTTACCTTATTATTTACACATGTAAACAATTATTTTTTGCATATTATTTGATAATTTTGAGAAAATTGTTGATTATCTACATATACTTCTATTATTTACATTAATTTAAAATTTTATAACTTTGGAATATAATAACACAATTATTTACTCATGTAAACATTTAATTTTCCCATGAAATTTTTGCTTTATTTTATTACTTGAACAATTTTTTTTATTATTTACATATATTTCAATTATTTACATGGCTTACTTCTTGACATAATCACCCATGTAAAAAATTATTTTTTTCAATAGAATTTTTGTTACATGTATATGGATTACTTGATTTTTTACCCATGTAAAATATAAATTTTCCTAATAATTCTATAATTTGCTACTATAATAACACGTATTTACAAAAGTTTTGTGATTTTCCTATTTTTTACCTAATATATATAGTTATTTATCCATGTAAACAATACATTTTTAAGTGACATTTTTGTTAAGTATCAAAATTTAACAAATTTTTGTTGTATTATTTTAGTTATATATTTTTTTTTAAAGTTTTTATATTATTTACATGAATTACTTCATTGTTTACCCATGTAAAATAAAAAATTGCCATATAATTCTATTATTTTCGACTGTTAATAGAAAAATATGTACTCAATTGCAGTGATTTACCTATTATTTACATAGTTTACATAATTATTTGCCCATGTAAACAATTAATTTTTGCATAGAGTTTTTATGAATAGTTTTATTTTGAGAAATTTGTTGATAATCTACATATATTTCTATTATTTACATTAATAGGTTTGCATTTTACATAAATTTTTACCCAAGTAAACAATAATGTTTATCCATGTAAAATGGAGAATTTCTTCATAATTCTATTATTTTCGAAAGTAAATAGAAAACATTTATAAAATTCTAGTGATTCAATTATTATTTAGCTACTTTACCGTATTATTTACACATGTAAACAATTATTTTATGCATATTATTTTTATAAATAATTTTATTTTGATCAAATTGGTAATTATTTACATATATTTCTATTATTTACATTAATGTTTAAATTGTTTACACTTGTAAAATATAAAGTTTCGTTACAATTTTAAAATTTTCTATTGTTATTAAAAAAAAAATGTATTAAAGGATTAGTAATTTACCTATTATTTACCTACTTTACATAATTATTTACTCATGTAAACATTCAGTTTATGCCTGATATTTTTACAAATAATTTAATTTTGAGCAATTTTTCGTTTATTAGGACTAAATAGACAAAATTTGTAAACAGACCTAATTTACTAAATACTAGTGATTTTTTTAATTTTTTTACCTTCTTGACATAATTATTTACCCATGTAAAAAAATATTTTTTTCTATAGAATTTTTGTTACATATTTAAATTTGCATAGATTACTTGATATTTAAATGGATTACTTGATTGTTTACCTATGTAAAATATAAATTTTCCTAATAATTCTATAATTTGCTACTATTATTACATGTATTTACAAAAGTTTTGTGATTTTCCTATTTTTTACCTAATATATATATAATTATTTACCCATGTAAACAATACATTTTTAAGTGACATTTTTGTTAAGTATCAAAATTTAACAAATTTTTGTTGTATTATTTTAGTTATATTATTTTTTTTTTTGAAAGTTTTTATATTATTTACATGAATTACTTCATTGTTTACACATGTAAAATATAAAATTTCTATATAATTCTATTATTTTCGACTGTTAATAGAAAAATATGTATTTAATTGCAATGATTTACCTATTATTTACATAGTTTACATCATTATTTACCCATGTAAACAATTAATTTTTGCATAGAGTTTTTATAAATAGTTTTATTTTGAGAAATTTGTTAATAATCTACAGATATTTCTATTATTTACATTAATAGGTTTGCATTTTACATAAATATTTAACCAAGTAAACAATAATGCTTATCCATGTAAAATGTTAAATTTCTTTATAATTCTATTATTTTCAAAAATAAATAGTAAATATTTATAAAATTCTAGTGATTCACTTATTATTTAGCTACTTTACCTCATTATTTACACATGTAAACAATTTTTTTTTGCATTTAATTTTTATAAATAATTTTATTTTGATCAAATTATTAATTATTTACATGTATTTATATTATTTACATTAATGTTTAAATTGTTTACACATGTAAAATGTAAAATTTCCTTACAATTTTAAAATTTTCTATTGTTATTAACAAAAATGTATTAAATAATTAGTAATTTACCTATTATTTACCTACTTTACATAATTATTTACTCATGTAAACATTCAATTTTTGCCTGGTATTTTTACAAATAATTTAATTTTGAGTAATTTCTTGATTTTTTACGTATATTTCCATTATTTACATTAAATAGTGAATTGTGTTCTCATGTAAAGTATTAAATTTCCTTACAATTTTGTAATTTTCTACTGTAATTAACAAAAGTGTATTAAGAAATTTTATATTTTTTCATTATTTACCTATTTTACATAATTTTGGTAAATTTTTTACATATGTAAAATAGACATTTTTTTGTGTTTTATGTAATTTCTCTTTTGTATAATTTTTCATCCATACAATTACCATGTAAACAATTACTTATCTTAATAGCTTTTTGTCAAACTTGATTTAAATTATTAATTTTGCAAATATTGATAAAACTTTTTAGGTATTTACACCCATTACAAGTTTATTTACAATTGTTTACTCATGTAAAATATTTTTTTTTATTAATTCCTTCATTTTTAATTTTAATTATTGAATTATTTCATTATTCATTTTTTATTTTAATTATTGAATTATTTACATACTTTACACGAGTGTATATGTATAAAGATTTATATGGGTAAAGTAAATTAAGATTTTTAAAGAAGTTAATACGAGGTAATAGTCTTATTATTTACACAGTTCGTTCCATGTAAACAATCAATTTTGAAATTTTCGCTCATTTGTAAAATTTTATATTAATTATCTCTTATTTACACGTTTTAAATTAATTTTTACACAAGTTAAATTGAACTTAAAAATATTAATAATAGATTTTATATTGAAATTTTCTGAAATTTGTGTAATTTAAGAAAAATAACTCTTATTTACACTGTAAACAATATTGTTTACACATGTAAAATAGAACTTCAAAATTTTAATATTAAATTTTATATTGAAATTTTCTCTAAATTTTGGAACTTTAATATAAATTAATTGGTATTTACACTGTAAATAATATTGTTTACACACATCAAATAGCACATTTCATTAAAATATTAACTTTTGACAAAAAACCTAACAATTCTAATGTTTTTCTATTTTCAGGTTGAAAAACCCTCCTCCCCAAATCGTTTGTCATCTACCGGTTTTGGCAATACAGCCGCTAGACCCTTTGGCAATGGTGGTTTCTCACCCAGTTCAAGTCGTAATCGTCCAGCAGCAAGTGCCAGCTATAATTCTGACACTCCCCTGGGGCCACAAGCCCCACAACAACAAGTCCCCTTCCGCAATAGCCGCAATCGTTTCCAACCCGGTTCAGCTGCCACCAGCACAACATCCACCTCTACAGAAGTACCCTCCACCAGCCGTAGATACAATCGTTTTGGAGGTAGACAACAAAATATTTCAACTGGAGGTACAGGTTTTAAGACCCAAACTCAAACTAACACTCAAGGCAATAATCCCGAGTTAAGCCGATTAAATACAAAGACCAGCAATCGCCGGCCAGCTTTTATAAGTCGTGAGGCTAACGAACCCATACAAGTGAATAAGGCTTTAAAGAACTATCAGGTTAAGCAAGGAAGAGTTAAATTGCCTCTAAAGGATATATTGTTGAAGCAACAAGTGTCGCCTGCCTCCACGCCCTTTAAGCCGGCTTTGCCTTTTGAGTCACTCAAAGAGAGTTCAGGTTTAAGTGATGAAGATGAGGATGTCCCAGAGTTTGAGGATAATAAACTGAATAAGGCTGAAATTAAGGAACCTGTTTTGGAGAAATTACAATTACAAGAATCGGAAGCGGGAGCTAAGCCTCAGACCTTAGATACCACAGCTAAGTCTAGTGAGATAACTTTGACAACTTTACAGCCGGAAACAGTGGAGAATGAAAACAAAGAAGAAGTAGAGGCTCAAAATTCTGCTAATGCTTCTCAAAGTCAAGAAACTCAAAAATCTGAAGAAGAAGGTGGTGAAAACTATTCGGATGAATATTCACAGGAAGAAAATCATGATAGTGAAAGCTTAAGCAAAGAAGCAGTTACCGAGGGATCTCTGGAACAAGAAGAACATACCACGGAGCTGCCAAAGCAAGAAAGTGAGGAGTATCATGAGGAAGTGGAAAATGAGGAGTCCCTTAAAGCTACTGTTATGCCTGTGACCGAACCTACTACCTTTAGCAAACAAGAGGAGGCCCTAGTGATTACCACCACTGAAGCTTTGCCGGTTAAGGAACCTAAACAAATTACAGCCACAGTTTTGCAGACAACTACAGAAGGTTCGGGAGACAAGCACGAGGAACATCATCAAGATGAAGAAGCCAGTGCCGAATATGACGAAGAAGACTATGAGGAAGAGTCGGGGGATGAAGAAAGTGGTGATGATATGGGTCCTGCTGAAGAGGAGGAAGGTTCGGCTCATAGTTTGGAGCATACCGAACAATCATTGACCACCACTTCTACCACGACCTTGGCTCCCAATTCCTTGATCTTGGATCGCGAGGTAATTTCTGTGGTTACTACCAAGAGTGTGGTTAATGGTTCTACAGCCTATCCTTCACCGGTTACACCCAGATCGACAACTTTGTCCTTGGAAGAGGAGGCCATATTTACAGAAACTAAAGTATCACCTGCCTCAGATGAGGCTATGGAAGAAATCGATGAAGCTACCACACCCCAGCCTAAGGCCACCAATGATGAGGACTTAAGTAACACCACTGAAGGTTATGTGGTTGTAGCTTCCATACAAACTAGCAGAAGCATTAATGGAGCTCGTTTCCTGCCTTTCCCCGCCATACAACAGGAAGAGTCCAAGAAATCCTTATCTGAATTAGAACGTAATGCCAAAGCCAAGGCTAACAAAAACAGTCAAGATTCTAACTCAGAGCAAGGCAATGAAAGTGGAGAAATGGAGGTAGATACTGTGGCCCAAATTGATGAGTCCACTGAGAATACCTCTTCTACGCAAGCTTCTTCCTCCACGGAAAGTATAATAGACAAATTGGATAGGGTACAATCGGAGTTGTCGAGTGGCTTGTTGAATGGTAAATACCCAATAATAGGTCAAATGAGTGTGTCCACACCCCCCACCACATCCACCTCGGGCAACAAAGTGCCCTATATACGCAAATTCCAACCCAAGACTACTTCTGCTCCTAAGGTTAAGGTACATCATTTCGGTGAACCTTCGGCTGCCAAGGTTAAGGTTCATCATATCGATGATGCAGAAATGGATGAGCTAGCTGGCCTATTACCGGATGGCTTTAAGAGAACTTCCTATAAAAATCGTAAACTAACCACAACTACTACCACTACCACCAGCACCACTACTAGGAAACCTCATAATGAACCTCATGACTTCAAGAAACCTTTGAGAAATTCCACTATAGGTAGATCCTTCAAGAACTCACCCGTGGCTCAAGATGTTTCTTTGGCCGGTCTTTTGCCTAAGGGCTTTAAACAGCCTACAACTACTTCTACTTCCACCGAACAACCCAAAAGCGAAATAATCGACATTTTTAGCAAAATCAAGTTTGATGATAACCTCGATAAATTGCTGCCCAAGGACTATAAGGCTACAACAGAAAAACCTGCGGTTACTTTGGTAGATGATCTATCCAAATTTTTACCGCCAGGTTATAAGTTAAGTACCACCCCAACTACTCCCACTCTGAAGGAGGAAAAGGTAGAGGAAAGCTCTAAGAAACCTGCTTTAACGGGTGTTACCGTGGCTGACTCAGAAGATATTACAAAATTATTGCCTCCTGGCTATAAACTGAGAACTACCAGAAAACCTTTACCCAAAGTTGAGCCAGAGCCTATAGATATTTCACAATTATTGCCTAAAGGTTTTAAGCCTTCCGCTGACGAAACAGAAAAGGTTGATGTCCAGGATATTTTCAAGAAAATTGAGTTTAAGGAGGTGGCTTCTTTATTGCCACCCGGCTTTAAACTTGATGGTCAGGAAGAACAAAAGCCTAAACATCCCGCTTCCACTTCTAGCACCAGCACTACCTCTACCTCAACAACTAGCACAGAAAAACCCGATTCCACAACTAGCGCAGGTAAACTGGTCTTCCCTAAGGGTATACACAAACGTATAGGATCTCAGCGTTTAACCACACCCAGATCAGTAGATTCAGGCGAGCAAATGGGTGGTTTGAATTCACCTGCTGTAGTGGTAAGAAAGGGCCCGCCTACTAGAGCTACCACAGAATTTACAGGCTGGCCTACACCATCCACCACTCCCATATCCATTGAGAAGTTATTGGAACAAGCCAGAACTGCTACAATAAACTTTGAAGATCTATTGCCTTCTACAAGTTCAACCACTACAACAACTACTACTACCACTACAACAACCACAACAACACCCAGACCTACTAGACCGGGTACATGTACGGTCGACTGCGATTTGGCAGCCACTATAAAGATCATAGATGGTGTGGCCTGGAAACCGGAGTTATTGGATCACAATACAGCCGAATGGAAGAATTTGGCTAGAGAAGTCGAAGCTCAGGTAAGTAGTACAATAAAACTAAAAAATATTTGTCTTAAGCTTTCATTAATTTGTATCCAATCCATCCAGCTTAACGAAGTTTACTCCTCCGCCCCACAACTAAGCAAATGGTATAAGAAGATACGCATTGACAGCTTCAGTAAAGGCAGCGTTCTAGTGGATTATTATGTGGAATTGGCCAATATCACCAATGATGTTAATACCCTGGAAATCAAAAAACTCTTCCACGAGGCCCTAAAACCCCAACCTATTCTTCCTCACAAGCCAGAAACAGAAAATGAAACAGACAATGATGAGGATAGCATTTATCGGGATATCAAAGAGGAAAAACTAGTCAAAGAAACTTTCCTAATGGGTAAATATGTTATAGATCCTGTGGCCACCGATTTTTCAGGTAAGTGTTTTGACTCATAAGAAATTGTATACAAAATTCAAAACTTGCTTAAATTATTTTTGAAAAAAGTCATTCCCAAGCCCCTGACTCCTAATGTGGAATTTGCGGAAGAAGATTTGCTGATACCTCAATGGGCCATAGTGGTGATAGTTATAGGTGTGGGTTCTCTGGTATTTGTGGTTATATTTGGTATAACAGTGGTAAGTTTCGGATATTTAAGTTGAATCTTATGGATTAGGGTTTTATACAGGGTTTATTCTTTTTCAGTTACTGAATCGTCAAAATCGTGCTAAAAAGACTCCCACGCCCCTAACCAATGACATGTTGAATGAACTGAAAATCAATCATATGGGTGGTGTGGACAATTATGGCGTCGATGATTTCTATAATATAGATGATGCCTGGAATGATACAAAGCAGCCTATTAAGCCGAAGGTAAATAATATAAATATCTATTAGGTTCGCGTTGCTTAAAAAGCCCTTAGTTTTCTATAAAAGTTGGCGTTAACTTTAGTTTTCTATAAAAAAGTTGGCGTTAGCCTTAGTTTTCTATAGAAAAGTTGGCGTTAGCCTTAGTTTTTTATAGAAAAGTTGGCGTTAGCCTTAGTTTTCTATAGAAAAGTTGGCGTTAGCCTTAGTTTTCTATAGAAAAGTTGGCGTTAGCCTTAGTTTTCTATAGAAAAGTTGGCGTTAGCCTTAGTTTTCTATAGAAAAGTTGGCGCTAGCCTTAGTTTTCTATAGAAAAGTTGGCGCTAGCCTTAGTTTTCTATAGAAAAGTTGGAGTTAGCCTTAGTTTTCTATAGAAAACTTGGCGTTAGCCTTAGTTTTCTATAGAAAAGTTGGCGTTAGCCTTAGTTTTCTATAGAAAAGTTGGCGTTAGCCTTAGTTTTCTATAGAAAAGTTGGCGTTAGCCTTAGTTTTCTATAGAAAAGTTGGCGTTAGCCTTAGTTTTCTATAGAAAAGTTGGCGTTAGCCTTAGTTTTCTATAGAAAAGTTGGCGTTAGCCTTAGTTTTCTATAGAAAAGTTGGCGTTAGCCTTAGTTTTCTATAGAAAAGTTGGCGTTAGCCTTAGTTTTCTATAGAAAAGTTGGCGTTAGCCTTAGTTTTCTATAGAAAAGTTGGCGTTAGCCTTAGTTTTCTATAGAAAAGTTGGCGTTAGCCTTAGTTTTCTATAGAAAAGTTGGCGTTAGCCTTAGTTTTCTATAGAAAAGTTGGCGTTAGCCTTAGTTTTCTATAGAAAAGTTGGCGTTAGCCTTAGTTTTCTATAGAAAAGTTGGCGTTAGCCTTAGTTTTCTATAGAAAAGTTGTCGTTAGCCTTAGTTTTCTATAGAAAAGTTGGCGTTGGCCTTAGTTTTCTATAGAAAAGTTGGCGTTAGCCTTAGTTTTCTATAGAAAAGTTGGCGTTACCTTAGTTTTCTATAGCAAAGTTGGCGTTAGCCTTAGTTTTCTATAGAAAAGTTGGCGTTAGCCTTAGTTTTCTATAGAAAAGTTGGCGTTAGCCTTAGTTTTCTATAGAAAAGTTGGCGTTACCTTAGTTTTCTATAGAAAAGTTGGCGTTAGCCTTAGTTTTCTATAGAAAAGTTGGCGTTAGCCTTAGTTTTCTATAGAAAAGTTGGCTTTAGCCTTAGTTTTCTATAGAAAAGATGGCGTTACCCTTAGTTTTCTATAGAAAAGTTGGCGTTACCTTAGTTTTCTATAGAAAAGTTGGCGTTAGCCTTAGTTTTCTATAGAAAAGTTGGCGTTAGCCTTAGTTTTCTATAGAAAAGTTGGCGTTAGCCTTAGTTTTCTATAGAAAAGTTGGCGTTAGCCTTAGTTTTCTATAGAAAAGTTGGCGTTAGCGTTAGTTTTCTAAAGAAAAGTTGGCGTTAGCCTTAGTTTTCTATAGAAAAGTTGGCGTTAGCCTTTGTTTTCTATAGAAAAGTTGGCGTTAGCCTTTGTTTTCTATAGAAAAGTTGGCGTTAGCCTTTGTTTTCTATAGAAAAGTTGGCGTTAGCCTTTGTTTTCTATAGAAAAGTTGGCGTTAGCCTTTGTTTTCTATAGAAAAGTTGGCGTTAGCCTTAGTTTTCTATAGGAAAGTTGGCGTTAGCCTTAGTTTCGTTTTTGAAATTTATGGAAACTGATTTAAAATGGTGCCTTCTGCTCTTCCAGCGCTTCACTAACTCCATGAATGACAGCAGCGGTTCGAATATTTACGACAGCTGGCGTTCGACACGCCATGGTGACTATTATTACGATAATCAAAACCAAAATCATTATTCCTCCCAGAAGGGTGATTCACTTCAAAGATCTCTGAAACATCATCCTCACTCCCAATACTCTAATCATTCCCAGCATCAACAGTCCCTCTATGGCGGACATCAGTATCCCGATGCCTTCGCGGATGCTCATCAAATGTACACATACAATAATCAATCGAATGGCGGTCGTTCATCGCGTTATGCACGTGATTATGATCCCGATTTTTAGTTTAAATTTTAAATAAATAAATTAAGTTTTAATACAGATAATGTAAATAAAATATTTAAAATTTTCTCTATTTCCATCTTGAAAAACCTTAACTCCTATTCAACTAATTTTTCAAAAACATCATCTTGTAACAATTTTTAAATTTAGTTTTTAAGTTTAATTTTTACAACTAATGATGCTCTTTTTTTATTTTTATAATATTTATATTTATTACATTTTTTATTTTATTTTTGTAATATTTTCATTTGTGAATTTTTATTTTTCCATTTTAAAATTGTTGGATTTTTTTTGTCTGTATTTAACAAAATTATGTGCCTTGTTGAAATTATTTTGAAAAATTTCCTTACCTTGTTTTTTACTAAAAATCTTAACTGTAATTTAAGCTCTTGAATTTATTATTGAATTTATTTTGCTGTAAAATATCAAAATAAAAAATATCAGTCAAGTTCTTAGTTTTTAATAGTTTGTAAATTATATATACAAATTTTATATTTAATAATATTTTAACAAGAAATTTTATATTTAACTGAAAGTATATTAGTTGTTCATTTAACTTTAAGTAATAAAAAAATAAATAAAACTATAATTTTAGTGAAATAAAATGAAAAAAATAATCTAAAAATTAAAAATTTGAGTTGATTTTCAAATGATATTTTATTAAAGAATAAATATAAAGTGGAAAATCGAATTACTTGGCATCGTTTTCAAATCGATTGATTTCTGATACATTTTTGAGATAATTTTCGGTTATATCCCCCAAAGAGTTAAAATTTATGCTTTAATTCTTTTGACTGATATCTAATCTTTCATTTGTTTTTTCTATTTTTTGAGGCAGTAATGAAAAATCCGCTTGAAAACGATTGATTTCCATCATATACCGGATAAACTTTTATATATTTTATACTAATTTTAAATCGCAAAGCAACTCCTAAGCAATTCTTTATAAGTGAACCTGCCTTATCACTCCTCCATGGGCGAAAGACTGAGCTAAGTTCATGGTTGTTGACTTGATTAAGTTCGATAACATACTAATGTTACTCATGATTTTGTTGAACTGTCCTTAAAACAAATTGTCCGGTGATTATCCATACCAATATTCATGCGGTTTTTGGCTGCGATGTATTTAAATTCTGGTGCGCGTCTTTACTACAATACTTGGAGTTCGTATGTATATCAAAGACACACGTTTAACAGGTTTCCTGCACGCAGTGGAGAGTCTTAGCAAAACCATCTAGTAAAAGTTGCCAGGTCAGATTTTAATGGGTTTATTATTTTCTTATAAACAAATGGTAAAACGGTTCAATTAGATTGCAACATATGCCAAGTCAATTTCCATTAGGTAATAATTATCTCGGCGATCGCTAACTTTTCTGCAGAAAACTAAAGCAACTATAGAAAACTAAAGCTAAACCCAAGAAAACTAAGGCTAAAACCCAAGAAAACTAAGGCTAAAGCCAAGTTTTCTATAGAAAACTAAGGCTAAAGCCAAGTTTTCTGTAGAAAACTAAGGCTAAAGCCAAGTTTTCAATAGAAAACTAAGGCTAAAGCCAAGTTTTCTATAGAAAACTAAGGCTAAAGCCAAGTTTTCTATAGAAAACTAAGGCTAAAGCCAAGTTTTCTATAGAAAACTAAGGCTAAAGCCAAGTTTTCTATAGAAAACTAAGGCTAAAGCCAAGTTTTCTATAGAAAACTAAGGCTAAAGCCAAGTTTTCTATAGAAAACTAAGGCTAAAGCCAAGTTTTCTATAGAAAACTAAGGCTAAAGCCAAGTTTTCTATAGAAAACTAAGGCTAAAGCCAAGTTTTCTATAGAAAACTAAGGGTAAAGCAAAGTTTTTTATAGAAAACTAAGGCTAAAGCCAAGTTTTCTATAGAAAGCTAAGGCTAAAGCCAAGTTTTCTATAGAAAACTAAGGCTAAAGCCAAGTTTTCTATAGAAAACTAAGGCTAAAGCCAAGTTTTCTATAGAAAACTAAGGCTAAAGCCAAGTTTTCTATTGAAAACTAAGGCTAAAGCCAAGTTTTCTATAGAAAACTAAGGGTAAAGCAAAGTTTTTTATAGAAAACTAAGGCTAAAGCCAAGTTTTCTATAGAAAACTAAGGCTAAAGCCAAGTTTTCTATAGAAAACTGAGGCTTAAGCCAAGTTTTCTATAGAAAACTAAGGCTAAAGCCAAGTTTTCTATAGAAAACTAAGGCTAAAGCCAAGTTTTCTATAGAAAACTAAGGCTAAAGCCAAGTTTTCTATAGAAAACTAAGGCTAAAGCCAAGTTTTCTATAGAAAACTAAGGCTAAAGCCAAGTTTTCTATAGAAAACTAAGGCTAAAGCCAAGTTTTCTATATAAAACTAAGGCTAAAGCCAAGTTTTGTATAGAAAACTAAGGCTTAAGTCAAGTTTTCTATAGAAAAGTCTTCTATAGAAAACTAAGGCTAAAGCCAAGTTTCTATTGAAAACTACGGCTAAAGCCAAGTTTTCTATAGAAAACTAAGGCTTAAGCCAAGTTTTCTATAGAAACTACTTCGGTGGAAGTAGTAGTAGATGTGGGCTGTTAAAAGCCCTTGGGCATTAGACCGGCCAAAGAAATATTTTGAGCCACGGTTGAGTTCTTGAAGGATCTCCCTATAGTGGAATTTCTCAAAGGTTTCTTGAAGTCATGAGGTTCATTGTGAGGTTTCCTGGTTTTTGTGCTGCTGGTAGTGGAAATAGTGGTTTAGTTTGAGATTTTTATAGGAAGTTTTTCTGTGGTAGGTTGTACTTACATTTGAGATTTTTATAGGAAGTTTTTCTGTGGTAGGTTGTACTTACATTCGATTTAAATCGATTGCGGGTATCATAGCCTCATAATTATAGTACTAACTACTAATGAACCTCCTTATATTACTATAAAATAAAAATTCTGATACTCTTACCTCAATTAAAATCCTATAAATCACTATTAATTGTTAGACAAATACAATGACTTCTCCTGTAATTTCTTCCTTCTTTTAACTATCTACAAAAAACTTACTTCCAAGTAGCAAAAACTTAATTTTGACAAGAAAAACGACATAACTTAAGTTGTTGCAAAAAAAAACCCAAGACATAAAAAAGACAATTCTATATTACCATTAAACAACTGTTGTAAGGAACTTAAGCAAAAAACAATTAAAAGTAAAATTGTTATTTGCAAAAATTTTGAAAACAATTGACAAATTATGTAAATTTGCGCACTGATGGTGAAAACTAAAATGAAATCTAATAAGACTGAGGAGAAGGCGAAAAAGCCCTCAAGCAAAAAAAACCATAAACTTAAAAACTCAATTTGAAATTACATCTAAAAACCCAAACATACAATAAGATTTTGTTTGTCTACTGTTTGTTTGAGGAGTAACGACAAAAAATATTTACTTAGAGAAGAAGCAAAAACGGAAACCGGAAATAATACAAACCAAGTAGCAGCTTCCTTAAGAATATAACAAGTTTGGTAGAGTGTGTGTGAAGACCAAGAGGGGGAAATAGAAAAAGAGTGTGTGTGTAAGATATACCAGTAGTTTTAAGTTCAGGAATTTTCTCCAAAAGTAGTAAAACGGAGATAAATATTACTTATTTTTTTTATGGATAACTTAGAGCCAGTTCTGATTTCGTCATACATATTCTAGGCAATCGCTTTGATTAAATATCGCCTTAGTTATCTATAAAAAACTAAGACTTTTCTCAAGAAAACTACTGCGATCGACAAACTTTCTAAAGAAAACTAAGGCGATTGCTAAATTTTCTAAAGAAAACTAAGATAATCGTCAACTTTTCTAAAGAAAACTAAGACGATCGCAAACTTTTCTAAAAAAAACTTAGGCAATCGACAACTTTTCTATAGAAAAGTTGGCGATCGCCTAAGTTTTCTATAGAAAAGTTGGCGATCGCCTAAGTTTTCTATAGAAAAGTTGGCGATCGCCTAAGTTTTCTATAGAAAAGTTGGCGATCGCCTAAGTTTTCTATAGAAAAGTTGGCGATCGCCTAAGTTTTCTATAGAAAAGTTGGCGATCGCCTAAGTTTTCTATAGAAAAGTTGGCGATCGCCTAAGTTTTCTATAGAAAAGTTGGCGATCGCCTAAGTTTTCTATAGAAAAGTTGGCGATCGCCTAAGTTTTCTATAGAAAAGTTGGCGATCGCCTAAGTTTTCTATAGAAAAGTTGGCGATCGCCTAAGTTTTCTATAGAAAAGTTGGCGATCGCCTAAGTTTTCTATAGAAAAGTTGGCGATCGCCTAAGTTTTCTATAGAAAAGTTGGCGATCGCCTAAGTTTTCTATAGAAAAGTTGGCGATCGCCTAAGTTTTCTATAGAAAAGTTGGCGATCGCCTAAGTTTTCTATAGAAAAGTTGGCGATCGCCTAAGTTTTCTATAGAAAAGTTGGCGATCGCCTAAGTTTTCTATAGAAAAGTTGGCGATCGCCTAAGTTTTCTATAGAAAAGTTGGCGATCGCCTTAGTTTTCTATAGAAAAGTTGGCGATCGCCTTAGTTTTCTATAGAAAACTTAGAAAAGTTGGCGATCGCCTTAGTTTTCTATAGAAAAGTTTGCGATCGCCAACTTTTCTCAGAAAACTTAGGCGATCGAGAACTTTTTTATAGAAAACCTTAATTTTCTATAGAGCAGTTGGCGATCGCCTTACATTTCTATATATAAGTTAGCGATCGCTTTAGTTGTCTATAGAAAAGTTGACGATCGTCTAAGTTTTCTATAGATAAGTTGGCGGTAGCCTTGGTTTTCTATAATCTTAAACTGCTGGAATTTTAACAAATTCACACATTTGAAGTATTTAGTTTGGCTTAAAATGTGTGAGTATTAGACACTTTAATACTTCTTCTAGTAAATTTCTTTGTCTAAGTGAAAATTGTTGTTTACATTTGTATGTCTTCATGTGGGTGTATGTATGTATAATATGTATGTTTATATGAAATCCTGTCCTTTGTATTCTTGGAACTGGGTATGAGTGTCTGTATATTTATTTGTTCTAAAGATTTATGACCATATAAATATAAAATCGTATATCGTTCTATAAAATGCATAAGACCCCCTAGCTATAGCTCAAACAGTTTCTAGTTAAGAACAGCTTCTTTGACAACTTTATTCAATTTATTGATATGATTTTTCAAACTCCTTTGTATTTAAGTTAGCGTTATCCTTATAACTATGTCTTTGTCCTTTGCTCATTTTTGTTGTTGTTGTCGTTTTTATATGAACGTTAACTTCCTTTTTTTAGATTTTTATAAACTCTTGCCATAGCGAGAGAGACAAAGTTTTGTTTGTTTATTTCATTTTGGTTGTTAAAGAATTTGCATAAAAATTCATGACTGTTTAAATTAGTTTAGCTGAAAAGAAGTTCGTTTATTTTTCATTTTTATTTTCTAGCTGAGATATTAATAAATTTTAAACTTTAAGTTGATAATAAAAATAAAAAAACTAAGCGTCAGGAATATTAAGACAATAATGTAAAATTTCAATTATAAGTTGTTTTGAGATGCGGCTCATAGGAGAGACTGAGGCTTAGAAATTGATCGGAAATTATCATAAATTTAGTTTACGAAGGCAAAATTGTGTAATTT
This sequence comes from Stomorhina lunata, assembly GCA_933228675.1. Taxonomy (NCBI): domain Eukaryota; kingdom Metazoa; phylum Arthropoda; class Insecta; order Diptera; family Rhiniidae; genus Stomorhina; species Stomorhina lunata. The sequence continues at coordinate 93,557,046 of OW121744.1, forward strand.
ATAAAAATAAGAAATTATTTAAAATTCTTCTACAAAAATAAGAAATTTTTTAAAAATTTCCTATAAAAATATTAAATTTTTGAAAAACTTCCTATAACAAAAGGAAATTTGTTGAAAAATTTCCTATAAAAATAGGAAATTTTTGAAAAATTTCCTATAAAAAAAGGAAATTTTTGAAAAATTTCCTAAAAAAATAAGAAAAAATTTCAAAAATTTTCTATAAAAATAGGAAATTTTTGAAAAATTTTGTATAAAAATTGGAAATTTTTTATAAATTTTGTATAAAAATTGAAAATTTTAGAAAAATTTCCTATAAAAATAGGAAATTTTTGAAAAATTTTGTATGAAAATAGAAAATTTTTGAAAAATTTTGTATAAAAATAGGAAATTTTTGAAAAATTTTGTATAAAAATAGGAACTTTTTGAAAAATTTTGTATAAAAATTGGAATTTTTTGAAAAATTTTGTATAAAAATAGGAATTTTGAAAAATTTTGTATAAAAATGGGAAATTTTTAAAAAAAATTTTATAAAAATAGGAAATTTTTGAAAAATTTTGTATAAAAATAATTTTTTAAAAATTTTGTATAAAAATAGGAAATTTTTGAAAAATTTTGTATAAAAATAGGAAATTTTTGAAAAATTTCCTATAAAAATAGAAAATTTTTGAAAAATTTCCTATAAAAATAGGAAATTTTTGAAAAATTTCCTATAAAAATAGGAAATTTTTGAAAATTTTGCTATAAAAATAGTAAATTTTTGAAAAATTTCCTATAAAAATAGGAAATTTTTGAAAAATTTCTTATAAAAATACGAAATTTTTGAAAAATAGGAAAAATTTTATAAAAAATAGGAAATTTTATAAAAATAGGAAAAATTTCCTATAAAAATAGGAAATTTTTGAAAAATTTCCTATAAAAATAGGAAATTTTTGAAAAATTTTCTATAAAAATAGGAAATTTTTGAAAAATTTCCTATAAAAATAGGAAATTTTTGAAAAATTTCCTATAAAAATAGGAAATTTTTGAAAAATTTCCTATAAAAATAGGAAATTTTTGAAAAATTTCCTTTAAAAATAGGAAATTTTTGAAAAATTTCCTATAAAAATCGGAAATTTTTGAAAAATTTCCTATAAAAATAGGAAATTTTTGAAAAATTTCCTATAAAAATAGGAAATTTTTGAAAAATTTCCTATAAAAATAGGAAATTTTTGAAAAATTTCCTATAAAAATAGGAAATTTTTGAAAAATTTCCTATAAAAATAGGAAATTTTTGAAAAATTTCCTATAAAAATAGGAAATTTTTGAAAATTTTCTATAAAAATAGGAAATTTTTGAAAAATTTCCTATAAAAATAGGAAATTTTTGAAAAATTTCCTATAAAAATAGGAAATTTTTGAAAAATTTCCTATAAAAATAGGAAATTTTTGAAAAATTTCCTATAAAAATAGGAAATTTTTGAAAAATTTCCTATAAAAATAGGAAATTTTTGAAAAATTTTCGATAAAAAGAGGAAATTTTTGAAAAATTTCCTATAAAAATAGGAAATTTTTGAAAAATTTCCTATAAAAATAGGAAATTTTTGAAAATTTTCTATAAAAATAGGAAATTTTTGAAAAATTTCCTATAAAAATAGGAAATTTTTGAAAAATTTCCTATAAAAATAGGAAATTTTTGAAAAATTTCCTATAAAAATAGGAAATTTTTGAAAAATTTCCTATAAAAATAGGAAATTTTTGAAAAATTTCCTATAAAAATAGGAAATTTTTGAAAAATTTTCGATAAAAAGAGGAAATTTTTGAAAAATTTTCGATAAAAATAGGAAATTTTTGAAAAATTTCGTATAAAGATAGGAAATTTTTGAAAAATTTCCTATAAAAATAGGAAATTTTTGAAAAATTTCCTATTAAAATGGGAAATTTTTGAAAAATTTCCTATAAAAATAGGAAATTTTTGAAAAATTTCCTATAAAAATAGGAAATTTTTAAAAAATTTCCTATAAAAATAGGAAATTTTTGAAAAATTTCCTATATAAAAATAGGAAATTTTTGAAAAATTTCCTATATAAAAATGGGAAATTTTTGAAAAATTTCCTATATAAAAATAGGAAATTTTTGAAAAATTTCCTATATAAAAATAGGAAATTTTTGAAAAATTTCCTATATAAAAATAGGAAATTTTTGAAAAATTTCCTATATAAAAATAGGAAATTTTTGAAAAATTTCCTATATAAAAATAGGAAATTTTTGAAAAATTTCCTATATAAAAATAGGAAATTTTTGAAAAATTTCCTATATAAAAATAGGAAATTTTTGAAAAATTTCCTATATAAAAATAGGAAATTTTTGAAAAATTTCCTATATAAAAATAGGAAATTTTTGAAAAATTTCCTATATAAAAATAGGAAATTTTTGAAAAATTTCCTATATAAAAATAGGAAATTTTTGAAAAATTTCCTATATAAAAATAGGAAATTTTTGAAAATTTTCCTATATAAAAATAGGAAATTTTTGAAAAATTTCCTATATAAAAATAGGAAATTTTTGAAAAATTTCCTATATAAAAATAGGAAATTTTTGAAAAATTTCCTATATAAAAATAGGAAATTTTTGAAAAATTTCCTATATAAAAATAGGAAATTTTTGAAAAATTTCCTATATAAAAATAGGAAATTTTTGAAAAATTTCCTATATAAAAATAGGAAATTTTTGAAAAATTTCCTATATAAAAATAGGAAATTTTTGAAAAATTTCCTATATAAAAATAGGAAATTTTTGAAAAATTTCGTATAAAAATAGGAAATTTTTGAAAAATTTCGTATAAAAATAGGAAATTTTTGAAAAATTTCCTATAAAAATAGGAAATTTTTGAAAAATTTCCTATAAAAATAGGAAATTTTTGAAAAATTTCCTATAAAAATAGGAAAATTTTGAAAAATTTCCTAGAAAAATAGGAAATTTTTGAAAAATTTCCTATAAAAATAGGAAATTTTTGAAAAATTTCCTATAAAAGTAGGAAATTTTTTAAAAATTTCCTATAGAAATAGGAAATTTTTAAAACATTTCCTATAAAAAAGGAAATTTTTGAAAAATTTCTTATGAAAATAGGAAATTTTTGAAAATCATCCTATTTTGTGGAGACATTCTTGCTTCAATCTAATGTTTTTAATATTAATGTAGTCCTTTTTCCCCCTTATTCACCCAATACTGTCCCTGCACTTAAAGTCATTACCACAAAAATATTGTAAAGAAATTGTGGCATTAACCGCAGCAGAAAAATTGTCTGTAAAAACCATAAGATAACATAAAATGAACAAATTGTAAAATATTAAAAATGTTTAATAGAAAAAATCTTGAAAAATATTAAAATGCCTGAAAGAAAATAACTAGAAAGAAAAAGTTAACGAAAACTTTTTTTACTTAGCACTTTCTTTCTATATAGTAGTTCCTTGCCTCTGGGCCGGAGGGTGTTTGCTGGTGAGTTCTCTATTCTTTGTGCACAATCTTACATTTGAAAAATTATGGAAATTGCTAAAACAAGTGTTGCACATTTGCTTTAAGTTTTTTGCGACTTCTTTTGCACTTTCTTTTCTTTCATTTTCCAACAGAATAAAGTTTATTTTTCATTTAGCTTTTTTTACACATACTCTCTCAAAACTAAGGCAGTGCCATTATGTCCTTTCTGCCAGCGAAATTTACTTTAGTCCTTTTCTTTTTGATTGTTTTTTATGTAAGACATCTTTTTCTTATGTAAGTGTAAGTGTGCTTGTATGCAAGTTTGATGTAAGTAGGATATGTATGTATTTGTTTAAAAGTAAAATCGCCAATAGCATTATTTTACATTTGACCCCACTTACATACTTACACAGTTTGGAAACTTTTTCTTTGTTATCTGGTTGAGTTAAGTTGGTTGGATGGATAGCAGTTGCTGTTGGTTCGTTTCTGGGTCTCTTGGTTATCTGTAGTACTAGTAGTTCCAACGTTTATTTGGTTTGATGATGAAAAGAATGAAAGTTTTGTGTTGAGTGCTTTGTTGAAAAATTCCTTGAGGTAACACCTGTTGTCAATTGTTGGCACAACGGAAATGAAAATTATTTAACCAAATTATTATATTTTTTTTCTTCCACTTGGCCAGGTTTGTTTGTTTGTATAGAAAATATAGCTTTTGGGCAAAAAAAAAAAAAACTTTTGAATAAAATTTGTTTTAATTTGATAATTTGTTCAAAAAGGACAAAATTTACTTAAATAACAGATAACCACAGGCATAAAAATTTAAATTGTTTAATATACAAATTCTTCAAATTAAGTTTCCTACAAATTTTTATAACTACATACAATCTTTTGTGAGCTGTTAAACGATATTTTTGTTTCCAAAAAATAATTTTCATTCAACAATTTCCTTTTAATTAAACAATGAAAAAATGTTATTTTTGTAAATTTTTAGAAATTTACTCCTTTTATTTTAATATTCTCTTAACGTTCTTAAAAATGTGTCTTTAGAATATTCTTAGCACGATTTTGCAATTTTCTTACTATTTTAACACAATTGGTTATAACAAAAGGCATTTTAATTGAATGCTCAATTTTTTCCGCTTTCCAGTAAATTTTGCTATTAGTAGCAGATTTTTTCTTTTAAAATAGGAAATGAAAAACTTCAACTAATGACTAAAATTGTTTTGGGGGTGTATGTAAGTAATTGTTAAATATATGTATAAGACAATCCTGGACAATTCCGAGCCCTGTAGTTATAAGAAAAATATATTTTGTAATTAAAAATTTTCTATCTGTAAAGGAAATTTTTCAAAAATTTTCAATTTTTATAGAAAGTTTTTCAAAAATTTTCTAATTTTCTAAGAAATTTTTCAAAAATTTTATAAATTTTTTTTCAAAAATTTTCTATTTTTATAGGAAATTATTAAAAAATGTTCTATTTTTTAAAAAATTTTCTATTTTATAGGAAATTTTTACAATTTTTTTTTATTTTTATAGGAAATTTTTAAAAAATTTTCTATTCTTATAGGAAATTTTTCGAAAATTTTCTATTTTTATAGGAAATTTTTCAAAAATTTTCTATTTTTATAGGAAATTTTTCAAAAATGTTCTATTTTTATAGGAAATTTTCCAAAAATTTTCTATTGTTATAGAAAATTTTTCCAAAAATTTTCTATTTTTATAAAAAATTTTTCCAAAAATTTTCTATTTTTATAGGAAATTTTTCAAAAATTTTCTATTTATATAGAAAACTTTTCGAAAATTTTCTATTTTTATAGAAAACTTTTCAAAAATTTTCTATTTTTATAGGAAATTTTTTAAAAAATTTTCTACTTTGTAGGAAAATTTTCAAAAAATTTCTATTTATATAGGAAATTTTTTCAAAAATTGTCTATTTTTATAGGAAATTTTTCCAAAAATTTTCTATTTTTATAGGAAATTTTTCCAAAAATTTTCTATTATTATAGAAAACTTTTCAAAAATTTTCTATTTTTGTAGGAAATTTTTCAAAAGTTTTCTATTTCCATTGGAAATTTTTCATATTTTGATAGGAAATTTTTGAAAAATTTTTAATTTAATATGAAATTTTTCAAAAATGTTCTATATTTATAGAAAATTTTTAAAAATTGTTCTATTTTTATAGGAATTTTTTCAGTGAAATTTTTTTTTATAGGAAATTTTTCAAAAATTTTCTATTTTTATAGGAAATTTTTCAAAAATTTTCTATTTATATAGAAAACTTTTCGAAAATTTTCTATTTTTATAGAAAACTTTTCAAAAATTTTCTATTTTTATAGGAAATTTTTTAAAAAATGTTCTATTTTTGTAGGAAAATTTTCAAAAAATTTCTAAAAAAAAAAAAAAAAAAATTCTATTTTTGTAGGAAATTTTTCAAAAGTTTTCTATTTCTATTGGAAATTTTTCAAAAGTTTAATATTTTTATAGGAAATTTTTGAAAAATTTTTAATTTAATATGAAATTTTTCAAAAATGTTATATAGGAAAAATGTTTTATAGGAAATTCTTCAAAAATTTTCTATTTTTATAGGAAATTTTTCAAAAATTTTCTATTTCTATAGGAAATTTTTCAAAAATTTTCTATTTTTATAGGAAAATTTTCAAAAATTATTTTTATAGGAAGGTTTTCCAAAATTTCTTATTTTTGTAAGAACGTTTTCAAAAATTTCTTAATTTTATAGCAACTTTTTTAAAAATTTCTAATTTTTATAGTAACTCTTTCAAAAATTTCTTACTTATATCGAAAATTTTTCAAAAATTTCTTGTTTTTATAGGAAATTTTTCAACATTTTTTTATTTTTGTAGGAAATTTTTCAAAAATTTCGTTTTTTTTTTATAGAAATTCTTTAAAAAATTCTTATTTTTATAGGAAATTCTTCAAAAATTTCTTATTTTGATAGGAAACTTTTTAAAAATGTCTTATTTTTATCGAAAATTTTTCACAAATTTTTTTATTTTTGGAGGAAATTTTTCAAAAATTTCTTATTTATAGAAGAAATTAAAAAAAAATTTATATTTTTATAGAAAATTTTTCAAAAATTTTGTATTTTTATAGGAAATTTTTTAAAAATATTTTATTATTATAGAAAACTTTTCAAAAATTTTCTATTTTTATAGGAAATTTTACAAAAGTTTTCTATTTCTATAGGAAGTTTTTCAAAAGTTTAATATTTTTATAGGAAATTTTTGAAAAATTTTTAATTTAATATGAAATTTTTCAAATTTTTTAATTTAATATGAAATTTTTCAAAAATGTTGTATATTTATAAAAAATTTTTAAAAAATGTTTTTTTTTTATAAGAATTTTTTTTAGAAATTTTCTATTTTTATAAGAAATTTTTCAAAAATTTTCTATTTTTATAGGGAATTTTTCAAAACTTTCGTATTTTAATAGGAAATTTTTCAAAAATTTCGTATTTTAATAGGAAATTTTTCAAAAATTTTCTATTTTTATTGGAAATTTTTCAGAAATTTTCTACTTCTGTAATGTTGATGGTAATTTTTCCGTTTGACAATTTGAAACACATAATCTTAAATTAAATTAAATTTTTAACTTAAATTGCTATAAAAAATTATTTTTACCAATGGGTTTTTCTTAGTTTAACATTAACTTGTGTTTGTGGGTTAGTGTCTTTATTTGTGTGCGTGCACGTTGCAAGTGAATGTGATTTAAACTTTATGGCTGATTGCAGTTCCGTTTCCGTTTACTGGCACCTTATTTTGCTTTACTTGTTATTTCTACATGTATGCGTGTGTTTTTCACTTGTACTAGTAATAATAACTTTTTAACAAGGTATTGTTTGATTTTCTACTAACTGCAATTCTGGTAGAAGGTTGTCTTGAATATTGTTTCGAAATTTAAGTTAGAAGATTTCTGCGAAAAATTTTGTTAAAGAATAAGCATTATTGATATACGAGTATGCTCCCACATGGTAAAAGAAAAATAACAAAATATGTATATTCAAAATTTTGAATTTGAAAGAAAAGGAAAAGAGTAAAAAATACATACAAAAAACATTCCTTTTAGGTTTTTTGTATGTATTTTTTACTGGATTTTTTATTTTTCCATACAAATTTAAATCTAATTATTTACAAGTAGAGATTTTCCTTTTGTTTTTTACTACGAACTTCAGAAAGTGTGATTTATTTGCTAGTAATTACTTATTCATATGATTTTACTTAAATTTAATAATTCAATATTATTTCAGTTACTGTTTTTCACATGTTCCCAATTTGGTTCTTTTCGTTAATATGATTATGGACCTCTTTCCTTTAGGTTTTATTTTTGTTCTGTCCATCCCCACTTGCAATGAATTGATCCCTTAACAACCCTTTCACAAGTAATAATGCAACATCTTGTTTTCTGTTTCCATGTCCCTGGGTGTGCGTATTAATTTGAAGTTGTTTTTTTGTTCTTGGGATTTCGTGTGAAAAACACTATTTGAAGTTTATTTCCACTTAACGCAGGTGTCCGTTTTAATTAAAATGTTTGTGCCACGTTTGCTACCAACATATTCAAAATATGGACACATTATTTTTGTTTTCGTTTCTTTATTCCGTTTCCACTTTGTTGACTATCTATGGAAGGCAACACATCGCAATATCAGCAGAACAATAAGGCATATTACGGTACAGGAAAATGAAAAACCATTCATAGAAATTGCAAGAGAAATATGGCAGAAAGTTGTATCAAGCTGCACCGAATCATATTTCCCCTTCGCCTACAACAAATGCTCGCGACAAAAACAAATTCAATACTTTTCTCCTTCCTTTTTTAAATATTCAGTTCATCTCGCTTATATCTGAAGATATACGATTAAGGACCAGTTCGTAATTGAACTCTAGGTTTAGTATTTATGTATAGGAATTAAAAAATTTCACTTTGGGTGAAATCTCAAAAACTAACTCACCGAGTTTGCTTTGGATTTAAGTAACAACAGCGAACATATATATTCTAGTCGACTTTATTACCAGAAAGCTTTTATGCGAACAATTCAGAAATTTTACATGAAATGCCAAATGTAAATATCTATCGTCCCCCTTTGATGTAGGGTCTAAAACAAATGAGAAAATTACATGAAATGGATGGAAAAAAGGTCGAAAAATAACGCCAAAAATGGCTGTATAAAACAAATTTAATATGAAAAGAAAATCGAGCAGATTGGAAATGAATAAGGGATTAAATGTAAGCCTGAACACATGATGTTGAGCCTTATTTTCTTGGTATTGATCAAACTTAAAGTTTCAGTTAAATTTAATACATTTTGAAAGAAGTGGACCCATCTATGTATGGGTCTTCTGTTCAATCGAGGAAATAAAAAGAATTAAAAGAAGATTCTGACTAAAAAAAAGACAAAAAATATAATATATAAAATATAGACTAAGACATAGACTAAGACATAAAATAAGACATAGACTAAGACATAGACTAAGACATACACAAAGACATAGACTAAGACATAAACTAAGACATAGACTAAGACATAGACTAAGAAATAGGCTAAGACATAGACTAAGACATAGACTAAGATATAAACTAAGAAAGAGACTAAGACATAGACTAAGCCTAAGACATAGACTAAGACTAAGACATAGACTAAGACATAGACTAAGACATAGACTAAGACATAGACTAAGACATTGACTAAGACATAGACTAAGACATAGACTAAGACATAGACTAAGACCAAGACATAGACTAAGACATGGACTAAGACATAGACTAAGACATAGACTAAGATATAGACTAAGACATAGACTAAGACATAGACTAAGACATAGACTAAGACATAGACTAAGACATAGACTAAGACATAGACTAAGACATAGACTAAGACATAGACTAAGACATAGACTAAGACATAGACTAAGACATAGACTAAGACATAGACTAAGACATAGGCTAAGACATAGACTAAGACATAGACTAAGACATAGACTAAGACATAGACTAAGACATAGACTAAGACATAGACTAAGACATAGACTAAGACATAGACTAAGACATAGACTAAGACATAGACTAAGACATAGACTAAGACATAGACTAAGACATAGACTAAGACATAGACTAAGACATAGACTAAGACATAGACTAAGACATAGACTAAGACATAGACTAAGACATAGACTAAGACATAGACTAAGACATAGACTAAGACATAGACTAAGACATAGACTAAGACATAGACTAAGACATAGACTAAGACATAGACTAAGACATAGACTAAGACATAGACTAAGACATAGACTAAGACATAGACTAAGACATAGACTAAGACATAGACTAAGACATAGACTAAGACATAGACTAAGACATAGACTAAGACATAGACTAAGACATAGACTAAGACATAGACTAAGACATAGACTAAGACATAGACTAAGACATAGACTAAGACAAAGACTAAGACAAAGACTAAGACAAAGACTAAGACATAGACTAAGACATAGACTAAGACATAGACTAAGACATAGACGAAGACATAGACGAAGACATAGACGAAGACATAGACTAAGACATAGACTAAGACATAGACTAAGACATAGACTAAGACATAGACTAAGACATAGACTAAGACATAGACTAAGACATAGACTAAGACATAGACTAAGACATAGACTAAGACATAGACTAAGACATAGACTAAGACATAGACTAAGACATAGACTAAGACATAGACTAAGACATAGACTAAGACATAGACTAAGACATAGACTAAGACATGGACTAAGACATAGACTAAGACATAGACTAAGACATAGACTAAGACATAGACTAAGACATAGACTAAGACATAGACTAAGACATAGACTAAGACATAGACTAAGACATAGACTAAGACATAGACTAAGACATAGACTAAGACATAGACTAAGACATAGACTAAGACATAGACTAAGACATAGACTAAGACATAGACTAAGACATAGACTAAGACATAGACTAAGACATAGACTAAGACATAGACTAAGACATAGACTAAGACATAGACTAAGACATAGACTAAGACATAGACTAAGACATAGACTAAGACATAGACTAAGACATAGACTAAGACATAGACTAAGACATGGACTAAGACATAGACTAAGACATAGACTAAGACATAGACTAAGACATAGACTAAGACATAGACTAAGACATAGACTAAGACATAGACTAAGACATAGACTAAGACATAGACTAAGACATAGACTAAGACATAGACTAAGACATAGACTAAGACATAGACTAAGACATAGACTAAGACATAGACTAAGACATAGACTAAGACATAGACTAAGACATAGACTAAGACATAGACTAAGACATAGACTAAGACATAGACTAAGACATAGACTAAGACATAGACTAAGACATAGACTAAGACATAGACTAAGACATAGACTAAGACATAGACTAAGACATAGACTAAGACATAGACTAAGACATAGACTAAGACATAGACTAAGACATAGACTAAGACATAGACTAAGACATAGACTAAGACATAGACTAAGACATAGACTAAGACATAGACTAAGACATAGACTAAGACATAGACTAAGACATAGACTAAGACATAGACTAAGACATAGACTAAGACATAGACTAAGACATAGACTAAGACATAGACTAAGACATAGACTAAGACATAGACTAAGACATAGACTAAGACATAGACTAAGACATAGACTAAGACATAGACTAAGACATAGACTAAGACATAGACTAAGACATAGACTAAGACATAGACTAAGACATAGACTAAGACATAGACTAAGACATAGACTAAGACATAGACTAAGACATAGACTAAGACATAGACTAAGACATAGACTAAGACATAGACTAAGACATAGACTAAGACATAGACTAAGACATAGACTAAGACATAGACTAAGACATAGACTAAGACATAGACTAAGACATAGACTAAGACATAGACTAAGACAGAGACTAAGACATAGACTAAGACATAGACTAAGACATAGACTAAGACATAGACTAAGACATAGACTAAGACATAGACTAAGACAAAGACTAAGACAAAGACCAAGACAAAGACTAAGACATAGACTAAGACATAGACTAAGACATAGACTAAGACATAGACTAAGACATAGACGAAGACATAGACGAAGACATAGACTAAGACATAGACTAAGACATAGACTAAGACATAGACTAAGACATAGACTAAGACATAGACTAAGACATAGACTAAGACATGGACTAAGACATAGACTAAGACATAGACTAAGACATAGACTAAGACATAGACTAAGACATAGACTAAGACATAGACTAAGACATAGACTAAGACATAGACTAAGACATAGACTAAGACATAGACTAAGACATAGACTAAGACATAGACTAAGACATAGACTAAGACATAGACTAAGACATAGACTAAGACATAGACTAAGACATAGACTAAGACATAGACTAAGACATAGACTAAGACATAGACTAAGACATAGACTAAGACATAGACTAAGACATAGACTAAGACATAGACTAAGACATAGACTAAGACATAGACTAAGACATAGACTAAGACATAGACTAAGACATAGACTAAGACATAGACTAAGACATAGACTAAGACATAGACTAAGACATAGACTAAGACATAGACTAAGACATAGACTAAGACATAGACTAAGACATAGACTAAGACATAGACTAAGACATAGACTAAGACATAGACTAAGACATAGACTAAGACATAGACTAAGACATAGACTAAGACATAGACTAAGACATAGACTAAGACATAGACTAAGACATAGACTAAGACATAGACTAAGACATAGACTAAGACATAGACTAAGACATAGACTAAGACATAGACTAAGACATAGACTAAGACATAGACTAAGACATAGACTAAGACATAGACTAAGACATAGACTAAGACATAGACTAAGACATAGACTAAGACATAGACTAAGACATAGACTAAGACAGAGACTAAGACATAGACTAAGACATAGACTAAGACATAGACTAAGACATAGACTAAGACATAGACTAAGACAAAGACTAAGACAAAGACTAAGACAAAGACTAAGACATAGACTAAGACATAGACTAAGACATAGACTAAGACATAGACTAAGACATAGACTAAGACATAGACTAAGACATAGACGAAGACATAGACGAAGACATAGACTAAGACATAGACTAAGACATAGACTAAGACATAGACTAAGACATAGACTAAGACATAGACTAAGACATAGACTAAGACATAGACTAAGACATAGACTAAGACATAGACTTAGACATAGACTTAGACATAGACCAAGACATAGACTAAGACATTGACTATGACATAGACTAAGACTTTGGCTAGGAAATATGCTATGATATAGAGTAACATTAAATTATTAACTAAGAATTTTGATTGACTAGGATTTTGTTGTTGTTTTTTCATATTTTCTCAATTATATGGAAAAATTGCATTTAACATTTTTTTGCGAAAAAAACTCAGCATTTAGAACCATGACATTTAATACGATTCTATTTAAAATTTTACACATAATTGAACGACAGTGACATGAAAAATATGTTAAACATTTGGGGGGATTTGCTGTGGATTGCGACAACAACAGTATCAACAATATCAGCTTCAGTGGCAACAATATTGCCAACATCAGCAACAACAGATTATGGGAATGAGAGATTTTTCCGCAGAATTTTGCTATCGTTCATCAAAAATGCATTTTTTGACATAGAGTCGACATGGGAGGTTGGAAGGATTAAAAACAAAAGTGAAAGTATACTATTTGGAAAAATAAAAAAAACAATGTCACGTGCAAAAAAAAAAATGTTCAAACTCGTGTCACAGGATTTATATTTACATTATTCATTTGTGTATGTAGTTGTGTACGAGTATAACAGATTTAAATAAATTTATAGATAAACAAATATCTAAATTTTTTATAACATCATAGAAATAGTAACATGTATTTTTAAGCATTTTATTTTCGGAAACAATTTTTTATTATTTCCTTTTTTATAAATTTTTTATTAGCAAACAAAACGAGAAATTGTTTACATTTCAACTTGTTTAACAATAATACATACTCTACAAAATATTCTAAATAAATATTTAAAAGTGCCACACTTTTACAGAAATTATACACATACATACTTTTTTTAACATCTAAATTCATTATTGAATAGCAACAATTTGTTATTGTTTTATTAAATTATTCAGCGAACCCATAAACATTGAACTAAATCAATTAAAAGTTTTCACTAAACAATTTAAAATAGGAAAAGTTTAGCATTTTTTCTCGTTTATTTTTGCAACTACATAGTTTCAATTTTGCTGCAATTGATCAATTACTCAACTAAAATGAGGTTAGTGAAGTGTATCAAAGTAATGCAAATAAAATAATGAATTCAATATTCAAGAATTTTAACGGAAAATAAATAATAATGGAAAATGGATACATACGAAATTTGATTTACACATATACAATGACTAATGAATAGAAAAAAACCTTGCATAAGTTAGGGCTTAGACATAGCCTAAAGCAAGAGTGCCCAAAAGTTCCTTATGGAAGAGCAAACACCAATACATTTAAAAAAACAAGTAAGAAAGCGCTATAGTCGGTCAAGCCGACCATACGATACCCTTCACCACAAAGGTCAAAGGTGTTATTTTTCCTGTATAAAGACAAATATTTGCTAAATTTTGCCATCATACAAACATTTTCTCAAAACGTATATATTCAACCTGTTTCCGTCATTTGGACTTATATGAGAGCTAGTGTCAAATGTGGACCGATTATCTCGAAATTTGGCAAATTACAGTTGTTACAAAAATTATGTATGCAAAAAATAAACTCAAAATTTTTATTATCTTTAGATTTACGAGCGTTTTAGTGATTTTTTGTCTCATTTAGTGCGTTTTTGAAGAAGAGTTTGTATGGGAGCTATGGTCAAATGTGGACCGATTTCAACGAAATTTGGTACAGTGATTTAAGTTTACATAAGCAGTATCTGTTTTAAATTTCATTAAAAAATATTGATACTTGTGGCCAATATAGCAATTCCGGGAAGTGGGACCTATGGGAGGTACCATAAATAATGGACCGATTTTGACCAATTTCAATAGCCATGGTTCCATTATCAAAAAAATTATCTGTGTTAAATTTCATCAAATTATCTTTAGAATTGCGACCTGTAGTTTGATTACAAGGTTTACATGGGGGTCCAGCCAGCCAGCCAGACGGACGGGCGGACGGACATCGCTAAATCGACTCAGAAAGTGATTCTAAGTCTATTGGTATACTAAAAGGTGGGTCTAAGACAAATATTTCTATGCGTTACAAACATCAGCACAAACTTATAATACCCTTTTCACCTATGGTGGTGAAGGGTATAAAAAACGGGCTTCGAAGGCCTAAAGCATAAATTATGTTATATACTAAGACATATAAAAGATATTAACTAAGACATGGAATAACCCACCATTTTTTATAAAATTTGTTATTTTGAAAAAGGATGATCTATCGATTTTATCATATCTTTGGAACGGGTAGGTTGATGTTGTTAAAAGTCACAGAATAGAATTGTGAATAAAATTATCTTTAAGTTGCTTGAAATGTTTTTTTTATAGGTTTAATTTGAACTTTAAATTAAAAAATCATTTTTTTAGAAAAAAAATTAAATTTTTGATTTTTTTTTTCAAATTCATAAACAATTGAAATTTGCAAAAAGCCTACCAATTTTATTACATGATCTTAAAATTCTTGATAATAAAGCCTTATTTCCAGAAAATTCTTAGATAAATGGAGATTTTGTTAACAATAAAATGTAAAATGTGAAAATACCCAATTTTGTATAAAAGTCATTTTTATTATTCGGTTTTTATGGGAGCTAGGGCCATTTATGGACCGATTTTCTCGAAACTTACAGTTTATACAAAAATTGTTTGTTACACACAAAAAAACATTAAATTGTCATTATCTTTAGATTTAGGATCATTTTTGTGAACTTCTTTCTAGTGGCTTTTATCAGAAAGTCTTGTATGGGAGCTATGGTCAAATATACAATGGCATCTAGTTTAGTCATTCATTAATTAAATAGCCTAAATACAATCTCTTAAGGTCAAAGGTCGAGTATATTTCAGAAATTCATGCTCTTCGATGTTGTGTGCATATTTTGGTAGGCCAAGCAATGAAAGATTTTCCTACACCTGGGCCCAAATTACCGCTTTCGATATCGATCGAAATCTAAGATATTTTCAAAACATTTGTATAGCATACTTTAAGGATAATCAAAATTAGTTAAAAGATGCTCAGTTTACTTTATTTTTTTTGTAGTTTTTTGCCAAAAGATGACCAATAGTAAAAGTCTTTTAATTGAAATATATGTTTTTAAAAACGAAAATGGATACCAAATTTCAATAAACTTTTTGCATCGAAGTAACTTTGAACATCCCTAAACTATACTTCACAATATTTGCTTAAAAGTCTGAGTTTTCGATCGATATCGAATGCCGTAATTTGGCCCCTGGTCTTTCCATCAAAGCTTCGGTCTTTCTCTTCTATCATTAGGGTGGCCGTTTTTATTTCCATTTTACTTTTTCGTAGTAATTGTTTTTTCCAGAAGTGGATTTCCACAATATTTTTATACAAATTTTTTTGGTACCAAAATATTTTTATAGAAGATTTTTTTGGTACCAAAATATTTTAATAGAAATTTTTTGGTACCAAAATATTTTGAAAAATTTTTGGTACAAAAATATTTTTATAGAAAATTTTTTGAAAACAAAATATTTTTATAGAAATTTTTTTTTGTACAAAAATATTTTATAAAAATATTTATATTGGTACTAAAATATGTTTATAGAAAATTTTTTGGTACCAAAATATTTTAATAGAAAATTTTTGAGAAAAATATTTTTTTGATACCAAAATATTTTTTATAAAAATTTGTTGGTACCAAAATATTTTTTATAAAAATTTTTGGCACCAAAATAATTTTTTAGAAAATTTGTTGGTACCGAAATATTTTTATAGAAAATTTTTGGTACCGAAATATTTTGCTAAAAAATTATTTGGTGTCAAAATTTTTTTGGTACCAAATAATTTTCATAGAATATTTTTTGTTGCCAAAATTTTCTATATTGAAACATTTTTGGTACCAAAATATGTTTATAGAAAACTTTTTAGTACATATCAACATATTTATAGTAAAATTTTTTGGGTAATATAATATTTTTATAGAAAAATTTTCGGTACCAAAATATTTTTATAGAATATTTTTTGGTATCAAAATATTTTTATAGAAAATATTTTGGTATCAAAATATTTTTATAGAAAATGTTTTGGTATCAAAATATTTTTATAGAAAATATTTTGGCACTAAAATATTTTTATAGAAAATATTTTGGCACCAAAATATTTTTATAGAAAATATTTTGGTACCAAAATATTTTTATAGAAAATACTTTTGGTACCAAAATATTTTTATAGAAAATACTTTTGGTACCAAAATATTTTTATAGAAAATATTTTTATAGAAAATATTTTGGTACCAAAATATTTTTATAGAAAATATTTTGGTACCAAAATATTTTGGTACCAAAATATTTTGGTACCAAAATATTTTTATGGAAAATATTTGGTACCAAAATATTTTTATAGAAAATATTTTGGTACCAAAATATTTTTATAGAAAATATTTTGGTATCAAAATATTTTTATAGAAAATATTTTGGCACCAAAATATTTTTATAGAAAATATTTTGGTACCAAAATATTTTTATAAAAAAATATTTGTCACTAAAATATTTTTATTGAAAAAATTTTCATACCAAAATATTTTTATAGAAATTTTTTTTGATACCAAAATAATTTAATAGAAAATTTTTTGACACCAAAATATTTATTTTAGAAAATTTTTTGGTGCCAATATATTTTTATAGAAAATCTTTTGATACCAAAATATTTTTGAAGAAAATTTTTTTGTACCAAAATATTTTTATAGAAAATTTTTTTATACCAAAATATTTCTATAGAAATCTTTTGATAGAAATTCTTTTGGTATGAAAATATTTTTATAGAAAATTTTTTGGTACCAAAATATTTTTATAAAAAAATTTTCATACCAAAAAATTTTTATAGAAAATTTTTTGGTATGAACTTTTTTGGAACCAAAAAATTGTTATAGAAAATTTTTTGGAACCAAAAAATTTTTATAGAAAATTTGTTGATACCAAAAAATTTTTATAGAAAATTTTTATAGAAAATTTTTGGTACTAAAGTGTTTTGAGAGAAAATTTTTTGGTACCAAAATATTTAAATAGAAAACATTTTGGAACCAAGATATTTTTATAGAAAAATCTTTTGGTACCAAAATATTTGTACAGACAATTTTTTGATACCAAAATATGTTCATGAACAATTTTGTGTTACCGACATATTTTTTTATGGAAAATTTATGGTACCAAAAGATTTTTATAGAAATTTTTTTGTACCAAGATGTTTTTATAGAATATTTCTTGGTACCAAAATATTTTTATAGTAAAATTTTTGGTACCAAAATATTTTTATAGAAAATATTTTGGTACCAAAATATTTTTATAAAAAATTTTTTGTACCAAAAAATTTTTATAGAAAATGTTTTGGCACTAAAATATTTTTATAGAAAATATTTTGGAACCAAAAAATTTTTATAGAAAATTTTTTGGTACCAAAATATTTTGATAGAATATTTTTTGGTACCAAAATATTTTTATAGAAAATTTTTTTGGTACCAAAATATTTTAATACAAAATTGTTTGGTACTTAAAAATTTGTATAGAGAATTTTTTGGTACCAAAATATTTTTTTAGAAAAATTTTTGGTACCAAGATATAATAGTGTTATTTTTCATAAGCGAAAAATACAACTTTCATCTCTTCTCAAAGCTTTTTCTCCGCCATTAAGTTTTTAATGAACCCCTTTGGAAACCCCTTTTAATTATGAGTCCCTCCTCTAATTAAGAAACAGTTTAAATTCCATAAAAACAAACTCTTTTACTAACATTACACACATATTTTAAATTCATATCAAGCAAATAATTGAAATGCTATTAATTTGCAAATACAACCGCCTTTGAGGGAAAAACTTTCTCGAACTGAAAATAAACAATTTGCAAAAAAGTACTTGCTTTGTTCTCCATCTTTTGTACCAATTCTTACCCCTCAGTCATTTCGTTTGAGGGTATTTTATTGTTGCAATTTTACAAACAAATTTTGTTACGAGTTTGTTTTTTTTCCTTTCCTGCCATATGATTTATGAAGCAATAAGTTCATCGAATTTTCGTTTGTTTTAAGGGGGTAAGGAAGTATAACAATATTTCTGTCGGTTTGACTTTAGCAAAATTGCGTGTATTAAAGTAAAATAATGCAAATGACATTAGATTTTGCAGCTAAATACATTTAATGCGGGCTAAACTTCATTTTGGATCCGTGTTTGCGAAATTTGTGTTTACACAAAAGTAAATGTACAATATTATGACGAGTATATGTATAGAATGGATATAAGGATTTTACATTACACTTTTAACGTGTGCGTAACATCATAGTCATTCAAAGTATGAGTAAATAGTAGGGATGTGAGAGTGACGTGATTTGATGAAATTTTATTGTGAAATTTTATAGTATAGTTTTAGGAAAACGTATATTTCAGTTAATGTACCAGTGAGTTTAATGAAGCTCATTAGTGATACGAAAAACACTCACTTCCATATATCTAATATAATCACTATAGTCCATGTATTTGCACAGGAATACACACTTAAACAAACAACCTGAAAAGTAAATATGTATGAGTGTTTTAATGAACATAAATAGTGCCCCAGCAGATTTTTTAATAACTGTTTCCAATACTAGTGAAAAGACTGGCTTTTTAAAAATAGATGACTTTAGTCGCTTTTGATATAGTAAAGAGACATCTCGAGGTTGTCTTGAAGTAACCCAATGCATAAGCTTAGTTTTATCACAAACATTGCAGAAATGATGTAGGAACTTTTAAAAGACGGGGCTGCTTATCTTTTAGGGTTGCACCGTAAGTACATCAGGGACTCATGAGCAAATGAAAGGCCTTAAGAATTTGATGAAGTTGGATTTAATCCGATCTCGAACATGGTTGCCACACTATTATTTCTGTAAACATTGTTTATAATAAATGTAAATAAATTGGGAATATTTTTTGAAACAGAAATAAATTCTAAAAAAATTTTAATTTTTGATAAGAAAAAAGTTTCGTTATCAAAATTTTTCTATATTTTGATAAAAAAATTTCTACAAAAAAAATTTTAATAAAAAACTTTTCTATAGAAAAATATTTGATAAAACATTTTCTATAGGCAATTTTTTGATAAAAATATTTCTATAGAAAAATTTTTGATAAAAAAATTAGTTATTACACTTTTTAAATCCACTGTACGGTTTTCATAATAAATTGAAATTTGAAAACGTGGAAAAAATCTCTTGATGTTAATGGCGCTGCTTTTACCCTAAGCATATAAATAAAAAAGCATTACTCGGGGTTGGAGTTAGTGAAACAATTTTAATATTAACTAAGATAGAAACTAAAACTATCAAACTAAAACATAGACTAAGACATACCTAAAACATGAAGTAAGACATAGACTAAGACACAGACTAAGACATAGACTGACCATAGACTAACACATAGACAAAGACACTGACTAAGACATATTTACAAAAATTTCCTATCAAAATAAGAAATTTAAGAAAAATTTAATATAAAAAAGAAATTTGAAAAATTTCCTATAAAAATCAGAAAATTGTTTAAAAAATTGCTATAAAATAGGAAATTTTAGAAAAAATTCCTATAAAAATAAGAAATTTTAGACAAATTTTCTATAAAAATAAAAAATGTTTGAAAAATTTCCTATAAAAATAAGAAAATTTTGAAAAATGTCCTACAAAAATAAGAAATTTTTGAAAAATTTCCTACCAAAATAAGAAATCTTTGAAAAATTTCCTATAAAAATACGAATTTTTTGAAAAATCTCCTATAAAAAAATACGAATTTTTTGAAAAATTTCATACAAAAATAAATAATTTTTGAAAAATTTCCTATCAACATAAGGAATTTTTGAATAATTTCCTATAAAAATAAGAAATTTTTGAAAAGTTTCCTATAAAAATAAGAAATTTTTGAAAAATTTCCTATAACAATAGGAAATTTTTGAAAAATTTCTTATAAAAATAAGAAATTTTTGAAAAGTTTCCTATAAAAATAAGAAATTAAAAAAAAAATCCTATAAAAATAAGAGATTTATTGAATATAAGCCATTTTAAAAATTTGCTATAAAAATAAGAAATTTTTAAAAAATTCCTATAAAAATAGGAAATTTTTGAAAAATGTACTAAAAAACAAAGATTTTTTTTTTAAATTTCCTATAAAAATAAGAAATTTTTGAAAAACTTCCTATAAAAATAAGATTTTTTTTTTTTTAAATTTCTATAAAAATAAGAAATTTTTTAAAAATATCCGATAAAAATGGGAAATGTTTGAAAAATTTCCTATAAAAATAGGAAATTTTTGAAAAAATTCTTATAAAAATAGGAAATTTTTGAAAAGTTTCCTAAAAAAATATGAGATTTTTGAAAAATTTGCTGTAAAAATAAGAAATATTTGAAAAATTTTCTATTAAAAAGAAATTATTGAAAAATTTCTTATGAAAATAAGAAATTTTTTAAAAATTTCGTATAAAATCTTATGAAAAATTTCCTATAAAAATAAAAAATTTCCTATGAAAATAAAACAGTTTTGAACAATTTTCTATAAAAATAAGAAATTTTTGTAAAATTTCCTATAAAGATAAGAAATTATTGAAAAATTTTCTATAGAAATAAGAAAATTTCGAAAAATTTCCTAAAAAAATAAGACATTTTTGAAAAATTTCTTATAAAAATAAGAAAATTTTGAAGAATTTCTTATAAAAATAATAAATTTTTGAAAAGTTCTCTATAAAAATAAGAAATTTTTAAAAATTTCCTATAAAAATAGAAATTTTTGAAAAAATTCCTATAAAAATAAGAAATTTTTGAAAAAGTTCCTATAAAATAAAGTAATTTTTGAAAAAATTTTTAAAAATTTCCTATAAAAATAATAAATTTTTGAAAAGTTTCCTATGAAAATAAGCAATTTTTGAAAAATTTCCTATAAAAATATGAATTTTTTGAAAAATTTCCTATAAAAATAAGAAATTTTTTAAAAATATCCGATAAAAATAGAAAATGTTTGAAAAATTTCCTATAAAAATAAGAAATTTTTGAAAAAAATCCTATAAAAATAGGAAAATTTTGAAAAGTTTCCTAAAAAAATATGAGATTTTTGAAAAATTTGCTATAAAAATAATAAATTTTTGAAAAGTTTTCTATGAAAATAAGAAATTTTTAAAAATTTCCTAAAAAAATTGAAGTTTTTGAAAAAATTCCTATAAAAATAAGAATTTTTTTGAAAAAGTTCCTATAAAATAAAGTAATTTTTGAAAAATTTTTTAAAAATTTCCTATAAAGATAATAATTTTTTGAAAAGTTTCCTCTGAAAATAAGAAATTTTTGAAAAATTTCCTAATTTTTTAAAAATTTCCTATAAAAATAAGAAAATTTTGAAAATTTTCCTATAAAAATAAGATATATTTGAAAAAATTTCTATAAAAATTAGAAATTTTTTAAAAATTTCCTATAAAATTAAGAAATTTTTGAAAATTTTCGTATAGAAGTAAGAAATTTTTGAAAAATTTCCTACAAAAATAAGAACTTTTTGAAAAATTTCTTATAAAAATGTGAAATTTTTGAAAAATTTTCAATCAAAATAAGAAATTTTTGAAAATTTTCTATAAAAATAAGAAATTTTTGAAAAATTTCCAGCAAAAATATGAAATTTTTGAAAAATTTCTTATCAAATTAAGAAATTTTTGAAAAATTTCCTATAAAAATAAGAAATTTTGGAAAATATTCCTATAAAAAATAAGAAATTTTGAAAAATTTCCTATAAAAATAACAAATTATTGAAAAATTTCCTATAAAAATAAAAAATTTTTAAAGAATTTCCTATGCAAATAAGATTTTTTTTTTTTTTTTAATTTCCTATGCGAATAAGAAATTTTTTAAAAATTTCCTATAAAAAATAAGAAATTTTTGAAAATTTTTCTATAAAAATAAGAAATTTTAGAAAAATTTCATAAAAAATAAGAAATTTTTGAAAAATTTCCTATAAAAATAAGACATTTTTGACATCTTAGTGTATGTCGTATGTATAGACGAAGACATAGACGAAGACATAGACGAAAACATAGACGAAGACATAGACTAATGCATAGACTAGGACATAGACTAACACATAGACTAACGCATAGACTAACACATAGATTAAGACATAGACTAAGACATAGACAAAAACATAGGCTAAGGCATACATATACTAAAATTTATATACATATCGTGAGATTCAAAAATAGATGTATGTATATGACGTAAACGAGAACGAAGCTTAAACCACTTTATCAAAATCCCATTCCTGATATATGATATCCTTACGCAAGTATATAAATTCGTATGAATGTATGAACTTACACATATAGACAAACAATATGTTTGTGTTAATCTAAACTCTCGTTTAATGATGAATATAAGATGAAAAGTGCCATAAGCAAATAACAATTATATGGAATATTTAAAGATGTGAACAAATGTTTCTCTAGTTTTACGTTTAGCATATTTTTTTTAATATCCTGTTTAACGCACACATGAGATTTAGATCACAATATGTGATGGATATATGCCTTAGAACAAAAAAATAAATCCTCAACGAATAATAGCTTATACTTGTATGGCATGTACTTAAATCTATTTGTTTCTAACATACATACCATTTGCTGTAATTATAGGGAGATCCTTTCAAAATCGGAGTGAATTTGTAAAAAGAATGACTTTTTCTGCAATAAGTAATTGTGCAGTATTAGCTTAACACAAAACTAATTTTCATTTATAATTTTGTTTAGTTTAACACATGAGTGAAGTAATGCAACTTAATTTGTTTGCAACTGCGAAAGCAGTTTTACTCCCTTTGTTCCACTTCAAGGAAAAAATACGAAAGCAAATAAAGAAGGAAAAATGTTGGCAAGGTTACTTTTAATTAGTTATAAGAAAATGTTAATATTAAAAGAAGATAGAATTAAATTATATGTGGAAGAGAAACAGTTAAAAACAAGATTTTGTTGATAAATAGATTCTTTTTAGCAAAATAAATGTAGAGGTTGCAAAGCAATTTATACGTAGAAATTAAATTATTTTTTTATTTAAGATAAAAAATTTTTCTATAGAAAAAATTTCGTTCAAAAAAATGTTTCTATAGAAAAATTTTCGTTCAAAAAAATTATTCTATAGAAAAATTTTCGTTCAAAAAATTTTTTCTATAGAAAAATTTTCGTTCAAAAAAATTTTTCTATAGAAAAATTTTCGTTCAAAAAATTTTTCTATAGAAAATTTTCGTTCAAAAAAATTTTCATTCAAAAAAATTTTTCTATAGAAAAATTTTCGTTCAAAAAAATTTTTCTATAGAAAAATTTTCGTTCAAAAAAATTTTTCTGTAGAAAAATTTTCGTTCAAAAAAATTTTTCTGTAGAAAAATTTTCGTTCAAAAAATTTTTCTATATAAAAATTTTCGTTCAAAAAAAATTTTCTATAGAAAAATTTTCGTTCAAAAAATTTTTTCTATAGAAAAATTTTCGTTCAAAAAAATTTTTCTATAGAAAAATTTTCGTTCAAAAAAATTTTTCTATAGAAAAATTTTCGTTCAAAAAAATTTTTCTATAGAAAAATTTTCGTTCAAAAAAATTTTTCTATAGAAAAATTTTCGTTCAAAAAAATTTTTCTATAGAAAAATTTTCGTTCAAAAAAATTTTTCTATAGAAAAATTTTCGTTCAAAAAAATTTTTCTATAGAAAAATTTTCGTTCAAAAAAATTTTTCTATAGAAAAATTTTCGTTCAAAAAAATTTTTCTATAGAAAAATTTTCATTCAAAAAAATTTTTCTATATAAAAATTTTCGTTCAAAAAAAATTTTCTATAGAAAAATTTTCGTTCAAAAAATTTTTTCTATAGAAAAATTTTCGTTCAAAAAAATTTTTCTATAGAAAAATTTTCGTTCAAAAAAATTTTTCTATAGAAAAATTTTCGTTCAAAAAAATTTTTCTATAGAAAAATTTTCGTTCAAAAAAATTTTTCTATAGAAAAATTTTCGTTCAAAAAAATTTTTCTATAGAAAAATTTTCGTTCAAAAAAATTTTTCTATAGAAAAATTTTCGTTCAAAAAAATTTTTCTATAGAAAAATTTTCGTTCAAAAAAATTTTTCTATAGAAAAATTTTCGTTCAAAAAAATTTTTCTATAGAAAAATTTTCATTCAAAAAAATTTTTCTATAGAAAAATTTTCGTTCAAAAAAATTTTTCTATAGAAAAATTTTCGTTCAAAAAAATTTTTGTATAGAAAAATTTTCGTTCAAAAAAATTTTTCTATAGAAAAATTTTCGTTCAAAAAAATTTTTCTATAGAAAAATTTTCGTTCAAAAAAATTTAACAAATATTTTTCTACAGAAAAATTTTCGTTCAAAAAATTTTTCTATAGAAAAATTTTCGTTCAAAAAAATTTTTCTATAGAAAAATTTTAGTTCAAAAAAAATTTTCTATAGAAAAATTTTCGTTCAATAAAATTTTTCTATAGAAAAATTTTCGTTCGTTCGTTTTTCTATAGAAAAATTTTCGTTCAAAAAAATTTTTCTATAGAAAAATTTTCGTTCAAAAAAATTTTTCTATAGAAAAATTTTCGTTCAAAAAAATTTTTCTATAGAAAAATTTTCGTTCAAAAAAATTTTTCTATAGAAAAATTTTCGTTCAAAAAAATTTTTCTATAGAAAAATTTTCGTTCAAAAAAAATTTTCTATAGAAAAATTTTCGTTGAAAAAAATTTTTCTAAAGAAAAGTTTTCGTTAAATCTCAACAAAATATTTTTATTCTCACTTTCACTAGTTTCGTTAATGATCGGATATTTACGAAAATTACAAAAAGTATTCGGCTTCTGGAAGTATGTTTATAACGCCCGGTTATTACATACATCGTAGTATATGTGTGAAGTATCCCTATGTCAGTAGTTTTTCATTTGTTGAGATTTTTATTGCTAATGCTAAAATTAACAATTACTTTAGAAAAAAATCCCAAATCCTTTTACTAATTTTTAATTAAATCGCTTTAACTCTAAATGCAAATATTAATAGGTATAAATAACAAATGTCCACATGCATCATTTAATAAAATTAACATTTATTTTCTAAAACCAACAAAAATGAATTAAAAAAAAAGAATTGTTTCATTTAAATTTATTTCGAGAATAAATTACTAACATCGGATGGATACAATTGTAGAATAAATTAATGCATTTAAAATATTACCCAGTTTTAGTTTATAACCACATGCCGAATGTTATAAATTACAATCAAATAAATTAAATACAATTACAAATTTCGAAAAGTTAAAAATTATATGCAATAAATATTTCAGTAATAAAATAAATAAATTCGATTAGATATAAATATTTAAAGGTTTGTAAATTACAATGTATTTTAATTAAATTTATTTGCTAAATATTTTGGGTGTTGAAACATGAAAACTATTTCTAGAAGATGTAAAATCTCATTTAAAGGATGAAACTAAGAAATTTTTATTTTTTTGTTAGTTTAAATATTGAAATATTTTTTTTGTTTTCTTTAGAATTAGGTTCTTGTTGAAATATTTGTTTAAATTTATTTAATTTAAGATTTTTATTATTTTTTTGAAAAAATTTTGTTAAAACTTTTATATCTGTGGCAATGAATAATAATGGCTTAAGTCGAAATTCTTTGAAAATTTAGTGGCCATAGCTGTCATTGTTTCTAATTTAATAGCTTTTAACTGGCCTTTGCTAAATTTTTTTTTGGTTTCCGGGAGAGTTTTTTATATGAAAGCTATAGTAAAATATCGACCGATTCCTATAAAATTTGATATACTGACCAATAGTTGCATAAAACTTGCCTATTCTAAATTTAGTCGTCATAGCTATTACAATTGTATTCAATTTATCGGCATTAATGTGTTTCCCGGGGCGGGGCTATATGGGAGCTCTAACTAAATGTGAGCTCTAACTAAATATGAGCCGATTTTCCTCATTTTCAATACACAACTATTTCAAAATATCGAAAATACTTCTGTAAAATTTTGTCCCTCTAGCTCTTTTAGTTAAGACGCTATGGCGCTTTTACCTGACGGACAGACGGACATAAACCCCCTTTTCTTTTAGTATTTTTGTGTTTCCGTAAGTTTTTTTTATATGTGCGCTATGGTCAAATGGTGACCGATTGTGACAAAATTTTCCACACTGGTTGGCATTGACATAAGACTCCCTTGTGCTAAATTTAGTGGCCAAGGCTACTACAGTTTACAATTTATTGGCATTTAAGTGTATTTTAGGTGGAATTTAGGCTGTTTCCGTACGTTTTTTGTATGGAAGCTATGGTTAAATCTGAACCGATTTCGATGAAATTTTATATGCTGCCTAGCGCTTATATAAAACTTCTACATACCAAATTTTATCATCATAGCTGTTATGATTTGTCATTTATTAGCAAATAAGCAATTAGCCTAGACGAGGAGGGAGCTATGGTCAAATGTGAACCGATTTTGCCAGATTGCAATATCAAAATTTTCAAGAAATGAAGAATATTTATGCTAAATTTCAGAGACCTATATCCTTTCGTTAAGGTTTTATGGTGCCGACAACAGACAGACAGACAGACAGACAAACAGACAGACAGACAGACAGACAGACAGACAGACAGACAGACAGACAGACAGACAGACAGACAGACAGACAGACAGACAGACAGACAGACAGACAGACAGACAGACAGACAGGCAGGCAGGCAGACAGACAGACAGACAGATAGACAGACAGACAGAAAGACATCGCTCAATCGTCTTAGAATTTCATATTTAAATTTTGGTTTTTGAGCCAATACTAAGGAAATTACAAACGGAATGACAATCTCAATATACCCCCAATCTTTTTGATGGTGGGTATAAAAATTAGGCCCATGTGAATATATAAAGAAGCATTTACGAAGGTAGTTTATAAAGTCCACTCTTGTCACCTTAAAGTTTTCTATGAAAACTCTTTCATAGAAAACTACTAATACCCATTTTTAGCTGTAATCTTTCTATTTTCAACTTTTTTTGTAGAAATTTATCTCGTTATTATTAAATTTTACATGGAAAATACTTTTTTCGGTCTAAAAGTATTTTATATATACTTGACTATTGCTATTATCTCCATTTCCAAAAGATCGATTTGTAATTTCCTAAAAATAAGAGACAAATTGCTAAAGGGCATTTAAAAATTGCATTGTAATATCTACTCTAATCTTGGAATTGTGTATATAATATATTCTTATTTGCTTCACAATATTTTCAAAATTTTATTTTATATTTTCTCTAGAATAAACAAAACAAAATGATAACGATGACCTTTAGATAATATGGAAAAATATAAGTATTTGACTTAAGTCAATTTGAATACATTGCAAACTAGTTTAACCCATTAAAACCTGGTTACTAATACATGTTACCAAAGCCTTTAACGATCTAAAAGCAGGTAATTTTAAGAAATTCCATTAAAAATACATTTTTAGAGTTTACAGAATTGTTATTGGTCCCTTCATGGGTTAAAATTCCAAACGATTTAATGCTAGTATTCTTTATTTATACAAACATTTATGGACTTCCTTATACATTCATAGGAATTCTATATATTCATGGTATTCACTTGGTTAAATGCCAGTACTTATACATAAATACATATAAAAGATTTCTTCAATACAAATAAAACACAAAAAAGTCATCAAAAAATCATAGCACAATTTAATAGGAGACCGATAATGCTAAACCAGAAATCTCATTTATAAAAAGAGTTGTCGGCTATACAGTGAAGAACATTTGTATAGAAAAATCTTCTCAAAGACAACTTTTCCATAGAAAACTCTTCTCAACGACAACTTTTCTATATAACTATTCTATAGAAAACTCTACCCACAGACCACTTTTCTATAGAAAACTCGACCAACCGACTACTTTCCTATATAGAAAACTCTACTCACCGGCAACTTTTCTATGTAGAAAACTCTAACGATCGACAACTTTTCTATATAGAAAAATCTACCTACCGACAAATTTTTTTATAGAAAACTCGACCCACCTACAACTTTTCTATAGAAAACTCGACCCACAGTTTTCTGTAGAAAAGTTGAGTTTTATATAGAAAAATCAACTTTTCTATAGAAAAATCAACTTTACTATAGAAAAATCAACTTTTCTATAGAAAAATCAACTTTACTATAGAAAAATCAACTTTACTAAAGAAAAATCAACTTTTCTATAGAAAAATCAACTTTTATATAGAAAAATCAACTTTTATATAGAAAAATCAACTTTTCTATAGAAAAATCAACTTTTCTATAGAAAAATCAACTTTTCTATAGAAAAATCAACTTTTCTATAGAAAAATCAACTTTTCTATAGAAAAATCAACTTTTCCATAGAAAAATCAACTTTTCTATAGAAAAATCAATTTTTCTATAGAAAAATCAACTTTTCTATAGAAAAATCAACTTTTCTATAGAAAAATCAACTTTTCTATAGAAAAATCAACTTTTCTATAGAAAAATCAACTTTTCTATAGAAAAATCAACTTTTCTATAGAAAAATCAACTTTTCTATAGAAAAATCAACTTTTCTATAGAAAAATCAACTTTTCTATAGAAAAATCAACTTTTCTATAGAAAAATCAACTTTTTTATAGAAAAATCAACTTTTCTATAGAAAAATCAACTTTTCTATAGAAAAATCAACTTTTCTATAGAAAAATCAACTTTTCTATAGAAAAATCAACTTTTCTATAGAAAAATCAACTTTTCTATAGAAAAATCAACTTTTCTATAGAAAAATCAACTTTTCTATAGAAAAATCAACTTTTCTATAGAAAAATCAACTTTTCTATAGAAAAATCAACTTTTCGATAGAAAAATCATCTTTTCTATAGAAAAATCAATTTTTCTATAGAAAAATCAATTTTTCTATAGAAAAATCAATTTTTCTATAGAAAAATCAACTTTTCGATAGAAAAATCATCTTTTCTATAGAAAAATCAACTTTTCTATAGAAAAATCAACTTTTCTATAGAAAAATCAACTTTTCTATAGAAAAATCAACTTTTCTATAGAAAAATCAACTTTTCTATAGAAAAATCAACTTTTCTATAGAAAAATCAACTTTTCTATAGAAAAATCAACTTTTCTATAGAAAAATCAACTTTTCTATAGAAAAGCCAACTTTTCTATAGAAAAATCAACTTTTCTTTAGAAAAATCAACTTTTCTATAGAAAAATCAACTTTTCTATAGAAAAATCAACTTTTCTATAGAAAAATCAACTTTTCTATAGAAAAATCAACTTTTCTATAGAAAAATCAACTTTTCTATAGAAAAAAATCAACTTTTCTATAGAAAAATCAACTTTTCTATAGAAAAATCAACTTTTCTATAGAAAAATCAACTTTTCTATAGAAAAATCAACTTTTCTATAGAAAACTTAACTTTTCTAAAGAAAACTCAACTTTTCTAAAGAAAACTCAACTTTTCTATATAAAAGTTTTCTTACTATCAACTCTTCTAAGAATAGCTTATGCCACTGATAATTTTTTTTAACATATCTCTTTACCAACAACTTTTTGGAATACCCTCATACTTATATTTTAAGACTCGTAAACTAATATGTGTATATATGCAATTTAATACATGAGAATATTTAAAATTTGTATATAAATCAAACACTTTAAATGTATAGAAACTTTTTATTTGCATTAGATAAAACTCTTACAACTTCCGTATCCTGTGATATAGATTACAATAAAATCATACAAGTATTAAAGAAAAAACAAGTAAGAAAGCGCTATAGTCGGTCAAGCCGACCATACGATACCCTTCACCACTAAGGTCAAAGGTGTTATTTTTCCTGTATAAAGACAAATATTTGCTAAATTTTGCCATCATACAAACATTTTCTCAAAACGTATATATTCAACCTGTTTCCGTCATTTGGACTTATATGAGAGCTAGGGTCAAATGTGGACCGATTATCTCGAAATTTGGCAAATTGATTACAGTTGTTACAAAAATTATGTTTGCGAAAAATAAACTCAAAATTTTTATTATCTTTAGATTTACGAGCATTTTAGTGATTTTTTGTCTCATTTAGTGCGTTTTTGAAGAAGAGTTTGTATGGGAGCTATGGTCAAATGTGGACCGATTTCAACGAAATTTGGTACAGTGATTTAAGTTTACATAAGCAGTATCTGTTTTAAATTTCATTAAAAAATATTGATACTTGTGGCCAATATAGCAATTCCGGGAAGTGGGACCTATGGGAGGTACCATAAATAATGGACCGATTTTGACCAATTTCAATAGCCATGGTTCCATTTTCAAAAAAATTATCTGTGCCAAATTTCATCAAATTATCTTTAGAATTGCGACCTGTAGTTTGATTACAAGGTTTACATGGGGGTCCAGCAAGCCAGACGGACGGACGGACGGACATCGCTAAATCGACTCAGAAAGTGATTCTAAGTCTATTGGTATACTAAAAGGTGGGTCTAAGACAAATATTTCTATGCGTTACAAACATCAGCACAAACTTATAATACCCTTTCCACCTATGGTGGTGAAGGGTATAAAAATTAAATAACTATGTATATTTTAATCCTTCATTTTTAAATAATATTTATCAGTATATAGGTACAAATAAAACTGATTTTATTGCATTTCAGAAATCAAAAGTCCACTATTTTCAATACTTTGGTATTTTATATTAAAGACTTAAGTTATTAGTTACATCTTTACTGAAATTATCAAATTAAATTTTACAATTTAGTTAAATTTTATAAATTGCATTTTTGTCTCTTAATGGAATTTTCTTAATATAATAAACATTAATAATATTATAGTTTAATTTCCTTAGTAAACAATTTATGACACTTGAATATGTAAATATTGTTAAAAACAAATGCAATTAATGTTTAAGAAATTACAGAAAATTTTTAGGAAATTCTCTGGATATTTGAGAACAATACAAATATATATAATACAAATTATTATCTTAAGTAAAATTTAATTACACATTAATTTCTATAAATATTTGAAAATAATTTGCAATTAAAAACTGAATTAAACCAAAGTAATCATAAAAATTGAAAATCGAATTATTACTTAATATTTTACATAATGTAAATATTACACACACGTATATCACCACAAATGAATATAACATACATACTTACAATTCTTTGGAATTGACAATAATTGTTGATTTTCTAAAACAAAGTTAACGGTGGGAAAAGTTTTCTATAGAGAAGTTGACGGTGTGAAGAGTTTTCTATAGAAAAGTTGACGGTGCGAAGAGTTTTCTATAGAAAAGTTGACGGTGCGAAGAGTTTTCTATAGAAAAGTTGACTGTGCGAAGAGTTTTCTATAGAAAAGTTGACGGTGCGAAGAGTTTTCTATAGAAAAGTTGACGGTGCGAAGAGTTTTCTATAGAAAAGTTGACGATGCGAAGAGTTTTCTATAGAAAAGTTGACGGTGCGAATAGTTTTCTATAGAAAAGTTGACGGGTTGAAGAGTTTTCTATAGAAAAGTTGACTGGTTGAAGAGTTTTCTATAGAAAAGTTGACAGTGGGAAGAGTTTTCTATAGAAAAGTTGACGGTGAGAAGAGTTTTCTATAGAAAAGTTGACGGTGAGAAGAGTTTTCTATAGAAAAGTTGACGGTGAGAAGAGTTTTCTATAGAAAAGTTGACGGTGAGAAGAGTTTTCTATAGAAAAGTTGACGGTGAGAAGAGTTTTCTATAGAAAAGTTGACGGTGAGAAGAGTTTTCTATAGAAAAGTTGACGGTGAGAAGAGTTTTCTATAGAAAAGTTGACGGTGAGAAGAGTTTTCTATAGAAAAGTTGACGGTGAGAAGAGTTTTCTATAGAAAAGTTGACGGTGAGAAGAGTTTTCTATAGAAAAGTTGACGGTGAGAAGAGTTTTCTATAGAAAATTTGACGGTGAGAAGAGTTTTCTATAGAAAAGTTGACGGTGAGAAGAGTTTTCTATAGAAAAGTTGACGGTGAGCAGAGTTTTCTATAGAAAAGTTGACGGTAAGAAGAGTTTTCAATAGAAAAGTTGACGGTAAGAAGAGTTTTCTATAGAAAAGTTGACGGTGGGAAGAGTTTTCTATAGAAAAGTTGACGGTGGGAAGAGTTTTCTATAGAAAAGTTGACGGTGGGAAGAGTTTTCTATAGAAAAGTTGACGGTGGGAAGAGTTTTCTATAGAAAAGTTGACGGTGGGAAGAGTTTTCTATAGAAAAGTTGACGGTGGGAAGAGTTTTCTATAGAAAAGTTGACGGTGGGAAGAGTTTTCTATAGAAAAGTTGACGGTGGGAAGAGTTTTCTATAGAAAAGTTGACGGTGGAAAGAGTTTTCTATAGAAAAGTTGACGGTGGGAAGAGTTTTCTATAGAAAAGTTGACGGTGGGAAGAGTTTTCTATAGAAAAGTTGACGGTGGGAAGAGTTTTCTATAGTAAAGTTGACGGTGGGAAGAGTTTTCTATAGAAAAGTTGACTGTGGGAAGAGTTTTCTATAGAAAAGTTGACGGTAGGAAGAGTTTTCTATAGAAAAGTTGACGGTGGGAAGAGTTTTCTATAGAAAAGCTGACGGTGGGAAGAGTTTTCTATAGAAAAGTTGACAGTGGGAAGAGTTTTCTATAGAAAAGTTGATGGTGGGAAGAGTTTTCTATAGAAAAGTTGACGGTGGGAAGAGTTTTCTATAGAAAAGTTGACGGTGGGAAGAGTTTTCTATAGAAAAGTTGTAGGTGTGATGACTTTTCTATAGAAAAGTTGTCGGTGTGATGACTTTTCTATAGAAAAGTTGTCGGTATGATGACTTTTTAATAGAAAATTTGTCGGTGTGATAACTTTTTTATAGAAAAGTTGTCGGTGTGATGACTTTTTTATAGAAAAGTTGT
This sequence comes from Stomorhina lunata, assembly GCA_933228675.1. Classification (NCBI taxonomy): domain Eukaryota; kingdom Metazoa; phylum Arthropoda; class Insecta; order Diptera; family Rhiniidae; genus Stomorhina; species Stomorhina lunata. The sequence goes on from OW121744.1 coordinate 93,590,729, forward strand.
CGGTGTGATGACTTTTGTATAGAAAAGTGGTCGGGGTGATGACTTTTTTTATAGAAAAGTTGTCGTTGTGATGACTTTTTTTTTATAGAAAAGTTGTCGTTGTGATGACTTTTCTATAGAAAAGTTTCCGGTGTGATGACTTTTCTATAGAAAAGTTGTCGGTGGTATGATTTTTTTTATAGAAAAGCTGTCGGTGTGATGATTTTTTATAGAAAAGTTGTCGGTGTGACGACTTTTCTATAGAAGAGTTGTCGGTGTGATGACTTTTCTATAGAAAAGTTGACGGTGGGATGATTTTTCCATAGAAAAGTTGTCGGTGTGATGACTTTTCTATAGAAAAGTTGTCGGTGTGATGACTTTTCTATAGAAAAGTTGTCGGTGTGATGACTTTTCTATAGAAAAGTTGTCGGTATGATGACTTTTCTATAGAAAAGTTGTCGGTGTGATGACTTTTCTATAGAAAAGTTGTCGGTGTGATGACTTTTCTATAGAAAAGTTGTCGGTGTGATGACTTCTCTATAGAAAAGTTGTCGGTGTGATGACTTTTCTATAGAAAAGTTGTCGGTGTAATGACTTTTCAATAGAAAAGTTGTCGGTGTGATGACTTTTCTATAGAAAAGTTGTCTGTGTGATGATTTTTCTATAGAAAAGTTGTCGGTGTGATGACTTTTTTATCGAAAAGTTGTCGTTGTGATGGCTTTTCTAGAGAAAAGTTGTCGTTATGATGACTTTTCTATAGAAAAGTTGTCGTTGTGATGACTTTTCTGTAGTAAAGTTGTTGGTGTGATGACTTTCGGGATTACTTCGTTATTTTTAAGTTTTCTTTATTTTGTTGTACAAAATTTTCCATGAAATTTTTTTTTTCCTTTTGGAAATAAGTCTTTGTGAGTACCTAACTTAAACCAACCGACTAAAATTTTAAAAAGCTTTTTAAAACCTCAACATGTTTTTTATTTTTTTTTTGTTCTTTTTCTTGCATGCAATTTTGTTTTTATCATATCTGCTCTAAAGAAATTTGTTAAAATAAAAATTGTCAAAATATGTTCTTAGAAAAAAAAATTGTTTTGTCAATTTGATAACATTTTCTGAAAATTTTTGTTAAACTTAATATTTTCTCTTTTTATTTTTATAAAAAATCTAGTTGCTCTTCTAGTTAATGGCATTATAATGGATTTTAAATTTGTATATCAAAGTTTAATATGCAAAACTGGAAATTTTTAATATTTTGTTATATTTAGGGTTCTAATGATTTTGTTTTTAAATCTTTCTCAAACTCCTTTTCCTGAATCCGTAGGATTTAGAGTTTAATATTAATGGATAGATTAAACAATGTTAAAACGTCCAAGCAATATACAATAGTTTTTGAATAAAGTTCACAAACTTTAGCATTTACACCCAATTTTATTAAAAATATTTATATTATTTCAAACAAATTAAAACAAAACTAGAATTTGAAAGTTTTTAAAATCTGTGCTCCATTAAAAAAAGTAAAATTGTCAAATTTTTCATAACAAAAACAATAGTTGCGAAATTCAATACTAAATACAGGAACAAGGTAACTAATGCTCAAATAACATTTCGATTTTAGAGCAATAAATTTATTTTGACTTGCATGTGTTGTTAGACCACAAATACATCCGGTTCATTCATTTCCGCCGGATTAACAAAACGACAAAAAAAAAAACATTTTTTTTGTTCGAAAATTTTACTTAATAATACAGTTAACGATATTTCCTTTTAGCCTACAATAGGAGTAGGTTTTAAAAAGGCTTTAATATTCTACCAGAACTGTATAAACATTAAAAAAAAACAAAAACCTATATAAAAAAATTACTAATTTAATTTGAACTTATCCCAATAATATTTCTAAATTGTTTATCTTTTAATTAACAAGAGCCCTCCTAATGTCCACATGCATTGAATACACATATTTCTGCATATTTATTCATATACTCGTACATATTGAAATCCCTTTGCCCGCATATAAATGCAAATTTGTTTGTGTTAGTAAAATATTTACCAAAAGTATTTACAGGTGTTTTTTGCCTTTCAACTCTGAGTTTTACTTATATTTATTCATTCATATGAACTTGTATGTATATATTAATGTGGGTTTGTATGGGAGTTTTTCCCCTATTTTTTGTATAAAAGGACAACATATAATTGCACGTTTTTTTTGAGTTGGTTTCTGTATAGTTTTACTTTTAATGGTGTTGTTGTAATTGAATCACGTTTTGTATTAAATAAACTTTTCAAATTATCACAACAAAAAAAGACAGAAAGCTAAGTGTTACATAAAATAATATTGCAGATATTGGAAAAGGTCACAGTGTCGTTCCGCAGTCAAGAGTATAGCATATAGTAAACTTATCACACTGAAAAATTTTCTATAGAAAATTTATCACACTGACAAGTTTTCTATAGAAAACCTATCACACTGACAAGTTTCTATAGAAAACTTATTACACTGAAAAGCTTACTATCGAAAACTTATCACATTCACAAGTTTTCTATAGAAAACTTATCACACTAATAAGTTTTCTATAGATAACTTATCACACTGATAAATTTTCTATAGGAAACGTATCACACTGACAAATTTTCTATAAAAAACTTATCACACTGACTAGTTTTCTATAGAAAATATATCCTACTAACAAGTTTTCTAAAGAAAACTTATCACACTGACAAGTTTTCTAAAGAAAACTTATCACACTGACAAGTTTTCTATAGAAAACTTATCACACTGACAAGTTTTCTATAGAAAATTTATCACACTGACAAGTTTTCTATAGAAAACCTATCACACTGACAAGTTTCTATAGAAAACTTATTACACTGAAAAGTTTACTATCGAAAACTTATCACATTCACAAGTTTTCTATAGAAAACTTATCACACTAATAAGTTTTCTATAGATAACTTATCACACTGATAAATTTTCTATAGGAAACGTATCACACTGACAAATTTTCTATAAAAAACTTATCACACTGACAAGTTTTCTATAGAAAACTTATCACACTGACAAGTTTTCTATAGAAAACTTATCACACTGACAAGTTTTCTATAGATAACTTATCACACTGACAAGTTTTCTATAGAAAACTTATCACACTGACAAGTTTTCTATAGAAAACTTTTAACACTGACTAATTATCTATAGAAAACTTATAACACTGACAAGTTTTCTATAGAAAACTTATCCTAATGATAAGAAAACTTACTAGACTGATAAGTTTTCTATAGAAAACTTATCACACTGACAATTTTTCTAAAGAAAACTTATTCCACCGACAACTTTTCTATAGAAAACTTATCCCACTGACAACTTTTCTATAGAAAACTTATCCCACCGACAACTTTTCTATAGAAAACTTATCCCACCGACAACTTTTCTATAGAAAACTTATCCCACCGACAACTTTTCTATAGAAAACTTATCCCACCGACAACTTTTCTATAGAAAACTTATCCCACCGACAACTTTTTTATAGACAACTTTTTTATAGAAAACTTTTCCCACCGACAACTTTTCTATAGAAAACTTATCCCACCGACAACTTTTCTGTAGAAAACTTATCCCACCGACAATTTTTCTATAGAAAACTTATCCCACCGACAACTTTTCTATAGAAAACTTATCCCGCCGACAACTTTTCTATAGGAAACTTATCCCACCGACAACTTTTCTATATAAAACTTATCCCACCAACAACTTTTCTATATAAAACTTATCCCACCGACAACTTTTCTATAGAAAACTTATCCCACCGACAACTTTTCTATATAAAACTTATCCCACCGACAACTTTTCTATAGAAAACTTATCCCACCGATAACTTTTCAATAGAAAACTTATCCCACCGGCAACTTTTCTATAGAAAACTTATCCCACCGACAACTTTTCTATAGAGAATTTATTTTACAGACAACTTTTCTATAGAAAACTTATCCCACCGACAACTTTTCTATAGAAAACTTGTCCCACAAAAATAAATCTTATACCTCCGACAGCTTTACGTAAGAATACTTTTCTCTTTTGGGAATCACTTTTGTCTCTGATCGCTTTATAACAATTGGCCCATCATTCTATGAAGTCATGACACTGTGCGGCTGCATATAATATACAAAAGTATATTTTCAAATTTGTGTATGAAAAAATTGTTATACGAGGTCAGTAAAAGGACATTACGTTTAAGTTTAAAAGCTTTAAAAGTTTTAGAGGTTAAATATAAACGTTTTTTAAAAGGTTTCTTTGTCTCTCCATCCAATTGGTTTTCAGACAATTTTCTGACAATTTTTGATTATTATTTCACTTTATGCACTTGCACCTTTAAAATACTAATATTAATTTAACCATACATTTAGTTACTATTTACATATAATTTTTAGCATATTTTTTGAATAAATAATAATATTTTTATATACCCCATAGATTTATGTACATAAAACATTAAATTTTGCAAATAACAGCTGGAAGCTAAAAATGTTTATTTACCTTTAATAAATTTTATTCTTACCAGTATTTTATGGTTTAGTAAATTTTGCAAATATTTACATAAAAGTATTAAGCTGAAAGCATATTTAAAATGTTTTTATTATTAATTACTTTAATTAAACCAAAATCCATTAAAATGAAGTTATAACCAATGAAAGTCATTAACAATTTGTGATTTTATTTTCTCTTTAAGTCTTAAATGCTATTAAGATATCATATCCTTGTGGTATTCATAAAAATTGTATTTCTTTATATCTTGGTTCTTTTTCATTTAATTGTATTTAAAATAACATTTGCCAGGATATTTATACTCTTTTGTTGTAAGTTTTTATTTACAGTCACTTTTACACCAAAAAATGCAAAAAAAATAACGAAAACATAACAACAACAAAAACGAAAAGGAATTACCCCAAAATGCATTTTGCCATGTTAAAAGGAAACGGAAACAAAAAGACATTTGCATACTTTGTACACATTTATTGTAACTTTTTTATAAGACATAGTTTTTGTTCTTTGTTTAATACCCTACGATACAACAGTATCTTAATCCAAGTTTATGTCATAATCTATGTCTTAGTCGATGACTTAGTCTATGTGTTTCTATAGAAAACTTGTCCCAATGACAAGTTTTCTGTAGAAATCTTAACCAAATGACAAATTTTCTAAAGAAAACTCTTCCCAGTGACAAATTTCCTAAAGAAACCTTCTCACAATAACAAATTTTTTTTTAGAAAACTTGTCCCAATGACAACTTATCTATAGAAAATTTGTCCCAATGACAACTTTTCTATGGAAAACTTGTCCCAATGACAACTTTTTTATGGAAAACTTGTCCCAATGACAACTTTTCTATAGAAAACTTGTCCCAATGACAAGTTTTCTATAGAAAACTTGTCCCAACGACAAGTTTTCTATAGAAAACTTGTCCCAACGACAAGTTTTCTATAGAAAACTTGTCCCAATGACAAGTTTTCTATAGAAAACTTGTCCCAATGACAAGTTTTCTATAGAAAACTTGTCCCAATGACAAGTTTTCTATAGAAAACTTGTCCCAATGACAAGTTTTCTATAGAAAACTTGTCCCAATGACAAGTTTTCTATAGAAAACTTGTCCCAATGACAAGTTTTCTATAGAAAACTTGTCCCAATGACAAGTTTTCTATAGAAAACTTGTCCCAATGACAATTTTTCTGTAGAAAACTTGTCCCAATGACAAGTTTTATATAGAAAACTTGTCCCAATGACAATTTTTCTATAGAAAACTTGTCCCAATGACAATTTTTCTATAGAAAACTTGTCCCAATGACAATTTTTCTATAGAAAACTTGTCCCACTGACAATTTTTCTATAGAAAACTAGTCCCACTGACAATTTTTCTATAGAAAACTTGTCCCACTGACAATTTTTCTATAGAAAACTTTTCCCACTGACAATTTTTCTATAGAAAACTTTTCCCACTGACAATTTTTCTATAGAAAACTTTTCCCACTGACAATTTTTCTATAGAAAACTTGTCCCACTGGCAATTTTTCTATAGAAAACTTGTCCCACTGACAATTTTTATATAGAAAACTTGTCCCACTGACAATTTTTCTATAGAAAACTTGTCCCACTGACAATTTTTCTATAGAAAACTTGTCCCACTGACAATTTTTCTATAGAAAACTTGTCCCACTGACAATTTTTCTATAGAAAACTTGTCCCACTGACAATTTTTCTATAGAAAACTTGTCCCACTGACAATTTTTCTATAGAAAACTTGTCCCACTGACAATTTTTCTATAGAAAACTTGTCCCACTGACAATTTTTCTATAGAAAACTTGTCCCACTGACAATTTTTCTATAGAAAATTTGTCCCACTGACAATTTTTCTATAGAAAACTTGTCCCACTGACAATTTTTCTATAGAAAACTTGTCCCACTGACAATTTTGCTATAGAAAACTTGTCCCACTGACAATTTTTCTATAGAAAACTTGTCCCACTGACAATTTTTCTATAGAACACTTGTCTCACTGACAATTTTTCTATAGAAAACTTGTCCCACTGACAATTTTTCTATAGAAAACTTGTCCCACTGACAATTTTTCTATAGAAAACTTGTCCCACTGACAATTTTTCTATAGAAAACTTGTCCCACTTACAATTTTTCTATAGAAAACTTGTCCAACTGACAATTTTTCTATAGAAAACTTGTCCCACTGACAATTTTTCTATAGAAAACTTGTCCCACTGACAATTTTTCTATAGAAAACTTGTCCCACTTACAATTTTTCTATAGAAAACTTGTCCCACTGACAATTTTCCTATAAAAAACTTGTCCCACTGACAATTTTCCTATAGAAAACTTGTCCCACTGACAATTTTCCTATAGAAAACTTGTCCCACTGACAATTTTCCTATAGAAAACTTGTCCCACTGACAATTTTCCTATAGAAAACTTATCCCACTGACAATTTTCCTATAGAAAACTTGTCCCACTGACAATTTTCCTATAGAAAACTTGTCCCACTGACAATTTTCCTATAGAAAACTTGTCCCACTGACAATTTTCCTATAGAAAACTTGTCCCACTGACAATTTTCCTATAGAAAACTTGTCCCACTGACAATTTTTCTATAGAAAACTTGTCCCACTGACAATTTTTCTATAGAAAACTTGTCCCGCTGACAATTTTCCTATAGAAAACTTGTCCCACTGACAATTTTCCTATAGAAAACTTGTCCCACTGACAATTTTCCTATAGAAAACTTGTCCCACTGACAATTTTCCTATAGAAAACTTGTCCCACTGACAATTTTCCTATAGAAAACTTGTCCCACTGACAATTTTCCTATAGAAAACTTGTCCCACTGACAATTTTCCTATAGAAAACTTGTCCCACTGACAATTTTCCTATAGAAAACTTGTCCCACTGACAATTTTCCTATAGAAAACTTGTCCCACTGACAATTTTCCTATAGAAAACTTGTCCCACTGACAATTTTCCTATAGAAAACTTGTCCCACTGACAATTTTCCTATAGAAAACTTGTCCCACTGACAATTTTCCTATAGAAAACTTGTCCCACTGACAATTTTCCTATAGAAAACTTGTCCCACTGACAATTTTCCTATAGAAAACTTGTCCCACTGACAATTTTCCTATAGAAAACTTGTCCCACTGACAATTTTCCTATAGAAAACTTGTCCCACTGACAATTTTTCTATAGAAAACTTGTCCCACTGATAACTTTTCTATAGAAAACTAATACTACAGCTGTACCTATAACTATTGCTCATAAAATAGGTTCGACTATATCTTTTGCATTTCGCTACTTTTTAAGGCTTTTAGTTTTCTCCTTATGTCACGTTTTTCTTAAAAGTTTACTTAAATACACATTTTAACGACTCTTTACAGAAAAAGTATTGAAAAACTCAACTATTGTCTTCAACAAAATTTTATTTAATATAAACTTATATTATGACCAGCTTTTCATTTCTTTAATTTGTTTTTTCCCTTTTTTTTTGTGAAACACCACAAATATTTCAAAAAACAACATTAAGGACACCAACAGATATTTTTTTGTCATGTAAAACTTAATAAAAATTTACCACAATTTTATCATTTCGAAGGAAAAGCAAAAAAAAAAAAAACGAAATCAAAACGGAAAAGGCGAAAAGGGAAATGTTCACTAAATAACAAAACAGAGACAAGAAACATGCAAGTGGTCAAAATATTTGATATTAACATTTAATGGTAATTTTCTTTTCAAATGCAGGAAAAAAAAAATATAGAAATTTAATTTTAATATAAATATTATTAATTTTATGGCAAAAATATTTATGGCTTGTGTCGTTTCCTTGACTCAACATCAGCTTTTCAATGTTCTCTGGTTTGCTATAAAAAAAAATCACTATTGTCTTCCTTTTGTTGGCAAATAGTTTAAGCAGCCACTTCCGGTATTTGTTGCGAAACGGCAACGCAGCCGTTGCTTGCTAACAGTTAAAAGCCAACAGAAGCCATACACGTTCGTACTCGTTTAATGTATGATAATGTTGGTTAAACCGGAAATTACAAACACTTTAAAAGCCATAAATCCCTTGTAAATGTGTGATAAACTATATTAAAGTGAAAAGCGGTTATAGTAGTAATAGATTAAGGTAAATTTAATAGAAACTTGTTTTTAAAGAAATGAAGACATTGAATATAAGCACGGGTCGGCGCAAAGAGAATAGAACAAAAAAATAGTCGTCAGAGTTGCCGTTTTTTATACTTTTAACTAAAATCGGTATTTTTTTCAATGTATAGTTCTAACGTTTTAAATAGAAAAAGTCTTCTACTCCATTTTTTTTTTTATTTTTATCAAAAAATGTTTCTATAGAAAATTTTTGTATCAAAAATGTTTCTATACAAAATTTCTTTATCAAAAATTTTTCTATACAAAAGTTTGTTCTCGAAAATTTTTCTATAGAAACTTTTTTTAACAAAAATTTTTCTATAGAAATTTGTTTTTTAAAAATGTTAATATAATTTTTTTTTATCAAAAATTTTTCTATAGAAAATTTTTTATCAACAATTTTTCTATAAAAAATTTTCTTATCAAAAATTTTTCTATAAAAAATTGTCTTATCAAAAATTTTTCTATAGACAATTTTTTTATAAAAAATTTGTCTATAGAAAATTTTTTTATCAAAAATTTTTCTATAGAAAATTTTTTCATCAAATATTTTTTTATAGAAAATTTTTTTATCAAATATTTTTCTATAGAAATTTTTTTTATCACAAAATTTTCTATAGAAATTTTTTTTATCCAATATTTTTCTATAGAAAATTATTTTATCAAAAAATTTTCTATAGAAAATTTTTTTATCAAATATTTTTCTGTAGAAAATTTTTTTATCAAATATTTTTCTGTAGAAAATTTTTTTATCAAAAAATTTTCTATAGAAAATTTTTTTATTAAATATTATTCTATAGAAAATTTTTTTATTAACAATTTCTATAGACAATTTTTTTATCAAAAATTTTCTATCGAAAATTTTTTTACCAAAAATTTTTCTATAGAATATTTTTTTTATCAAAAATGTTTGTAAAGAAATTTATTTTATCAAAAATGTTTTTATAGAAAAATTTTTGATAAAAAATTTTTAAATAGACAGTTTTTTATCAAAAATTTTTCTATCGAAAATTATTTTATCAAAAATATTAATTTTCTATAGAAATTTTTTTTATCAAAATTTTTTCTATAGAAAAGTTTTTATCAATATTTTTCTATAGAAATTTTTTTTATCAAAAATTTTTCTATAGGCAATTTTTTTATCAAAAATTTTTCTATAGAATTTTTTTTCATCAAAACATTTTCTATAGAAATTTTTTTTATTAAAAGTGTTTCTATAGAAAATTTTGTTATCAAAAATTTTTCTATAGAAATTTTTTTTTATCAAAAATGTTTCTAAGCAAAATTTTTTTATCAAAAATGTTTCTAAAAATTTTTTATCAAAAATATTAATTTTCTATAGAAATTTTTTTTATCAAAAATTTTTCTATAGAAAATTTTCTTATCAAAAATTTTTGTTTAGAAAATTTTTTATCAAAAATTTTTCTACTGACAGATTTTTTTATCAAAAATTTTTCAATAGAAATTTTTTTATTAAAAATTTTTCTATAGAAATTTTTTTTACCAAAAATTTTTCAATAGAAATTTTTTGATTTAAAATGTTTCTATTAAAAATTTTTTTTCAAAAATTTTTCTCTAGAAAATTTTTTTTATCCAAAATGTTTCTATGGAAAATTTTTTTTATAAAAAATGTTTTATAAAATTTTGTTTTAAAATGTTTTTATAGAAAATTTTTTGATAAAAAATTTTTCCATAAAAAATTTTTGTATATTTTTTTATAGAATATTTTTTATCAAAAATTTTTCTATAGACAATTTTTTTATTAAAAATTTTTCTTTAGAAAATTTTTTTATCTAAAATATTTCTATTAAAAAATTTTTGATCAAAAAATTTTTTATAGAAAAAACTTTGTCAAAAATTTTTCTATACAAAATTTTGCTCTCAAGAATTTTTCTATAGAAAAGTTTTTTATCAAAAATTTTTCTATAGAAAATTTTGTTTATCAAAAATTTTTCAATAGAAAATTTTTTATCAAAAATTTTTTATAGAAAACTTTTTGATCAAAAATTTTTCTACAGAAAATTTTTTGAGCAAAAATTTTTCTATAGAAAATTTTTTGATCAAAAATTTTTCTATAGAAAATTTTTTGATCAAAAATTTGTCTATAGAAAATTTTTTGATCAAAAAATTTTCTATAAAAAATTTTTTGATCAAAAAATTTTCTATAGAAAAAAAATTGTCAAAAATTTTTATATTCAAAATTTTGCTCTCAAAAATTTTTCTATAGAAAAGTTTTTTATCAAAAATTTTTCTATAGAAAATTTTGTTTTTCAAAAATTTTTCAATAGAATATTTTTTATCAAAAATTTTTTTATAGAAAACTTTTTGATCAAAAATTTTTCTATAGAAAACTTTTTGATCAAAAATTTTTCTATAGAAAACTTTTTGATCAAAAATTTTTCTATAGAAAATTTTTTGAGCAAAAATTTTTCTATAGAAAATTTTTTGATCAAAAATGTTTCTATAGAAAATTTTTTGATCAAAAATTTGTCTATAGAAAATTTTTTGATCAAAAATTTGTCTATAGAAAATTTTTTGATCAAAAATTTGTCTATAGAAAATTTTTTCATCAAAAAATTTTCTATAGAAAAAAATTTGTCAAAAATTTTTATATTCAAAATTTTGCTCTCAAAAATTTTTCTATAGAAAAGTTTTTTATCAAAAATTTTTCTATAGAAAATTTTGTTTATCAAAAATTTTTAAATAGAAAATTTTTTATCAAAAATTTTTTTATAGAAAACTTTTTGATCAAAAATTTTTCTATAGAAAATTTTTTGATCAAAAATTTTTCTATAGAAAATTTTTTGATCAAAAATTTTTCTATAGAAAATTATTTTTATCAAAAATATTAATTTTCTATAGAAATTTTTTTTTATCAAAATTTTTTCTATAGAAAAATTTTTTATCAATATTTTTCTATAAAAATTTTTTTTATCAAAAATTTTTCTATAGAAAATTTTTTTATCAAAAATTTTTCTATACAAATTTTTTTTTATCAAAAAATTTTCTATAGAATTTTTTTTTATTAAAAGTGTTTCTATAGAAAATTTTGTTATCAAAAATTTTTCTATAGAAAATTTTTTTTATCAAAAATGTTTCTATGGAAAGTTTTTTTTATCAAAAATGTTTCAATTTTTTTTTTTATCAAAAATATTAATTTTCTGTAGAAAATTTTTTTATCAAAAATTTTGCTATAGAAAATTTTTTCATCAAATATTTTTTTATAGAAAATTTTTTTATCAAATATTTTTTGATAAAAAAAATTTTCTATAGAAAATTTTTTATCAAATAGTTTTCTATAGAATTTTTTTTTTCAAATAGTTTTCTATAGAAAATGTTTTTATCAACAATTTCTATAGACAACTTTTTTATCAAAAATTTTTCTATCGAAAATTTTTTACCAAAAATTTTTCTATACAATATTTTTTTTATCAAAACTGTTTGTAAAGAAAATTATTTTATCAAAAATGTTTTTATAGAAAAATTTTTGATAAAAAAATTTTAAAAAATGTTTATCAATAATTTTTCTATAGAAAATTATTTTATCAAAAATATTAATTTTCTATAGAAATTTTTTTATCAAAATTTTTCTATAGACAATTTTTTTATCAAAAATTTTTCTACAGACAATTTTGTTTTTTTATCAAAAATATTAATTTTCTGTAGAAAATTTTTTTATCAAAATTTTTCTATAGAAAATTTTCTTATCAAAAATTTTTGTTTAGAAAATTTTTTATCAAAAATTTTTCTACTGACAAAATTTTTTATCAAAAATTTTTCAATAGAAATTTTTTTATTAAAAATTTTTCTATAGAAATTTTTTTACCAAAAATTTTTCTATAGAAATTTTTTGATTCAAAATGTTTCTATAGAAAATTTTTTTTTCAAAAATTTTTCTGTAGAAAAGTTTTTTACCAAAAATGTTTCTATAGAATTTTTTTTTTTTTATTAAAAATGTTTTATAAAATTTTGTTTTATCTAAAATGTTTTTATAGAAAATTTTTTGATCAAAAATTTTTCCATAGAAAATTTTTGTATCAAAATATTTTTTATAGAATATTTTTTATCAAAAATTTTTCTATAGACAATTTTCTTATCAAAAATTTTTCTATAGAAAATTTTTTTATCTAAAATGTTTCTATTAAAAAATTTTTGATCAAAAAATTTTCTATAGAAAAAAATTTGTCAAAAATTTTTCTATGGAAAAGTTTTTTATCAAAAATTTTTCTATAGAAAATTTTGTTAATCAATAATTTTTCAAAAGAAAATTTTTTATCAAAAATTTTTTTATAGAAAACTTTTTGATCAAAAATTTTTCTATAGAAAATTTTTTTTATCAAAAAATTTTTCATTAAAAAATTTTCTATAGAAAAATTTTTGATATACAAATTTTCTATAGAATAACATTATAAGTCCAAATGGGGAAACAGCTTAAATATATAAGTTTTGAGAAAATGTTTGTATGATGGCAAAATTTATTTGTCTTTATGCAGGAAAAAGAACACTTTTGACCATAGTGGCGAAAGGTATCGTATGGTCGGTCCTGACCGACTAAAGCACTTTCTTACTTGCTTTTAAATCCTTTTAATTTATCTATACAAAACTAGCACAACCAATAATTCTTAATTACAATAAAATAAAATTAATTTCTAAATTATTTATACATAATTTATTTAACAATTTAAATTATCTAAATTTGTCATTTCGTAATTCATTATTTTCCACAAAATTGTAGCTGTCTAGGAATGCACGTAAATTTATTTAATGTGAGCCAATAGTAGAGGGGATCAAAAAAATCTTTGGGGTGTTTTGAAAATTGTGTCGTTTTGAAAAAGTGTCGTTCGACTCGACAATACCTACCAGAAAAATGGTATAACATCCCAGAAACTTTTACTTTTTTTTTTGTCGCAGTGTGTTATTTATTCGAAGGGTATGTTGTAGTCATTACAAGGTAACCAGGTACCAGAGTACTTGTCATTACCAAAGTTTTGCTGGGAAGGTAGCTTTTAGCTCCAGGCCATAATTTTGCCCATCTTTATGTTTAAACTAAATCATTACAACTAATACCATGACCACAGCTTTGACCAGAGATATGAGTACAGCTATGACTAGTGCTATGAACTAGCTATTACTTTATTTGGGCCATCCCAAATTTTTTGCATATCTCTGCCTAAATTTATATTTCACTAATTTATAATCTAAATTTATTACTTTTTAGTTGGAATAAATTGTAAAAATTAACTAAAAATTTTACACTTGCACTTAACACAATGAGATAATAAATAAAAATGCATAAGCCAAACAAATTAAGGCCAAATCTTAAATATTTATAACATTATAAATTTTAAATAATTTTATGCTGGTTTAAGCACAAATGTTTAAACAAATACCAAATTTCCCAGCAAAACTTTTCATTACCAAGTAATGAGTTAAACAGCTAAACTATTGAACACGAACTACTTACTCATTCACTGATTAAGTCATTACATTAACATGGGGATGTCGTTGGAGGCAAGTACTTACCAATTGCAGAAAAGTAATGACTTGGGTAAGCAATTGGAAAACAACAACAAAAACTTTTTTGTTGTTGTATTTAAAAATATATATTTTGAAATGAAATACAAAATTTTTTTTGATGACCCCATGAGGGCTCGAACCCAGACCCTCCGACTGCTAGGCAGAGACTCTTCCACTGAGCTACTTCATATGTTGAAAACTTAGCAGCTTATAATTAATATAAACAATTTTTATTTTTAGATCCAAAATCATGTGACAATAACTTTGTTTTTCCCTGCTTTTTTTGCTTTGTTGTAATTTTTGAAAAAAAAATTTTATAAGATTTTTTGTAAATGTTTAATGCATTTAATAAACAATAAAGTTTTTATACCCTTCACCACCATCGGTGGAAAGGGTATTATAAGTTTGTGCTGATGTATGTAACGCATAGAAATATTTGTCTTAGACCCACCTTTTAGTATACCAATAGACTTAGAATCACTTTCTGAGTCGATTTAGCGATGTCCGTCCTTCCGTCCGTCTGGCTGGCTGGCTGGACCCCCATGCAAACCTTGTAATCAAACTACAGGTCGCAATTCCACAGATAATTTGATGAAATTTTGTACAGATCATTTTTTTTGATAATGGGACCATGGCTATTGAAATTGGTCAAAATCGGTCTATTATTTATGGTACCTCCCATATTGGCCACATATATCAATATTTTTTTATGAAATTTAAAACAGATACTGCTTATGTGAACTAAAATCACTGTACCAAATTTCGTTGAAATCGGTCCACATTTGACCATAGCTCCCATACAAATTCTTCTTTAAAAATGCACTAAATGAGACAAAAAAAAATCATTAAAACGCTCGTAAATCCAAAGATATTGAAAATTTTGAGTCTATTTTTTGCATACATAATTTTTGTAACAACTGTTATCAATATGCCAAATTTCCACACGGTCCACATTTGACCCTAGCTCTCATATAAGTCCAAATGACGGAAACAGGTTAAATGTATACGTTTTGAGAAAATGTTTGTATGATGGCTAAATTTAGCAAATATTTGTCTTTATACATGAAAAATAACACCTTTGACCTTAGTGGTGAAGGGTATCGTATGGTCGGGCTTGACCGACTATAGCGCTTTCTTACTTGTTTTCAATTATTTTAAAACTTAAACAATTTAAATCTTCTTTTTTGTATAAGTTTTTACATAAGATTGACTCTTATTTACTTAAATGGCCTATAGTTACAACCTGTTAAGGTCAAAGTCCGAGCATATTTTAGAATTCCATGGATTTCTTGTGCGAATATTCTCCAATTTTATAGGCCAAGCTTTGAAAAATGTTCCTCCTAACCCATTTTTATCGATCTTATGGGACAACTCTCGGAACATGTTAACTCGCAATATTAATGGGTATTAAACTAGCTCCCCGGGTGATACCATGAGGAGGTGTGTGTCCACAGTTGGGATGAAGGATGACCCAGATAAGTTGGGCTTACTAAGTTAAGACCAATTTGAATCGTGTTTGGTATTCAATATCCCCTACATAATCAAAATTGATTCATGATGGTATTTTTTCATTAACGTGAGTTAGTTTTACAAATTTTTTTTACAGAAGATAATATTTAAGTTCTTAAAATTCAAAAATCATTTAAAAAGACTCTTTTAATAAAAAAAAAAAACTAAAAAAATTGTTGCCCTTGGTGGGATTTAAATTACCATCTTAATTACAAATAAGTACTTCTGTAATAACTTATTATTTATTCGGATGGTATGTTGTAGTCGTTACAAGGTAACCAGTTATCAGAGTACTTGCCATTACCAAAGTTTTGCTGGGTAACTTTGTTTTTCTCTGCTTTTTTTGCTTTGTTGTAATTTTTGAAAAAAAATTTTTATAAGATTTTTTGTAAATGTTTAATGCATTTAATAAACAATAAAGTTTTTTTCAATTATTTTTAAACTTAAACAATTTAAATCTTCTTTTTTGTATAAGTTTTTACATAAGATTGACTCTTACTTACTTAAATGGCCTATAGTTACAACCTGTTAAGGTCAAAGTCCGAGCATATTTTAGAATTCCATGGATTTCTTGTGCGAATATTCTCCAATTTTATAGGCCAAGCTTTGAAAAATGTTCCTCTACTTGGTCTTTCTATCGAAGTTTCGGACATCCTCCTCTAACATTAGGTAGTGGGACATTTCAATTCTAATTTTATCCTCTTCATTGTATTTTTTTTCAAGAGAGGGTTACTAGCCCGTAATCCTAACCCATTTTTATCGATCTTATGGGACAACTCTCGGTACATGTTAGCTCACTATATTAATGGGTGTTAAACTAGCTCTATGGGTGATTCCACGAGAAGGTATGTGTCCACAGTTGAGATGAAGGATGACTCAGATATAGGGATGAAACGATACGAGTAAATACAAGTACTTATTCGATACTTTTCCTTCGATACCAAGTACTTTTGGTATCGATACTTTACCACCAACTACCAAGTAGGTATCGGTAAAAAAGTACTAGTATCGGTCAAAAGTACTCGTTACATATTACACGCACAGAAACAATTAAAATTTTATTTTAATTAATTCACAAGGAAGGAAACAAGATATTTGAGACAACTTTGTATGGAAAATACTCCAAATGTTTAGTTCTTTTCATACAAAATTTCTTCGGCCATCTTTTTTTATTTACTCAGGGGATGACCCCTACTTATGCTATGTATTGTGTTGGAACTAGGGAAATAGGTTGTTGGAAGTAGGAAAGAGAGAGTAGTGTTTGTGGACATTACATTACTGACAGGAAAACCTTCTGACGGAAGTGAGTTCCACATACGTACTGTACGGCTAAAGAACGAATTTCCTTTATAGTGTGTTGTTCGGTCCACTGGACGATGAACCACAAATGCGGATTGACGTGGGTTGCGTAAGAATCATCGGGTTTCGGGAACGAGGTCCCTGATATCGTTACAACACATTCCAAAGTTGTAACTATATGCTCCAGCGAGTCTATAGAGTTGGATACCCTGCTGTCACCGATAAGAACTTTCGACCTTGTATGCAGTATAGAAAAATAGATTTTGAAGCTCCGGCCCATACACGAGAGTTGTATTCCATTTTTGGTCGGATATAGGTGGTGTAAATTTTAAGGAGATCAGTTGAAGTGAAGTATCTCTTACACCGTTTTAGAAAACCTAGCCACTTGAATGCTCCTTGTGACACTACAACAGCTCTTATAGTGCGATCCCTGAGAAAGTGCACTATACCACACTCTTTCAAACGCCTTGGAAATATCTAGAGCCACAACTTTACTTTCGCCAAAATGTTGAAAGGAACGGCACCATTTTTCTGATAGTAAGTCCCCCGTATAGCGCCCCCTACGAAATCGATACTGGCGGTAGCTTAGTAAGTTGTAAGACTCTTAATATTAAACCAAATGGTAATTTACCATACTCTTTATTACTTTGGAAAGTGCTGAACAAATCGCTATTGTTCGGTAAAGATTTCTATGTGACAAATATCATATTTTAAAATTAGAATTTTCTGAAAGGATATCAAATATATCTGCATTTTTTACGCTTGATATATAGACTGAATCCATGAATGCCAAAAGCTTCTTGGTTGCCAATATTTACTAGGTTTATTTTGAACGATACAAGTAAGTATCGATACTTTTATTGCGATATTGAGTAGGTATCGATACTTTGCGATCGATACTGAATCGAGTAAAAGAATCGATACCATGGAGGTATCGTTTCATCCCTACTCAGATAAGTTGGGCTTACCAAGTTAAGACCAATTTGAATCGTGTTTAATATCCAACATCCCTTACATAATCAAAACTGACTCATGATGGTATTTTTTCATTACCGTGAGTTAGTTTTCCAATTTTTTTTTTTACAGAAGGTAATATTTAAGTTCTTAAAATTCAAAAATCATTTAAAAAGACTCTTTTAATAAAAAAAACTAAAAAAAATTGTTGCCCTTGGTGGGATTTGAACCGGGGCCATTCAGTTTAAATTACCATCTTAATTACAAATAAGTACTTCTGTAATAACTTATTATTTATTCGGAGGGTATATTGTAGTCATTACAAGGTAACCAGTTATCAGAGTACTTGCCATTACCAAAGTTTTGCTGGGTTAGTTTTATAAATATTAACATGATTACAGTTAAATTGTTAATTTTGTAAAAAGTAATAACTCTAAGGGTTTGTGATTTACAGCCAAAAACCATCACATAAAATATTCATGTAAATTTCAGAACATGCTTTCAATGATAAGTTTAAACTTAAACTTTTTAATGTGGTTAAGAGAGATTTTTTTTGCTTTAGATTTCCTAAGAAATCCATTTACCAAATTGAACTATTCAATAATGTTTTCCCTTAAAAACTTTCTTTTCACATCTCAAATGTAATTGATTGTAGCTGGCTTTGCAAAAGTGACAATTAAAGCCAAATGTTTTGGTCAATGAACACAATGTCTGTGTCAAACTTTATAGTTTTTCTTTTGCTCAGAAAAAATATTTTTTTACTTTTATCTGTTTTAAGTTTTTTTTCCTTCTTTC
This sequence comes from Stomorhina lunata, assembly GCA_933228675.1. Taxonomy (NCBI): domain Eukaryota; kingdom Metazoa; phylum Arthropoda; class Insecta; order Diptera; family Rhiniidae; genus Stomorhina; species Stomorhina lunata. Next base: position 93,609,463 of record OW121744.1, read on the forward strand.
TTTCAGTTTAGTCGTTATCCTGTAACTACTTCTTCAGTTCATTTACAATATTTTAACTCAACATGTTGTTGAACTATTATGGTTACAAACTCGCATGACAGTTTTAATTACGAAACTTTTCCTTGAGGTTTTTGTGTTTTACACAGAGAAAAAAAGTTTTCTGCTTTTTTTTCCAATACATACAAACATACATACCTACATACGTATCTCTAGAATTCTTCTTTCTATTTCGTTTTTGGTTTGTGATTTTTTGACATTTTATTGGTCAGACAGCAGAAAAAAAAACTTGAAAAAAAAACTAAAAAAGAAAATTATTAGTAAAGTAAAGTTAGTCCAGCCTTAACTACTTCATAGATTCTAGTACATGGAATTGTCTACGGTCTCGTTTTTTTTTTTCTTTCTATTTAAACTAAAATTCATTTTGTGGTTTCGTATTCGAACAATACACTACTGACCAATTTTGACCTCAATGGAACATGTTGTACAATCAAAACGAATAGAAAAACTTTTTCGTTTATTTAATAGTTTTAGGATTTTTTTTGCTTCCCAGCAAAACTTTGGTAATGGCAAGTACTCTGATAACTGGTTACCTTGTAACGACTACAACATACCATCCGAATAAATAATAAGTTAGTTTTTTTTTTTATTAAAAGAGTTTACTTTAGTTTTTTTTATTAAAAGAGTCTTTTTTAATGATTTTTGAATTTTAAGAACTTAAATATTATCTTCTGTAAAAAAAATTAGTAAAACTAGCTCACGTTAATGAAAAAATACCATCATGAGTCAATTTTGATTATGTAGGCGATGTTGAATACCAAACACGATTCTAATTGGTCTTAACTTGGTAAGCCCAACTTATCTGGGTCATCCTTCATCTCAGCTGTGGACACACACCTCCTCATGGTATCACCCGGGGAGCTAGTTTAACACCCATTAATATTGTGAGTTAACATGTTTTGAGAGTTGTCCCATAAGATCGATAAAAATGGGTTAGGATTACGGGCTAGTAACCCTCTCTTGAAAAAAAAAAATACAATGAAGAGGATAATATTAGAATTGAAATGTCCCACTACCTAATGTTAGAGGAGGATGTCCGAAACTTCGATAGAAAGACCAAGTAGAGGAACATTTTTCAAAGCTTGGCCTATAAAATTGGAGAATATTCGCACAAGATCGAAATCCATGGAATTCTAAAATATGCTCGGACTTTGACCTTAACAGGTTGTAACATTTAAGTAAGTAAGAATCAATCTTATGTAAAAACTTATACAAAAAAGAAGATTTAAATTTATAAATATGATGTAGCTCAGTGGAAGAGTCTCTGCCTAGCAGTCGGAGGGTCTGGGTTCGAGCCCCCATGGGATCATAAAAAAATTTTGTATTTCGTTTAAAAATATATGTTTTTAATAAAACAACAACAAAAAAGTTGTTGCTGTTGTTGTTGTTGCTTTCAAATTGCTTACCCAAGTCATTACTTTTCTGCAATTGGTAAGTACTTGCCTCCAATGACATCCCCATGTTAATGTAATGACTTAAACAGCGAATGAGTAAGTAGTTCGAGTTCAATAGTTTAACTGTTTAACTCATTATTTGGTAATGAAAAGTTTTACTGGGTTGTAGTTACTTTTTCAATATCTTACTGTTAAATAGAAAAAGAAAATAGATTTTTGATGAAATTTAGTTATGGTTTAAAAACTTAAAAAAAAATTGTTTCGATCGGGAGATGCATTGTACCTCCAGTTTAGTTCCAGCTTAAATAAAGCTCAACTCCAGTTTAGTTCCAGATTAATTCCAGTTTAATTCCAGCTCTGTTCCTATTTTGTTAAAGTCTTACAAGAGTTTACTTCCAGCTGACTTTCAGCTTAGCTCCAGTTTCAATCCAGTTCAGTTCCAGCTTAGTTTCTGTTTAGTTATTATACCCTTCACCACCATAAGTGGAAAGGGTATTATAAGTTTGTGCTGATGTATGTAACGCATGGAAATATTTGTCTTAGACCCACCTTTTAGTATACCAATAGGCTTAGAATCACTTTCTAAGTCGATTTAGCGATGTCCGTCCGTCTGGCTGGCGGGCTGGCTGGACCCCCATGTAAACCTTGTAATCAAACTACAGGTCGCAATTCTAAAGACATCATTTTTTTGATAATGGGAAATTCGTAAACGGTCCATTATTTTAGTACCTCACATAGGTCCCACTTCCCGGAATTGATATATTGGCCACAAATATCAATATTTTTTTAAATCAAATACTGCTTATGTAAACTAAAATCACTGTACCAAATTTCGTTAAAATCGGTCCACATTTGACCATAGCTTGCATACAAACTTTTCTTTAAAAACGCACTAAATGAGACAAAAATCACTAAAACGCTCGAAATCTGAAGATAATTGGAATTTTAAGTTTATTTTTTGCATACATAATTTTTGTAACAACTGTAATCAATTTGCCAAATTTCGAAATAATCGGTCCACATTTGACCCTAGCTCTCATAAAAGTCCAAATGTCGGAAGCAGCCTAAATATATAAGTTTTGAGAAAATGTTCGTATGATGGCAAAATTTAGCAAATATTTGTTTTTATACAGGAAAAATAACACCTTTGTCCTTAGTGGTGAAGGGTATCGTATGGTCTGGCTTGACCGACTATAGCACTTTCTTACTTGTTTTAGCTCAAGTTTGTTTTCAGTTTAGTAAAAGCTTAAATCCAGTTTTGTTCTAGTTTAATTCCAGCTTAGTTCCACTCAAGTTTCAGCTTATTTTGTTAAAGTTTTGCTAGACTTTATGTTCAGTATCGTTCCAGTGTAATTCGAGTTTAGTTCTATCTTAGTTCCCACTAAGTTCCAATTTATCTCCAGACTAATTCCAATGTTGTTCAAGCTTAGTTGTAGTGTAGTTCTGGCATAGTTTTTGCTTAGTTAAGTTTCCAGTTAAGTTTCAGTTTAGTTTCAGTTCAGTTCCAGCTTAGCTTCAGTAAAGTTCCAGAATAGTTCTAGATGAGTTTTTGTTTTGTTGCATTATTGTTCCAATAAGGTTGCATATTAAGTTTTACTTGAATTCCAGTTTATTTCCAGTTAAGTTTAGCTATAGTTTAGTTATAGTTCATTTTTAGTTTACATATATCCAGTTTAGTCATATGGGTAAATCTGAAAAACATTAAACCAAGTACAAAATTTTAAGACTCATATATTTGTGTTCATGGAAAAATTTATCATATATTGATGCTTTAGAATGTATAAAGAATACTTTTTACACCCACCATCAAAAAGAATGTCTGTCTGTCTGTCTATCTGTCTGTCTGTCTGTCTGTCTGTCTGTCTGTCTGTCTATCTGTCTGTCTATCTGTCTGTTTGTCTGTCTGTCTGTCTATCTGTCTGTCTATCTGTCTGTTTGTCTGTCTGTCTGTCTGTCTGTCTGTCTGTCTGTCTGTCTGTCTGTCTGTCTGTCTATCTGTCTATCTGTCTGTCTGTCTGTCTGTCTGTCTGTCTGTCTGTCTGTCTGTCTGTCTGTCTGTCTGTCTGTCTGTCTGTCTGTCTGTCTGTCTGTCTGTCTATCTGTCTATCTGTCTATCTGTCTGTCTGTCTGTCTGTCTGTCTGTCTGTCTGTCTGTCTGTCTGTCTGTCTGTCTGTCTGTCTGTCTGTCTGTCTGTCTGTCTGTCTGTCTGTCTGTCTGTATGTCTGTATGTATATCTGTCTGTCTGTCTGTCTGTCTATCTGTCTGTCTGTCTGTCTGTCTGTCTGTCTGTCTGTCTGTCTGTCTGTCTGTCTGTCTGTCTGTCTGTCTGTCTGTCTGTCTGTCTGTCTGTCTGTCTATCTGTCTGTCTGTCTGTCTGTCTGTCTGTCTGTCTGTCTGTCTGTCTGTCTATCTGTCTGTCTGTCGAAATCACGATAACGCCTAAACGAAAGGAGCTAGCTCACTGAAACTTAGTAAAAATATTCTTCATCTCTGAGAAAATTTTGGTATTGAAATTGGGCAAAATCGGTTCACATTTGATCATAGCTCCCGTATAACCTCGTCTAGGTTAATCGCTTATTTGTTAATAAATTACAAATTATAGCAGCTATGCTGATAAAATTTGGTATATAGAAGTTCTACATTAGCCCTAGGCAGCGTATAAAATTTCATCAAAATCGGTTCACATTTAGCCATAGCTCCCATACAAAAAACTTACGAAAACAGCCTAAATTTCACCTAAAATACACTTAAATGTCAATAAATCTCAAAGTATAACAGATATAACCTCTAAATTTGGCACAAGAAAGTCTTATATCAATGCCAGGCAGTGTGCAAAAATTTGTTGCAATCGGTCATCATTTGACCTAGCTCCCATATGAAAAACTTACGAAAACACAAAAATTCAAAAAGAAAAGGGGATTTATATCCATCTGTCCGTCAGATAAAATCGTGATAGCTCCTTAACTACAAGAGCTAGTAAGACTAAATTAAGCACCAGGAAGTCTTATATCAATGCCAGCCAGTGTGCGGTCACTATTTGACCATATAAAAAACTTATGGAAACACAAAAATACATAAAGAAAATGTTGTTTATGTCCGCCTGTCCGTCAGATAAAAGCACGATAGCGCCTTAACGAAAAGAGCTAGAGGGACAAAATTTAACAAAAGTATTTTGGATATCTTGAAAATGATATGTGTTGAAAATGAACAAAATCGGTTCAAATTAAGTTAGAGCTCCCATATAACCCCGCCCCAGGAAACACATTATGCTGATAAATTGAATTTAAAATAGGGAAGTTTTATGCAATTATTGATAAGTTTATCAAATTATATAGGAATCGGTCCATATTTGACTTTAGCTTTCATATAAAAAACACTCACGGAAACCAAAAATTTTAGCAAAGGCCAGTTAAAAGCTATTAAATTAGAATCTTTGAAAGCTGTGGCCACTAAATTTTGCAAGAATATGCTCTATATATATACCAGCCAGTGTGCAAAATCGGTCAACATTTGGCTATAATTCTTGTAAATATAAGATCCCCTTTTTATATCTTCAATGAAAAAGATACCTCCAAATCTTTTTCATTGAAGATATGATTCATTATATTAAGATTGCACCTATGAAATTAGTTAGGCATCAATCAATGTTCAGCCCAGACTTTATATATGATGAATGCATTAGGAACTCCTAACGAAATACATGGACCTGCCGTATTACTATTAACGTGTTTAGCCTAACTACATATTAAGTACAGCGAAAAGTATTTAACAACTTATTAATGTAAAGCTGTACCCGGTTATGAGACCGAATTTTGATCAAAGTAAATACTGGGGAAACCACTAAAATATTTTTAAATGTTGAACTATAAAGCTACGGCAACCGAATTTAGTTCAAAGGTTTTACCAACAATACCAATTAGCTTAGCGATTTTTTTCAGTTTTGGTCCAGATTTTGAATTAGCTGCAGCCTTGTAGATATATGAGATATGTTTCTAAATTTAACATAACTTGATGGTGGGTATATAAGATTCGGCACAGCCGAATATAACACTCTTACTTGTTCAATATCTTACTGTTAAATAGAAAAAGAAATAGATTTTGATGAAGTTTAATTATTGTATGGAAAATATTAAAAAAATTGGTTTCGATCAGGAGATGCATTATACACCTCCAGTTTAGTTCCAGCTTAAATAAAGCTTAGCTGCAGTTTAGTTCCAGCTTAGTTCCATTTTAGCTCCAGTTTAATTCTAGCTTTGTTAAAGTTCTACAAGAGTTTATTTTTAGCTGACTTTAAGCTTAGCTCCAGTTTCAATCCAGGTTAGCTTCAGCTTAGTTTCTTTTTAGTTACAGTTTAGCTCAAGCTTGTTTTCAGTTAAGCTCCAGTTAAGTTCCAGATTAGATACAACTTAGCTCTAGTTTAGTTCAAGTCTAGTTCTAGCATATTTCTTGTTTAGTTAAAGTCAAGCTAGAGCATATATTCAGCATAGCTCCAGTATTGTTCTAGTGTAGTTCGAGTTAAGCTATCGTTTAGTTCCCGTTAAGTTCCAGTTTAGCTTCAGATTAATTCCAGTGTTTTTCAAGCTAAGTTCCAGTTTAGTTTCAGTATAGTTCTACATAGTTATTCCTTAGGTAAGCTTCCAGTTTAGTTCCAGCATAGCTCTCGATGAGTTTTTGTTTAGTTGCATTATAGCTTCAGAAAATTTGCAGATTAATTCCAGTTTAGTTTTGCATGAATTCCAGTTTAGTTCCAATTAAGTTTAGCTCCAGTTAATTTTTAGTTTAGTTAGGTTCAGTTCTAGGTTTAGCTCTAGGTTTAGTTCGGGTGGTAACTACGTTAACTCCCATTAATGTAGTTAGGTAATATGTGCCGCAAGTTTTCCCATAAGAACGATACAAAAATATGGGTTAGGACGTTGAGCTAGTAACCCACTCCGGAAAAAAACACAATTGCTATGAAGAAGCTAAATTTAGAATAAAAACGGTCACTTGTACTGCTAGAAGAGGACGTCCAAAACTTCGATGGAAAGATCAAATAAGTAAAATCTTTCAAAACTTGGCCTACGCAATTGGAGAATATGCGCACAAAATCAAAGCTCATGGATTTCTAAAATATGCTAGACCTTTGTAGGTTGTAAATAAAGGCCATTAAAGTAAGTAAATAAGTATTTCTAAGTTTAGTTCTACCTTTACTTTTAGGCTCAGTTTAAGATTCATTTTAGGTTCAGTTCTGGATTAAGTTTTAGGTTAAGTTTAAGTTTAGCTTCAGTAAAGTTTAGTTAGGCTCAGTATCTCTAGGTTTATCTTTATGGTAATTTCTAGGTTCAGTTCTAGGTAACGTTTTAGATTTTGTTCCTGGTTCAGTTTAAGATTCAATTCTAGGTTAAGTTCAAGGTTCAGTTCTAGGTTCAGTTTTAGGTTCATTTCTTGGTTTAGTTCTAGTTCTGTTCTAGAATCAGTTCTAGGCTTAGTTGCAGGTTCAGTTCTAAGTTAAGGCATAGGTTATATTCTTTGGACTAGGTTATGCGAATACTTCTTGGTATAGCCGAGGACAGATGTCCTGATTTAGATGAATTCCCAGCATCAAACGGATTAAAATTTCTTTTATCAAACCAAAGAGAGAGCGGCGTTGGAATTCTTCTATCTATGGAGCCATATGATACCCTAAAAGAATATAAAGCCCACATGGACAGTATTATATCTGCTAAATTTCGAATATGTGCAAGGTACGTAACTGATATTCAATGCTATGCACCAACCGATATATCGGAATACGGTCATTTAAATCAGTGTTAAATTCCTAAATCATCTGGCCAGATGCCTGCGCATGACGGAGTGTTAAAATTTGTAAAATTTTGTCGTTACCACTCTTTACTTTTACGATTTCCCTTCTTTCTATTCATTTCAATGACAAAGTGTTGATACATCCATCTATGAATAAATAATAAACTATATTTCTTCTATTTTTAACTTAGCTAAAAACATTCTTATAACAAGTAAAAGTGTTATATTCGGCTGTGCCGAATCTTATATACCCACCATCAAGTTGTGTTAAATTTAGAAACATATCTCATATATCAACAAGGGTGCAGGTAATTCAAAATCTGGACCAAAACTGAAAAAATCGCTAAAAATAGTTCAACATTTAAAAATATCTTAGTGGCTTCCCCAGTATTTACTTTGATCAAAATTCGGTCTCATAACCGGGTATAGTTTTACATTAATTTTTCTTATATTCTTAAACGAGCAATAATTGTATGTATTTATATATATATAGAATGACTATCTCGAAAACGGCTCTAACGATTTTGATAAAATTTGGACAGTGCTTATCTTTTTTGATGTATAGGTCGAAGAAGAAGGGACTTTTGGAACCTTTGCCTCTAAGAGGGTAAAAACGGGTAAAAAGGGGAAAACATCGAAAACGCTATATCTCCTTAAGTAATAGGTATAGAAACAAAATTTAAATTACGTTTTAAACAGCTATGAAAATAAACGGACAGGTGTTTGGTACTATTTTGAAACTATGTCCGATAAGGGGTAAAAAAGGGTGAAAATAGTTTTTTTGGTACCTTTTTAACCCACTCTTATATTTTAAACTAAGGAATATAGAAAGAAACTTTGTACTGCAATCAATAGATGTGAAAGAAATATTGAACACGTATTTGGTACTTTTTTGATTTTGTGGCCAAAATGTGTAAAAAAGGGATAAACTGATAACTTAACATCTACAAAAGTAATATGAATAGGAAAATTATGTTAACTGCTTTCTAATAAAATGTACCGAATTCAATTGGTACCAAAGAAGTACCAATTATGCATATGGAACTTTTTGAAATTAGGGGATAAAAAGGGGAAAAATTAGTAATGTTATAACTTTAAAACAAATGAATGTTTGTCTGTATGTATGTTCTTTATAGAATAGTAAACTGTGAATTTGATCATGTTATGCTCTTTAGCAAAGATGTTGCTGATAAGCCGGCGGAAGTTTTTAAGTTGGTAAACCGAATTTCCGACAGGTGGCGCCACTGAAAATTACTAAAAATTAATTAAATCGTAAACTGTACATTTGATCATACTATGATCTTTTGCAAAGTTGTAGCGCATGAGCCGGCGAATGCTTTTTAATTGGTGTGAATAATTTCCGGTGGCGCTACTGAAGATTACTCAAAGTCAATTTAATCGTAAGCTGTACATATAATCATGCTATAATCTTTAGCAATGTTGTTGCACATGAGCCGACGAAGGTTTGGTATGAAGAAATTTCGACAGGTGGCGCCACTGAAATTTACTCAAAGTCAATATAATCGTAAACTGTACATTTAATCATGCTATGTTATTGCGTATAATCCGACGAAGGTTTATTAATTGGAATGACCGAAGTCCGACTCAAAGTGAATTAAATCGTAAACTGTGCATTTGATCATGTTATGATCATAAGAAAATTTGTTACGCATAAGCAGATGAAGGTTTCTTAGTGGTATAAACGACTTCAGGTGGCGCCACTGAAAACTACTCAAAATGAATTAAATCGTAAACTGTGCATTTGATCAGATTATAATCTTTAGCAAAGTTGTTGCGCATGAGTCGACGGAGGTTTCTGTTGGTATGACCAATTTTCAAAATTATTTAAAATGAGTTAAACTGTAACTGTATAAAATAAAATATATAAAAACTTTAAAAATTGCCCCGAGCAAGGCTCGGTCAACCAGGTACTAAGTTGTTAAATACTTTTCGTTGTGCTTAATATGTAGTTAAGCTAAACACGTTAATAGTAATACGGCAGGTCCATATATTTCGTTAGGAGTTCCTAATGCATTCATCATATATAAAGTCTGGGCTGAACATTGATTGATGCCTATCTAATTTCATAGGTGCAATCTTAATATAATGAATGTACCTACAAATCTTTTTGATTGTAGATATAAAAAGGGGATGTTATACACGTAACACTGGCTGGTATATATGTATATAGAGCTTAGTCTTGCAAATAGCTATCATAGCTACCATAGCTATCATAGTTTCTAATTTAATAGCATTTAACTGGCCTTTGATAAAATTTTTAATTTCAGTGAGTGTTTTTTATATGAAAGCTAAAGTCAAATATGAACTGATTCCTATAAAATTTGATAAACTGATCAAAAGTTGCATAAAACTTCCCTATTTGAAATTTAATCGTCATAGCTATTACAATTGTATTAAATTTATCAGCATTAATGTGTTTCCCGGGGCGGGGTTATATGGGAGCTCTAACTAAATTTCAAACGATTTTGTCCATTTTCAACACACAACTTTTTCTATATATCCAAAATACTTTTGTAGAATTTTGTCCTCTACCACTTTTCGTTAAGGCGCTATCGTGCTTTTATCTGACGGACATAAACGACATTTTCTTTATGTATTTTTGTGTTTCCATAAGTTTTTTATATGGGAGCTATGGTCAAATGGTGACCGATTATGACAAAATTTTTCACAGTGGCTGGCATTGACATAAGACTTGCTTGTGCCAAATTTAGTGATTATATCTGTTATACTTTTAGATTTATTGGCATTTAAGTGTATTTTAGGTGAAATTTAGGCTGTTTTCGTAAGTTTTTTGTATGGGAGCTATGATTAAATGTGAACCGATTTTGATGAAATTTTATATGCTGCCTAGGGCTTATGTAAAACTTCTAGATACCAAATTTTGTCATCATAGCTGTTATAATTTGTTATTTATTAGCAAATAAGCGACTGGCGTAGACGAGGTTATACGGGAGCTATGGTCAAATGTTAACCGATTTTGCCCAATTTCAATACCAAATTTTCTCAGAGATGAAGAATATTTTTACTAGCTCCTTTCTTTTAGGCGTTATCGTGATTTCAACAGACAGACAGACATACAGACAGACTGACGGACAGACAGACCGACAGACAGACAGACAGACAGACAGACAGACAGACAGACAGACTGACGGACATCGTTCAATTGTCTTAGAATTTCATAAGGATTCAGAATATATATCGTTTTTGGTCCAATAATAAGGAAATTACAAACGGAATGACAATCTCAATCTCTTTTTGATGATGGGTATAACAAATATGTTGCAAATCTGTCAAATGTTATTTTTTGGGGGAAAAAAATCTACAAATGTCACATTTTGCTATGAAATAGTTTAAATATAATTTTATGGTGCCATTTAAAACGGGAAAAATTTAGAAATAACTTGTGAATTTGTTAACATTGGAAAATTGTTTCATAATCAAAATCACATACTTGTGACAAACTCATAGCTTGGGGATAAAATAAAAAGTTTGTTTAAAAAGCATATTTTTAGGGGTTATGCATGATAATGTCAACGAAAGTGAGAGTTAAACAGAGAAAGAAAGAAAATTTGGCTTAAATATAAGTAAAAGTGAATATATGAATATGTTTTAAATTTATTATTAAAATTCTTGCAGATTAGGGTTAATATATTTTGAAATTGACTTTTATTTTAAAGAATACCTTTGAATCTTGCTAAAGATAACATATCATTTGTCAAATTCACAATTTATTAATACAGTCTGACACTATGACATACAAATCATTTGTTCTACATCCTTCGATTTTCACCAGTTTAATTTTTCTTGTCTCTATCTTTGATTGACATCTCGTCAGCATTCATTCATGTAAACTTTACCAATAAAATATCTGTAATTGAAAAAAAAATATAATCTTTAGTATCACATTTGTATCTGCTGAATTATAAAGTGAGAAATGCAAAAAAGAAGATATAATATTTAAATTTGTATAACAGCAGGTGGGAAAATTTGTATGTGGTTTTATGGTTAACATAAATATTCTGATATTAATTTTTGCATCTATTGATTTTTGTCTTTTCATTCTGTTGTTTGTCGACATCAATATTTTGTGCTAAAATGTGGCCGAATTTTATTTGAAAGGAGTAGGAGTACACAAAATTTTATCAGCGAAATAAAATAGTTTTAAAGAACATCAGGTGGTCATTATTAAATTGACATTTCCTGAAACAACATTTTCAAATATCGTGCGAAAAATATTAAAACTGAATATTAGTGACAACAATAAAATTCAAATTTTTATTTAAATGACTTGAAAGTTGAAATAACAGATGTAACAAATTTGTTACAGCAATTTGTGGAGTGGGTCATAGGTTTGGTGTAGGTGAAGTATTCTCAAAATTTATTTCTAGCAGTGATTTCTTTTTTCTTTGGACAAAAACAAAGTTTTCTCGGTTTTGATCGGTGCTCCCATCATAGTCACGTGAAAGGCCAAAGTCTTTTCTTTAGATTGAGCAAACGAATTCACCGAAATTTACCGATCGTAGAACAAAGTTTAAAATTTTCTAAAAAAAAATCAAGTAAATTGTTACGCATAATTTAAGGAAAAAGTGTTGCAGTCGTTTAGGCGCAACTTTTTAATCAAATTGTATTAAAAGAATTTCATGAAAATCGGCCCAACTCTATTAATTGATCCAAAAGAGCTCCACTAGTTTTGGTTGAAATCCGTCAACTCCTTGGGTTGCCTCCCTTGGACCCCCTTTTTTCACTTATATTTATTCTCAATGTATAAAACGCTATATTCAGTAGAATTTGATAAAATTTGATACACTTTTGATCCAAAAATGAGGTCTAAAAGATTTGGTTGAAATCTGTATACTCCTTGGGGTACCTCCTTTGGATCCCCATTTTTTCATCTATTTTCCTTCTTAATGTATAACCCGCCATTTTCAATAGAATTTGATAAAATTTCGCACACTTTTATTTTTTGATCCAAAAAAGTTGAAATCCGTCGACTCCTTGGGGTACCTCCTTTGGACCCAAATTTTTCACTTTTTTTTCTTCTCAATTTATAAACCGCAATTTTAAACAGAATTTGATAAAATTTAGCACACTTCTATTTTTTGATCCAAAAAAGAGCCCTACTAATTTTGATTGAAATCCGATGACTCCTTGCGTACCTCTTTTGGAACCCCATTTTTTCACTTATTTTCCTTCTTTCAATAGAATTTAATAAAAATTCGGCACACTTTTATTTGTTGATCCTAGAAAGAGCTCTACTAATTTAGGTTCTAATCCGTCGACTTCTTGGGGTACCTGCCTTGGACCCCTATTTTTTCATGTAAATAAGGTGAACTTCTTAATAAAATTTAGTGAAATTCGTCATATGACTATTAGTTAATCCAAGCAAGAGCTCTATTAATTTTTATTGAAATTCGTAGACTCCTAGAGGTATTTCGTGAATCTCAAGATAATGTATTTTGAACTAATGTTAGGATTAATAACTGCAATTTGATCAAAAATGTAAGAATGAAGGTATGCAATGCTTTTTGATTATAAGCAATATTCCTTACTTTTTATACCCTTCACCACCATAGGTGGAAAGGATATATTGGGTTTGTGCTGATGTTTGTAACGCGTAGAAATATTGGTCTGAGACCCACCTTTTAGTAAACTAATCGACTTGGAATCACTCCCATGTAAGCTTGTTATCACTCTACAGGTCGTAACATTAAAGATAATTTGATAAAATTTGGCACAGGCTCATATTTTGGTCCAAGGACGATCCCTATGGGTGAAATCGGAATTATATTTCGGGTACCTCCCATAGGGATGCCTTCCCGGAATAGAGTTTTTGGTCCTTTACAGCCACAAATTTAGTTGTATTTTAATAATATTCAGCAAAAATATTGCTTAGAAGTGTTCCTAATTTTGTAGAAATCGGTCCATATTTGACCATACCTCCCATACAAGACACATTCTCAAAAGAGGTTTATATACATATAAAAGCACAAAAACATTAATAACTCTAATTATAAATGCACCTGATTACTTAAACTTTGCACAGTTAAATATTTTATAAATATGAACGAATAACCAAAATTTGGTAACAATTGTGGACCGATTGTTACCAAAATTTGGTAACAATCGGTCCACAATTTACCCTAGCTCCCATATTAGGCCCTTAGCCGAAAATGATATAAATCTCGAAATTTTGAAAAAATAGCACATAGTATATGTTTGTATATCTCTAAGACTTAAGGAAAACTTGTTTAATTGTTGGTCCATATTTGACCATAGTAGTGAAGGGTATTATATAGTCGGGCTTGACCGACTATAACATGTCTTACTTGTTTTTTACTAAATTTTGTTTTTTCAAAAGATTGACAAATTGAAATTGAAAAGTTGGTGAATTTTTTAGCACATTCGAAAGAAAAGCCTTCTGCCTTTCATTTTATTATACTGAGAGCACGGAGGTAAACCGAGCTAAGTGACTTTTTCTCCAACGAAAACAGCCAATATAGAATTTTATAGGATAATTTTGATGCGCTTATATCTCCCAAACTACGTATGCAATAAACTTTTGTTTTCTTAAAACAAAAACAAGATCTCAGATTTAAATAAAATTGATACCTACATTTTGCCAGTTAAAATATCTATGATACATAAGTCTTTAAATTTCAATAACTTTACCCTCAATTTTTGTTTCACAATATTCAGCTGACTTCAACCGTTTTTTTTATATATATACACATATCTTAGGAAATAAATAAATGTCAGATTCTTCTCTATAAAATGAAATTGAATGAATTGAAAAGTGATAATCAAAAAATGCCGGCAGAACTACCATAGTGAGGCGTATCGCTTGTCCGATTTTCTAGAAAATTGGAAATATGGTCAAATATTACCAAATATATTCATGTGCAAGCCGGCGCTGTTGTCTGATTACTAATTTCAAAATTATGAAAAATTTTTTATCTAGTATTTTTGTGGCGCTTGTGTGGGCGTGGCACTTGTTTTTGACAAATTTCACCTCCCTACTCTGGTTGCATGTAATTTTGGCCACCCTTGTATGAAATGGGGACACAGTATTACGTCTGCATAACATTTTATACCCTTCACCACCATAGGTGGAAAGGGTATTATAAGTTTGTGCTGATGTTTGTAACGCATAGAAATATTTGTCTTAGACCCACCTTTTAGTATACCAATAGGCTTAGAATCACTTTCTGAGTCGATTTAGCGATGTCCGTCCGTCCGCCCGTCTGGCTGGCTGGACCCCCATGTAAACCTTGTAATCAAACTACAGGTCGCAATTCTAAAGATAATTTGATGAAATTTGGCATAGATCATTTTTTGATAATGGGACCATGGCTATTGAAATTGGTCAAAATCGGTCCATTATTTATGGTACCTCCCACAGGTCCCACTTCCCGGAATGGCTATATTGACCACGAATATCAATATTTTTTCATGAAATTTAAAACAAATACTGCTTATGTCAACTAAAACCACTGTACTAAATTTTGTTGAAATCGGTCCACATTTGATCATAGCTCCCATACAAACTCTACTTTAAAAACGCACTAAATGAGACAAAAAATCACAAAAACGCTCGTAAATCTAAAGATAATGGAAATTTTGAGTCTATTTTCTGCATACATAATTTTTGTAACAACTGTAATCAGTCTGCCAAATTTCGAGATAATCGGTCCACATTTGACCCTAGCTCTCATATAAGTCCAAATGACGGAAACAGGTTGAATATATACGTTTTGAGAAAATGTTTGTATGATGGCAAAATTTAGCAAATATTTGTCTTTACACAGGAAAAATAACACCTTTGACCTTAGTGGTGAAGGGTATCGTATGGTCGGCTTGACCGACTATAGCGCTTTCTTACTTGTTTTTTATCGATTTAGCGATCAATTAAAGAGAATGTTTAAGGCTTCCCTGAGTCCCAGTCAGAGATAACAGAAGAAGAAAATGGGGACGGGATTTTAACTTAAACTTAAACTGAGCAGAATTTGTAATAAAATAAATATGTATAATTTTCTTGTACTTATCTTCAAATATAACATTTTTAAAGCTGACAAATAACTAGTAAACAAATCCTTCATTTGAGTAATATATTGTTTTTTTTTTTTATATTTTTCACAAAAAACAATTTAATTTAGAAACGCGAATAAAAATAATAAGAAATTAGCATTGTCTGTTGCATACTTTTATGCTGACATCCTTGTCATCTTATACCATAAAAGGCGTTTATTGAAAACTTAGGGTATAAAAATATAAAGAAAAAAACCAAGTGATGCAAATTTCTTATGATTGAATTATATATTCCCTTTAGAGTTTTTGCACTTATGTTTTTTAGATCCTTATGATTTTCATCTTCTATTATAAATTCTTGTTTGGATTTTTTCGTTCTGATGTTAAGGAAGAATTACATCAACAAGCCAATGAAGCAAATCAATTTAATTATAATATAATTTTTCTATTTTTTTTTTTCTGCAAAGCCATTATAAATCCTGTTGGCTGTTATGAAGCTGTTTGGGTATATTTCTTTTTATTTTTTCATATTTTTCTATAGAGCTTAAATACAATAAAATTTATTAAGAATTTTTTACATATTTTACATATTTCCTTTAAGCTTAGATCAGGGTTGACCACAAGGAGAAAAATATAAAATTTTGTTTGTATGTGTTGTATCAAAGACTTAATAAGATAAGACTAAAATATTAAACTCCATAAATTTGTTTTCTGTTAAATAATAGTGAAAATATTGTGGATTAAAAACAATGAATAACCCATAAACACACAAATATACATTTCATTAGCACGTGTGTGTGCCTTAGCTTTCTCTCATTGATAATCGGCACCATTAGTTGTTTACGAATTAGACTAAAAGCGTTATGCTCTCTTTTTTATGTGACTTATCGAAGGGACCATACGAAAAATTAATGTATGGAAGTGCAAAATCTTTATAGTTATTATAGAGTCTTTGGTTGTATATAAACTATTTATACCCTTCACCACCAAAGGGTATTATAAGTTTGTGCTGATGAATATAACGCATAGAAATATTTATCTTAGACCCACCTTTTAGTATACCAATAGGCTTAGAATCACTTTCTGAGTCGACTTAGTGATGTCCGTCCGTCTGGCTGGCTGCCTGGACCCCCATGTTAACCTTGCAATCAAACTACAGGTAGAAATTCTAGAGATGAAATTTAGCACAGATCATTTCTTTGACCATGGGACCATGGCTATTGAAATTCGTCAAAATCGGTTCATTAATTATGGTACCTCCCATAGGTCCCACTTCCCGGAATTGATATATTAACCATAAATATAAATATTTTTCCATGAAATTTAAGACAAATACTGCTTATGTAAACTAAAATCAGTGTACCAAATTTCGCTTAAATCGGATCACATTTGACCATAGCTCCCATACAAACTTTTCTTTAAAAACGCACTAAATGAGACAAAAATCACTAAAACGCTCGTTTAGCTAAAGATAATGAGAATTTTAAGTCTATTTTTTTGCATACATAATTTTCGTAACAACTGTAATCAATTTGCCAGATTTCAAGATAATCGGCCCACATTTGACCCTAGCTCTCATATAAGTCCAAATGCTGGAAACAGCTTAAATATATAAGTTTTGAGAAAATGTTTGTATGATGGCAAAATTTAGCAAATATTTGCCTTTATAAAGGAAAAATAACACCTTTGACTTTAGTGGTGAAAAGTATCGTATGGTCGGGCTTGACCGACTATAGCACTTTCTTACTTATTTTTTGATAAAAATATCAACTTTTTCACTAATCAGGCATAGGTCAATTAAATTTACAGAAACTGGTAAAATTTTGTATTATCTCTGCATGTCCGATAAGTTGCCGACCTCGGGTATGTAAAACCTTTGGGTGCGTATAACTTTCGCCAATTAAGTCCAAAAGCTTTTTACATTTTCGAAAACTTCTTAAGAAACTTAAGACAAAATATGCTTATTGTACAACATTATCTCTTATAGCTTAAGAGATATTTGACTTCAAACATTTTTTTTTTGCATTTTCTGGTTTGGCTTCTGGCCTTTTTTTTTTTGGCTTGCAAAACATTTGTGGTGAGACAGAAATTTTTCTAAAAATTTGCTAAAATTGCTGATAAATTTCTAAATAAACTAGAAGAAAAAATTTTTAACTATAAAAAGTTTATAACACAGAAAAATTCTTCAAAAGCTTGAAAAGCTACATTTGTTTAAACAAAAAAAAGAAAAAATAGAAAAAAAAAATGTTTTCAATATTTTTGAAAATATTTTTCAAAAAATGAAATCTTATTTTTAAGTTTTCTAAAGTTAAAGTTATTTGCATAAATTACGTTCTGAATAATTTTGGACATGCACCCTACAACCAGCGGTGGTCGAAAATCATAAATTCTTGGACAAAACTTGAGTTTTTTGTGTCTGTAAAAACATTTGATTATGAATTTCAAAACTTTTTTAGTTAAATCATATTAAGTTTAGTATTAGTAAGGTCTGTGCAAAAATCTGATAGGGCCCGGCCATAAATAGAGTTACACGGCCCGTTTTTCTTAATAAACACAAATTTTCCAAAAGCGTTTATTTTGTATTCAAAAATGTTAATTAAAATTTCAGAACAGGCTCTAAAATTTGAATTTCTGAATTTCTAAGATATTCATCTATACTGTGTCCAAAAATGGTCATAATACCTATTTTAGTTTTAGAGATTTTTGCAAAAAAATTACAATGCAATGTTAAAAATTATATAAATTTTTTGCAAAAAGTGTAGTTTTCTGTATTCAAAAATGTTCAATTTAATTTCAGAAAATAAAATTATATTAAGTATAGTATTCGCAAGGTTTGTGCAAAAATCTGATAGGGCCCGGCCCTAAATAGGGTTACACGGAGCGTTTTTCTTAATAAACTCAGATTTTCCAAAAGCGTACTCTTTTGTATTCAAAAATGTTGATACAAATTTCAGAACCCGTTCTGAAATTTATATTTTAGAATTTCTAAGATATTGGTCTATATTGTGTTCAAAAATGGTCATAATACCTTGTTTTGTTTTAGAGATTTTTGCGAAAAAATTACAATGTAATGCTAAAAAATTACTTAAATTTATTGCAAAAAGTGTACTTTTCTGTATTCAAAAACGTTCGATTTTATTTCAGAAAATTATATTATATTAAGTGTAGTATTCGTAAGGTCTGTTCCAAAATCAGATAGTGCCCGGCCATAAATAGGGTACACGGCCCGTTTTTCTTATTAAACTTAATTTTCCCAAAAGCGTACTCTTTTGTATTCAAAAATGTTTATACAAATTTCAGAACCCGTTCTGAAATTTATATTTTAGAATTTCTAAGATATTGGTCTATATTGTGTTCAAAAATGGTCATAATACCTTGTTTTGTTTTAGAGATCTTTGCGAAAAAATTACAATGTAATGCTAAAAAATTACTTAAATTTATTGCAAAAAGTGTTCTTTTCTGTATTCAAAAACGTTCGATTTAATTTCAGAAAATTAAATTATATTAAGTGTAGTATTCGTAAGGTCTGTTCCAAAATCAGATAGGGCCCGGCCATAAATAGGGTTACACGGCCCGTTTTTCTTATTAAACTCAATTTTTTCAAAAGCGTACTATTTTGTATTCAAAAATGTTGATAAAAATTTTCGAAGCCGTTCTGAAATTTATATTTCTGAATTTCTAAGATATTGGTCTTTACTGTGCCCAAAAATGGTCATAATACCTTGTTTAGTTTTAGAGATTTTTGCGAAAAAATTACAATGTAATGTTAAAAATTTATATAAATTTATTGCAAAAAGTGTACTTTTCTGTATTCAAAAATGTTCATTCGAATTTCAGAACTCGGTCCGAAATTCGAATTTCTGAATTTTTAATATATTTTTCTATACTGTGTCCAAAAACCATGCTAATATCTTGTTTAGTTTAAGAGATTTTTGCAAAAAATTACAAAATCCGTCAAGTAGTTTAGAAACTGCAGAGTTAATACCAAACAAGTAAGAAATGGCTATTGTCGGTCAAGACCGACCATACAATACCCTTCACCACTAAGGTCAAAATTGTTCTTTTTCCTGCATAAAGACCAATATATGCAAAATTTTTGTTATTCTACAAACATTTTCTAAAAACTTTTATATACAAGCTATTTCCGTCATTTGGACTTATATGAGAGCTATGATCAAATGAGGACTGATTATCTCGAAATTTGGCATTACACTTGTTACAAAAATTATGTTTGCAAAAAATAAACTTAAAATTCGCATTATCTTCAGGTTTACGAGCGTTTTAGTGATTTTTGTTTCGTGTTGATGGAAGGGTTTATATGGAAGCTATGGTCAAATTTGGACCTATTTCAACAAAATTTTGCACAATGATTTAAGTTTATATAAGCAGTATTTGTTTTTAATTTCATGAAAAAATATTGATATTTGTGGCCAATATATCACTTCCGGTAAGTGGGACCTATGGGAGGTACCATAAATAATGAGCCGATTTCGAGGTATTTCAATAGCCATGGTCCCACTATCAAAAAAATGATCTGTGCTAAATTTCATCAAATTATCTTTAGAATTGCGACTTGTACCTTGATTACATGGTTTACATGAGGGTCCAGCCAGGCAGCCATCCAGATGGCGGACGGACTGACATCGCTAAGTCGACTCAGAAAGTGATTCTAAGTCTATTGGTATACTAAAAGGTGGGTCTAAGACAAATACTTTCATGCGTTACATACATCAGCGCAAACTTATAATACCCTTTACGTTATTGTTTTTATACCCTTCACCACCATCGGTGGAAAGGGTATTATAAGTTTGTGCTGATGTATGTAACGCATGGAAGTATTTGTCTTAGACCCACCTTTTAGTATACCAATAGGCTTATAATCACTTTCTGAGTAGACTTAGCGATGTCCGTCGGTCTGTATATATTGGCGACAAATATCAATATTTTTTCATGAAATTTAAATCAAGTACTGCTTATGTAAACCAAAATCACTGTACAAAATTTTGTTAAATTTCGTCGGTCCATATTTGGCCATAGCTCCCATAAAAACTTTTCTTTAAAAACGAACTAAATGAGACAAAAATCACTAAAACGCTCGTAAATCTAAAGATAATGAGAATTTTAAGTTTATTTTTTGCATACATAATTTTGGTAACAACTGTAATCAACTTGAAAAATTTCGAGATAATCGGTCCATATTTGACCCTAGCTCTCATATAAGTCCAAATAACGGAAACAGCTAAAATATATAAGTTTTGAGAAAATGTTTGTATGATGGCAAAATTTAGCAAATATTTGTCTTTATACAGGAAAAATAACACCTTTGACCCCTTAGTGGTGAAGGGTATCGTATGGTCGGGCTTGACCGACTATAGCACTTTCTTACTTATTGTACATATAATGTGTCATTGTGTTGCCCATCACTGCTCCAGATAAAAGTTTTGGTATCTGTGTTCGTAGAAAACTACTTAGCATATTCCCAGGAATCTTTAGTTGCTTTAATTGTATTGGTTTTAAAAATTTAAGGAATTCACTTTAGTATTTTTTTCGCCTCATCAGATTATTAATATATAGTTAAGACATTCTGTGGTGTTTTATCTACCAACAGCTAGAGTCAGTCTTCAGCTGTTGTCATCAAGTTTGTTTTTATCTTATCGTAATTCCGTTTCCTCTTCGGTTTCGTGGATAATTTATTGCGTTGTTTTGTTTCCGTTTGAGACGTGATGACGACACTATTTGACGGCATTTGGCTCGTTATGAGTTATTAAATTATTATCCTTACAAATAAATACTTAAAATATGTTGGAGGTAACTTGAAAAAAAAAACAAAATCTACAGATTTATTTACTTGCATAAAAAGCACATTAAATTGCATTAGCGAAATTAAAGATTGATTTATTACTTATTCCATTCAATTCTATTTTATTTTATATATTTACTTGCTTTCATATTTTTCTTGAATAAATTTCATCGGCTAATGATATTTTCCTCGAAGAAAATATGTTGAAAATTATAAGAACATCAATTTGAAAAGAAGAACAAGTGTAACGTCGGCTTAAGAGGCAAAACTGCTAAGTCCACTTTTACCTAAATTGAGATCTTGATGTGATTTGTTAAAAAAAGATACCCTTCATAGACCAGCATGCAATTTTTCTTCAATTGAAGTAAGTCAGAAGTTTGATAAGAAAAACTGCTAAATGCTTTTACAACAAATTTTTGTAAGAAAAACTGCTTTAGTTTAGAAATTTTAATGAGTTTGTAAACATTTTTTTTTAATAAATTAAGTTCTTGTCTCTCTACAAAATTTGCCTAAAGTGAGTTATCAGGTTTGCATTTTACATCAAGTAACGACATTTTCCTCGAAGAAAATATATTGGAAATTATTATAACATCAATTTAAAAAAGAATAAGTATATAAATAATTCGTTAAGTTCTAGTGAATTTATTAAACAAACGCAAGAAAGGAGGGGGATATGTATTAGGGTTTTTCTATAATGTGTTTTTTTTATAGAAAATTTTTCTATCAAAAATTTTTCTATAGAAATTTTTTCTATCAAAAATTTTTCTATAGAAAATTTTTCTATCAAAAATTTGTCTATAGAAAATTTTTATTAAAAATTTTTCTATAGAAAATATTTCTATTAAAAATTTTTCTATAGAAAATTTTTCTATTAAAACCTTTTCTAAAGAAAATTTTTTTATCAAAAATAATTCTATAGAAAATTATTTTATCAAAAATTTTTTTACTGAAAAGATTTCTGTATAAATATTTGTTTATTGTTTATATCTGTATTAATATTTGTTTAAATATTTCTATCGTAAATTTTTCTATAGAAAAATATTTCTAACGAAAATTTTTCTATAGAAAAATATTTCTATCGAAAATTTTTCTATAGAAAAATATTTCTATCGAAAATTTTTCTATAGAAAAATATTTCTATCGAAAATTTTTCTATAGAAAAATATTTCTATCGAAAATTTTTCTATAGAAAAATATTTCTATCGAAAATTTTTCTATAGAAAAATATTTCTATCGAAAATTTTTCTATAGAAAAATATTTCTATCGAAAATTTTTCTATAGAAAAATATTTCTATCGAAAATTTTTCTATAGAAAAATATTTCTATCGAAAATTTTTCTATAGAAAAATATTTCTATCGAAAATTTTTCTATAGAAAAATATTTCTATCGAAAATTTTTCTATAGAAAAATATTTCTATCGAAAATTTTTCTATAGAAAAATATTTTTATCGAAAATTTTTCTATAGAAAAATATTTCTATCGAAAATTTTTCTATAGAAAAATATTTCTATCGAAAATTTTTCTATAGAAAAATATTTCTATCGAAAATTTTTCTAAAGAAAAATATTTCTATCGAAAATTTTTCTATAGAAAAATATTTCTATCGAAAATTTTTCTATAGAAAAATATTTCTATCGAAAATTTTTCTATAGAAAAATATTTCTATCGAAAATTTTTCTATAGAAAAATATTTCTATCGAAAATTTTTCTATAGAAAAATATTTCTATCGAAAATTTTTCTATAGAAAAATATTTCTATCGAAAATTTTTCTATAGAAAAATATTTCTATCGAAAATTTTTCTATAGAAAAATATTTCTATCGAAAATTTTTCTATAGAAAAATATTTCTATCGAAAATTTTTCTATAGAAAAATATTTCTATCGAAAATTTTTCTATAGAAAAATATTTCTATCGAAAATTTTTCTATAGAAAAATATTTCTATCGAAAATTTTTCTATAGAAAAATATTTCTATCGAAAATTTTTCTATAGAAAAATATTTCTATCGAAAATTTTTCTATAGAAAAATATTTCTATCGAAAATTTTTCTATAGAAAAATATTTCTATCGAAAATTTTTCTATAGAAAAATATTTCTATCGAAAATTTTTCTATAGAAAAATATTTCTATCGAAAATTTTTCTATAGAAAAATATTTCTATCGAAAATTTTTCTATAGAAAAATATTTCTATCGAAAATTTTTCTATAGAAAAATATTTCTATCGAAAATTTTTCTATAGAAAAATATTTCTATCGAAAATTTTTCTATAGAAAAATATTTCTATCGAAAATTTTTCTATAGAAAAATATTTCTATCGAAAATTTTTCTATAGAAAAATATTTCTATCGAAAATTTTTCTATAGAAAAATATTTCTATCGAAAATTTTTCTATAGAAAAATATTTCTATCGAAAATTTTTCTATAGAAAAATATTTCTATCGAAAATTTTTCTATAGAAAAATATTTCTATCGAAAATTTTTCTATAGAAAAATATTTCTATCGAAAATTTTTCTATAGAAAAATATTTCTATCGAAAATTTTTCTATAGAAAAATATTTCTATCGAAAATTTTTCTATAGAAAAATATTTCTATCGAAAATTTTTCTATAGAAAAATATTTCTATCGAAAATTATTCTATAGAAAAATATTTCTATCGAAAATTTTTCTATAGAAAAATATTTCTATCGAAAATTTTTCTATAGAAAAATATTTCTATCGAAAATTTTTCTATAGAAAAATATTTCTATCGAAAATTTTTCTATAGAAAAATATTTCTATCGAAAATTTTTCTATAGAAAAATATTTCTATCGAAAATTTTTCTATAGAAAAATATTTCTATCGAAAATTTTTCTATAGAAAAATATTTCTATCGAAAATTTTTCTATAGAAAAATATTTCTATCGAAAATTTTTCTATAGAAAAATATTTCTATCGAAAATTTTTCTATAGAAAAATATTTCTATCGAAAATTTTTCTATAGAAAAATATTTCTATCGAAAATTTTTATATGGAAAAATATTTCTATCGAAATTTTTCAATGGAAAAATATTTCTATCGAAAATTTTTCTATAGAAAAATATTTCTATCGAAAATTTTTCTATAGAAAAATATTTCTATCGAAAATTTTTCTATAGAAAAATATTTCTATCGAAAATTTTTCTATAGAAAAATATTTCTATCGAAAATTTTTATATGGAAAAATATTTCTATCGAAAATTTTTCTATAGAAAAATATTTCTATCGAAAATTTTTCTACAGAAAAATATTTCTATCGAAAATTTTTCTACAGAAAAATATTTCTATCGAAAATTTTTCTATAGAAAAATATTTCTGTCGAAAATTTTTCTATAGAAAAATATTTCTATCGAAAATTTTTCTATAGAAAAATATTTCTATCGAAAATTTTTCTATAGAAAAATATTTCTATCGAAAATTTTTCTATAGAAAAATATTTCTATCGAAAATTTTTCTATAGAAAAATATTTCTATCGAAAATTTTTCTATAGAAAAATATTTCTATCGAAAATTTTTCTATAGAAAAATATTTCTATCGAAAATTTTTCTATAGAAAAATATTTCTATCGAAAATTTTTCTATAGAAAAATATTTCTATCGAAAATTTTTCTATAGAAAAATATTTCTATCGAAAATTTTTCTATAGAAAAATATTTCTATCGAAAATTTTTCTATAGAAAAATATTTCTATCGAAAATTTTTCTATAGAAAAATATTTCTATCGAAAATTTTTCTATAGAAAAATATTTCTATCGAAAATTTTTCTATAGAAAAATATTTCTATCGAAAACTTTTCTATAGAAAAATATTTCTATCGAAAATTTTTCTATAGAAAAATATTTCTATCGAAAATTTTTCTATAGAAAAATATTTCTATCGAAAATTTTTCTATAGAAAAATATTTCTATCGAAAATTTTTCTATAGAAAAATATTTCTATCGAAAATTTTTCTATAGAAAAATATTTCTATCGAAAATTTTTCTATAGAAAAATATTTCTATCGAAAATTTTTCTATAGAAAAATATTTCTATCGAAAATTTTTCTATAGAAAAATATTTCTATCGAAAATTTTTCTATAGAAAAATATTTCTATCGAAAATTTTTATATGGAAAAATATTTCTATCGAAATTTTTCAATGGAAAAATATTTCTATCGAAAATTTTTCTATAGAAAAATATTTCTATCGAAAATTTTTCTATAGAAAAATATTTCTATCGAAAATTTTTCTATAGAAAAATATTTCTATCGAAAATTTTTCTATAGAAAAATATTTCTATCGAAAATTTTTATATGGAAAAATATTTCTATCGAAAATTTTTCTATAGAAAAATATTTCTATCGAAAATTTTTCTACAGAAAAATATTTCTATCGAAAATTTTTCTACAGAAAAATATTTCTATCGAAAATTTTTCTATAGAAAAATATTTCTGTCGAAAATTTTTCTATAGAAAAATATTTCTATCGAAAATTTTTCTATAGAAAAATATTTCTATCGAAAATTTTTCTATAGAAAAATATTTCTATCGAAAATTTTTCTATAGAAAAATATTTCTATCGAAAATTTTTCTATAGAAAAATATTTCTATCGAAAATTTTTCTATAGAAAAATATTTCTATCGAAAATTTTTCTATAGAAAAATATTTCTATCGAAAATTTTTCTATAGAAAAATATTTCTATCGAAAATTTTTCTATAGAAAAATATTTCTATCGAAAATTTTTCTATAGAAAAATATTTCTATCGAAAATTTTTCTATAGAAAAATATTTCTATCGAAAATTTTTCTATAGAAAAATATTTCTATCGAAAATTTTTCTATAGAAAAATATTTCTATCGAAAATTTTTCTATAGAAAAATATTTCTATCGAAAATTTTTCTATAGAAAAATATTTCTATCGAAAATTTTTCTATAGAAAAATATTTCTATCGAAAACTTTTCTATAGAAAAATATTTCTATCGAAAATTTTTCTATAGAAAAATATTTCTATCGAAAATTTTTCTATAGAAAAATATTTCTATCGAAAATTTTTCTATAGAAAAATATTTCTATCGAAAATTTTTCTATAGAAAAATATTTCTATCGAAAATTTTTCTATAGAAAAATATTTCTATCGAAAATTTTTATATGGAAAAATATTTCTATCGAAATTTTTCAATGGAAAAATATTTCTATCGAAAATTTTTCTATAGAAAAATATTTCTATCGAAAATTTTTCTATAGAAAAATATTTCTATCGAAAATTTTTCTATAGAAAAATATTTCTATCGAAAATTTTTCTATAGAAAAATATTTCTATCGAAAATTTTTATATGGAAAAATATTTCTATCGAAAATTTTTCTATAGAAAAATATTTCTATCGAAAATTTTTCTACAGAAAAATATTTCTATCGAAAATTTTTCTACAGAAAAATATTTCTATCGAAAATTTTTCTATAGAAAAATATTTCTGTCGAAAATTTTTCTATAGAAAAATATTTCTATCGAAAATTTTTCTATAGAAAAATATTTCTATCGAAAATTTTTCTATAGAAAAATATTTCTATCGAAAATTTTTCTATAGAAAAATATTTCTATCGAAAATTTTTCTATAGAAAAATATTTCTATCGAAAATTTTTCTATAGAAAAATATTTCTATCGAAAATTTTTCTATAGAAAAATATTTCTATCGAAAATTTTTCTATAGAAAAATATTTCTATCGAAAATTTTTCTATAGAAAAATATTTCTATCGAAAATTTTTCTATAGAAAAATATTTCTATCGAAAATTTTTCTATAGAAAAATATTTCTATCGAAAATTTTTCTATAGAAAAATATTTCTATCGAAAATTTTTCTATAGAAAAATATTTCTATCGAAAATTTTTCTATAGAAAAATATTTCTATCGAAAATTTTTCTATAGAAAAATATTTCTATCGAAAATTTTTCTATAGAAAAATATTTCTATCGAAAACTTTTCTATAGAAAAATATTTCTATCGAAAATTTTTCTATAGAAAAATATTTCTATCGAAAATTTTTCTATAGAAAAATATTTCTATCGAAAATTTTTCTATAGAAAAATATTTCTATCGAAAATTTTTCTATAGAAAAATATTTCTATCGAAAATTTTTCTTTAAAAAATATTTCTATCAAAAATTTGTCTATAGAAAAATATTTCTATCGAAAATTTTTATATGGAAAAATATTTCTATCGAAATTTTTCTATGGAAAAATATTTCTATCGATAATTTTTCTGACTCAAACGCTTTTGTATATTTACTTATTACCGGGCACAAAACATGTTTACTTGGAAGGTTTACCTTTGTCAACTTAATCTTCTTTTTTTAACTAATTTAGTCATTTGACTGTTTAAATGGTGCTGCTGTGGTTAGCTATTTTTCTTCTTTTTTTCTGTATTCAATTCAATATTACAATGTATTTAATTCTTTTGTTTTACATTAAACAATTTTAGGAATTATTCTAAATTTAGCAAATATTTTGTTGTTAGCAACGAAATGTGAAATGCAACTAGAATTACCCAGGCAACTGGTAAATGCTGGTGCTGCTAATTTCTCTTCGGTGTGATAATGTTGCAATGAACTCAACTGAACTGAAAATTGAACTACAAATTTAAAACAACTGAAACTTAAATATTCTTTAGTTGTATGAACAATTTAGTATTGGTTGGTTGTATGGTACATACGTAGGTATTTGGTTGAAATATTGTGCAATATGTTCTATCAACTGTTTGCCAGTCTGTCTGTCTGGCTGGCTTGTCTATGCAACTGAGTTACGGCTCTGCACGTGTGGTAAATATTTTATCACGTGTTCATGCCACCATATCACGTTGTAGAACAATTGACATTAACTGGCATTCATGCCATTTAGACAAAGTTGAGTTGACTAATTGCTTTCCGTTATTAGTCAACAACACAAAGCCAATGCCATAGCGATACCCGGCAATAGCAACATTTTCAACAATACAAATATGTAAGTAAATAAAAAGCATCAGCATTAGTTCTGGTATGCTATACCAACTCAAATGTATGTTTGTTTAAATGTTGCATCTAGTAGCAGTTTTTAAGTTAATAACAATGACTAAAAAACTCCTGACATTAACAGAACTTAAGTTACAAATGCTAAAGAAGCTCTATGCCCCCGTTTACCCATATTGCTGCTGTTTTTGCTTAAAATACCTATACATGCTACATATTCTAGATTCAGTTGTTGTTGCTGCCGATTCTGGTGTGTTACTGTTTGCAGCCTGATAAGTTGTCAGCATAAAACACAAATGCAGCAACAAATTATAGCAACTAAATAAAAGACAAAAACTGAACTTAAAACATTTATGCAGTAACTTAAAAATGCCTATGTTTTTTAGGAAATTTTTCAAAAATTTCCTCTTTTATGGGAAATTTTTCAAAAATTTCCCCTTTTATAGGAAATTTTTCAAAAATTTCCTATTTTATAGGAAATTTTTCAAAAATTTCCTATTTTTATAGGAAATTTTTCAAAAATTTCCTATTTTTATAGGAAATTTTTCAAAATTTCCTATTTTTATAGGAAATTTTTCAAAAATTTCCTATTTTTATAGGAAATTTTTCCAAAAATTTCCTATTTTTATAGGAAATTTTCAAAAATTTCCTATTTTTATAGGAAATTTTCAAAAATTTCTCATTTTATAGGAAATTTTTCAAAATTTCCTATTTTTATAGGAAATTTTTCAAAAATTTCCTATTTTTATAGGAAATTTTTCAAAAATTTCCTATTTTTATAGGAAATTTTTCAAAAATTTCCTATTTTTATAGGAAATTTTTCAAAATTTCCTATTTTTATAGGAAATTTTTTCAAAAATTTCCTATTTTTATAGGAAATTTTTCAAAAATTTCCTATTTTTATAGGAAATTTTTCAAAAATTTCCTATTTTTATAGGAAATTTTTCAAAAATTCCTATTTTTATAGGAAATTTTTCAAAATTTCCTATTTTTATAGGAAATTTTTCAAAAATTTCCTATTTTTATAGGAAATTTTTCAAAAATTTCCTATTTTTATAGGAAAATTTTTCAAAAATTTCCTATTTTTTATAGGAAATTTTTCAAAAATTTCCTATTTTTATAGGCAAATTTTTCAAAAATTTCCTATTTTTATAGGAAATTTTTCAAAAATTTCTCTATTTTTATAGGAAAATTTTTCAAAAATTTCCTATTTTTATAGGAAATTTTTCACAAATTTCCTATTTTTTATAGGAAATTTTTCAAAAATTTCCTATTTTTATAGGAAATTTTTCAAAAATTTCCTATTTTTCAAAAAATTTCCTATTTTTATAGGAAATTTTTCAAAAATTTCCTATTTTTATAGGAAATTTTTCAAAAATTTCCTATTTTTTATAGGAAATTTTTCAAAAATTTCCTATTTTTATAGGAAATTTTTCAAAATTTCCTATTTTTATAGGAATTTTTCAAAATTTTCCTTTTTATAGGAAATTTTTCAAAAATTTCCTATTTTTATAGGAAATTTTTCAAAAATTTCCTATTTTTATAGGAAATTTTTCAAAAATTTCCTATTTTTATAGGAAATTTTTCAAAAATTTCCTATTTTTATAGGAAATTTTTCAAAAATTTCCTATTTTTATAGGAAATTTTTCAAAAATTTCCTATTTTTATAGGAAATTTTTCAAAAATTTCCTATTTTTATAGGAAATTTTTCAAAAATTTCCTATTTTTATAGGAAATTTTTTCAAAAATTTCCTATTTTTATAGGAAATTTTTCAAAAATTTCCTATTTTTATAGGAAATTTTTTCAAAAATTTCCTATTTTTATAGGAAATTTTTTCAAAAATTTCCTATTTTTATAGGAAATTTTTCAAAAATTTCCTATTTTTATAGGAAATTTTTCAAAAATTTCCTATTTTTATAGGAAATTTTTCAAAAATTTCCTATTTTTATAGGAAATTTTTCAAAAATTTCCTATTTTTATAGGAAATTTTTCAAAAATTTCCTATTTTTATAGGAAATTTTCAAAAATTTCCTATTTTTATAGGAAATTTTTCAAAAATTTCCTATTTTTTATAGGAAATTTTTCAAAAATTTCCTATTTTTATAGGAAATTTTTCAAAAATTTCCTATTTTTATAGGAAATTTTTCAAAAATTTCCTATTTTTATAGGAAATTTTTTCAAAAATTTCCTATTTTTATAGGAAATTTTTCAAAAATTTCCTATTTTTATAGGAAATTTTTCAAAAAATTTCCTATTTTTATAGGAAATTTTTCCAAAAATTTCCTATTTTTATAGGAAATTTTTCAAAAATTTCCTATTTTTATAGGAAATTTTTCAAAAATTTCCTATTTTTATAGGAAATTTTTCAAAAAATTTCCTATTTTTATAGGAAATTTTTCAAAAATTTCCTATTTTTATAGGAAATTTTTCAAAAATTTCCTATTTTTATAGGAAATTTTTCAAAAATTTTCCTATTTTTATAGGAAATTTTTCAAAAATTTCCTATTTTTATAGGAAATTTTTCAAAAATTTCCTATTTTTATAGGAAATTTTTCAAAAATTTCCTATTTTTATAGGAAATTTTTCAAAAATTTCCTATTTTTATAGGAAAATTTTTCAAAAATTTCCTATTTTTATAGGAAATTTTTCAAAAAATTTCCTATTTTTATAGGAAATTTTTCAAAAATTTCCTATTTTTATAGGAAATTTTTCAAAAATTTCCTATTTTTATAGGAAATTTTTCAAAAATTTCCTATTTTTATAGGAATTTTTCAAAAATTTCCTATTTTTATAGGAAATTTTTCAAAAATTTCCTATTTTTATAGGAAATTTTTCAAAAATTTCCTATTTTTTATAGGTAATTTTCAAAAATTTCCTATTTTTATAGGAAATTTTTCAAAAATTTCCTATTTTTATAGGAAATTTTTCAAAAATTTCCTATTTTATAGGAAATTTTTCAAAAATTTGCCTATTTTTATAGGAAATTTTTCAAAATTTCCTATTTTTATAGAAATTTTTCAAAAATTTCCTATTTTTACTAGGAAATTTTTCAAAAATTTCCTATTTTTATAGGAAATTTTTCAAAATTTCCTATTTTATAGGAAATTTTTCAAAAATTTCCTATTTTTATAGGAAATTTTTCAAAAATTTCCTATTTTTATAGGAAATTTTTCAAAAATTTCCTATTTTTATAGGAAATTTTTCAAAAATTTCCTATTTTTATAGGAAATTTTTCAAAAATTTCCTATTTTTATAGGAAATTTTTCAAAACATTTTACACCTTAACGCCTCTGACCTTTCCAATCTATAATCAATAACTATAGTATAGTTAGAATTCCTTCCTTTTCTCCCTTTAGAGTTTCTGTTTGTTTTTTACTACCATTTTTCTTCTGTCCCATCTATCTATTCGATGTTTCGTCTTTGTCTCTTTGCCAACATATTTGTGTTCATATAAAGTAGTTAATGTCTTGTTATATCCTTATTTGTAATATTCAATGACTGACTTTAACTAAATGCTTTTCCAAAAACTACCAACACAACAAGAAACAACAGCAGCAAAAATAAAATTATAAACTTCTGTTTTCCTGTATCTTTTTTGCAAACTGACACAAAGTTTTTTTGGTAACATCAGTAGCACTAGCAAAATCTAGTCGTAGCAGTCAATGAATGATTATACAATAAAGTTAAATAAACTCTTAGTGACTAATGCTAGATAATAGGTAGAAGAAGAGATTCCTTTAAATAAAAATACGAAAATTCTTTTGTACTATTCTAAGTTTATTAACATTTATACTATCGGTTTTTGAAGAGGAAGTAAGCTTCAATAA